>HG992173.1:8453390-9053390 GCA_905220505.1 Laothoe populi
ATGTCATTCTCTGATCCCTTAACTACCACTATCCAAAAACATCATGTCGATCTCGTGCTCTGTGAAAAACAAGAAACCATATCGTGTGAACTGTACCTTTTTTCCTGATAAAAGTCGCCTATGTCATTCTCTGATCCCTTAACTACCACTATTCAAAAAATCATGTCGATCTCGTGCTCTGTGAAAAACAAGAAACCATATCGTGTGAACTGTACCTTTTTTCCTGATAAAAGTCCTTTTTTCCTGATATAAGTCGCCTATGTCATTCTCTGATCCCTTAACTACCACTATTCAAAAAATCATGTCGATCTCGTGCTCTGTGAAAAACAAGAAACCACATCGTGTGAACTGTACCTTTTTTCCTGATAAAAGTCGTCTATGTCATTCTCTGATCCCTTAACTACCACTATTCAAAAAATCATATCGATCTCGTGCTCTGTGAAAAACAAGAAACCACATCGTGTGAACTGTACCTTTTTTCCTGATAAAAGTCGCCTATGTCATTCTCTGATCCCTTAACTACCACTATCCAAAAACATCATGTCGATCCCTTGCTCTGTGAAAAACAAAAAACCATACCGCGGGAACTTTTGCCTTTTTTCCTGGATAAGTCACCTATGTCATTCTCTGATCCCTTAACTACCACTATCCAAAAACATCATGTCGATCTCGTGCTCTGTGAAAAACAAGAAACCAAATCGTGTGAACTGTACCTTTTTTCCTGATAAAATTCGCCTATGTCATTCTCTGATCCCTTAACTACCACTATCCAAAAACATCATGTCGATCCCTTGCTCTGTGAAAAACAAAAAACCATACCGCGGGAACTTTTGCCTTTTTTCCTGGATAAGTCACCTATGTCATTCTCTGATCCCTTAACTACCACTATCCAAAAACATCATGTCGATCTCGTGCTCTGTGAAAAACAAGAAACCATATCGTGTGAACTGTACCTTTTTTCCTGATAAAAGTCGCCTATGTCATTCTCTGATCCCTTAACTACCACTATTCAAAAAATCATGTCGATCTCGTGCTCTGTGAAAAACAAGAAACCACATCGTGTGAACTGTACCTTTTTTCCTGATAAAAGTCGCCTATGTCATTCTCTGATCCCTTAACTACCACTATTCAAAAAATCATGTCGATCTCGTGCTCTGTGAAAAACAAGAAACCACATCGTGTGAACTATCCCTTTTGTCCTGATAAAAGTCGCCTATGTCATTCTCTGATCCCTTAACTACCACTATTCAAAAAATCATGTCGATCTCGTGCTCTGTGAAAAACAAGAAACCACATCGTGTGAACTGTACCTGTTTTCCTGATAAAAGTCCTTTTTTCCTGATAAAAGTCGCCTATGTCATTCTCTGATCCCTTAACTACCACTATTCAAAAAATCATGTCGATCTCGTGCTCTGTGAAAAACAAGAAACCACATCGTGTGAACTGTACCTTTTTTCCTGATAAAAGTCGCCTATGTCATTCTCTGATCCCTTAACTACCACTATCCAAAAACATCATGTCGATCTCGTGCTCTGTGAAAAACAAGAAACCATATCGTGTGAACTGTAAGTTTTTTCCTGATAAAAGTCGCCTATGTCATTCTCTGATCCCTTAACTACCACTATCCAAAAACATCATGTCGATCCCTTGCTCTGTGAAAAACAAAAAACCATACCGCGGGAACTTTTGCCTTTTTTCCTGGATAAGTCACCTATGTCATTCTCTGATCCCTTAACTACCACTATCCAAAAACATCATGTCGATCTCGTGCTCTGTGAAAAACAAGAAACCAAATCGTGAGAACTGTACCTTTTTTCCTGATAAAAGTCGCCTATGTCATTCTCTGATCCCTTAACTACCACTATCCAAAAACATCATGTCGATCCCTTGCTCTGTGAAAAACAAAAAACCATACCGCGGGAACTTTTGCCTTTTTTCCTGGATAAGTCACCTATGTCATTCTCTGATCCCTTAACTACCACTATCCAAAAACATCATGTCGATCTCGTGCTCTGTGAAAAACAAGAAACCACATCGTGTGAGCTGTACCTTTTTTCCTGATAAAAGTCGCCTATGTCATTCTCTGATCCCTTAACTACCACTATCCAAAAACATCATGTCGATCTCGTGCTCTGTGAAAAACAAGAAACCAAATCGTGTGAACTGTACCTTTTTTCCTGATAAAAGTCGCCTATGTCATTCTCTGATCCCTTAACTACCACTATCCAAAAACATCATGTCGATCCCTTGCTCTGTGAAAAACAAAAAACCATACCGCGGGAACTTTTGCCTTTTTTCCTGGATAAGTCACCTATGTCATTCTCTGATCCCTTAACTACCACTATCCAAAAACATCATGTCGATCTCGTGCTCTGTGAAAAACAAGAAACCATATCGTGTGAACTGTACCTTTTTTCCTGATAAAAGTCGCCTATGTCATTCTCTGATCCCTTAACTACCACTATCCAAAAACATCATGTCGATCTCGTGCTCTGTGAAAAACAAGAAACCAAATCGTGTGAACTGTACCTTTTTTCCTGATAAAAGTCGCCTATGTCATTCTCTGATCCCTTAACTACCACTATCCAAAAACATCATGTCGATCTCGTGTTCTGTGAAAAACAAGAAACCAAATCGTGTGAACTGTACCTTTTTTCCTGATAAAAGTCGCCTATGTCATTCTCTGATCCCTTAACTACCACTATCCAAAAACATCATGTCGATCTCGTGCTCTGTGAACAACAAGAAACCATATCGTGTGAACTGTATATTTTTTCCTGATAAAAGTCGCCTATGTCATTCTCTGATCCCTTAACTACCACTATTCAAAAAATCATGTCGATCTCGTGCTCTGTGAAAAACAAGAAACCACATCGTGTGAACTGTACCTTTTTTCCTGATAAAAGTTGCCTATGTCATTCTCTGATCCCTTAACTACCACTATCCAAAAAAATCATGTCGATCTCGTGCTCTGTGAAAAACAAGAAACCATATCGGGTGAATTGTACCTTTTTTTACTGATAAAAGTCGCCTATGTCATTCTCTGATCCCTTAACTACCACTATCCAAAAACATCATGTCGATCTCGTGCTCTGTGCAAAACAAGAAACCAAATCGTGTGAACTGTACCTTTTTTCCTGATAAAAGTCGCCTATGTCATTCTCTGATCCCTTAACTACCACTATCCAAAAACATCATGTCGATCCCTTGCTCTGTGAAAAACAAAAAACCATACCGCGGGAACTTTTGCCTTTTTTCCTGGATAAGTCACCTATGTCATTCTCTGATCCCTTAACTACCACTATCCAAAAACATCATGTCGATCTCGTGCTCTGTGAACAACAAGAAACCATATCGTGTGAACTGTATATTTTTTCCTGATAAAAGTCGCCTATGTCATTCTCTGATCCCTTAACTACCACTATTCAAAAAATCATGTCGATCTCGTGCTCTGTGAAAAACAAGAAACCACATCGTGTGAACTGTACCTTTTTTCCTGATAAAAGTCCCCTATGTCATTCTCTGATCCCTTAACTACCACTATCCAAAAACATCATGTCGATCTCGTGCTCTGTGAAAAACAAGAAACCACATCGTGTGAACTGTACCTTTTTTCCTGATAAAAGTCGCCTATGTCATTCTCTGATCCCTTAACTACCACTATTCAAAAAATCATGTCGATCTCGTGCTCTGTGAAAAACAAGAAACCACATCGTGTGAACTGTACCTTTTTTCCTGATAAAAGTCGCCTATGTCATTCTCTGATCCCTTAACTACCACTATCCAAAAACATCATGTCGATCTCGTGCTCTGTGAAAAACAAGAAACCGTATCGTGTGAACTGTAAGTTTTTTCCTGATAAAAGTCGCCTATGTCATTCTCTGATCCCTTAACTACCACTATCCAAAAACATCATGTCGATCCCTTGCTCTGTGAAAAACAAAAAACCATACCGCGGGAACTTTTGCCTTTTTTCCTGGATAAGTCACCTATGTCATTCTCTGATCCCTTAACTACCACTATCCAAAAACATCATGTCGATCTCGTGCTCTGTGAAAAACAAGAAACCAAATCGTGTGAACTGTACCTTTTTTCCTGATAAAAGTCGCCTATGTCATTCTCTGATCCCTTAACTACCACTATCCAAAAACATCATGTCGATCCCTTGCTCTGTGAAAAACAAGAAACCACATCGTGTGAACTGTACCTTTTTTCCTGATAAAAGTCGCCTATGTCATTCTCTGATCCCTTAACTACCACTATCCAAAAACATCATGTCGATCTCGTGCTCTGTGAAAAACAAGAAACCATATCGTGTGAATTGTACCTTTTTTTACTGATAAAAGTCGCCTATGTCATTCTCTGATCCCTTAACTACCACTATCCAAAAACATCATGTCGATCTCGTGCTCTGTGCAAAATAAGAAACCAAATCGTGTGAACTGTACCTTTTTTCCTGATAAAAGTCGCCTATGTCATTCTCTGATCCCTTAACTACCACTATCCAAAAACATCATGTCGATCCCTTGCTCTGTGAAAAACAAAAAACCATACCGCGGGAACTTTTGCCTTTTTTCCTGGATAAGTCACCTATGTCATTCTCTGATCCCTTAACTACCACTATCCAAAAACATCATGTCGATCTCGTGCTCTGTGAAAAACAAGAAACCATATCGTGTGAACTGTACCTTTTTTCCTGATAAAAGTCGCCTATGTCATTCTCTGATCCCTTAACTACCACTATTCAAAAAATCATGTCGATCTCGTGCTCTGTGAAAAACAAGAAACCACATCGTGTGAACTGTACCTTTTTTCCTGATAAAAGTCGCCTATGTCATTCTCTGATCCCTTAACTACCAATATTCAAAAAATCATGTCGATCTCGTGCTCTGTGAAAAACAAGAAACCACATCGTGTGAACTATCCCTTTTGTCCTGATAAAAGTCGCCTATGTCATTCTCTGATCCCTTAACTACCACTATTCAAAAAATCATGTCGATCTCGTGCTCTGTGAAAAACAAGAAACCACATCGTGTGAACTGTACCTTTTTTCCTGATAAAAGTCACCTATGTCATTCTCTGATCCCTTAACTACCACTATCCAAAAACATCATGTCGATCTCGTGCTCTGTGAAAAACAAGAAACCATATCGTGTGAACTGTAAGTTTTTTCCTGATAAAAGTCGCCTATGTCATTCTCTGATCCCTTAACTACCACTATTCAAAAAATCATGTCGATCTCGTGCTCTGTGAAAAACAAGAAACCACATCGTGTGAACTGTACCTTTTTTCCTGATAAAAGTCGCCTATGTCATTCTCTGATCCCTTAACTACCACTATTCAAAAAATCATATCGATCTCGTGCTCTGTGAAAAACAAGAAACCACATCGTGTGAACTGTACCTTTTTTCCTGATAAAAGTCGCCTATGTCATTCTCTGATCCCTTAACTACCACTATTCAAAAAATCATGTCGATCTCGTGCTCTGTGAAAAACAAGAAACCACATCGTGTGAACTGTACCTTTTTTACTGATAAAAGTCGCCTATGTCATTCTCTGATCCCTTAACTACCACTATCCAAAAACATCATGTCGATCTCGTGCTCTGTGAAAAACAAGAAACCAAATCGTGTGAACTGTACCTTTTTTCCTGATAAAAGTCACCTATGTCATTCTCTGATCCCTTAACTACCACTATCCAAAAACATCATTTCGATCTCGTGCTCTGTGAAAAACAAGAAACCAAATCGTGTGAGCTGTACCTTTTTTCCTGATAAAAGTCGCCTATGTCATTCTCTGATCCCTTAACTACCACTATCCAAAAACATCATGTCGATCCCTTGCTCTGTGAAAAACAAGAAACCATATCGTGTGAACTGTACCTTTTTTCCTGATAAAAGTCGCCTATGTCATTCTCTGATCCCTTAACTACCACTATTCAAAAAATCATGTCGATCTCGTGCTCTGTGAAAAACAAGAAACCACATCGTGTGAACTGTACCTTTTTTCCTGATAAAAGTCGCCTATGTCATTCTCTGATCCCTTAACTACCACTATTCAAAAAATCATATCGATCTCGTGCTCTGTGAAAAACAAGAAACCACATCGTGTGAACTGTACCTTTTTTCCTGATAAAAGTCGCCTATGTCATTCTCTGATCCCTTAACTACCACTATCCAAAAACATCATGTCGATCTCGTGCTCTGTGAAAAACAAGAAACCAAATCGTGTGAACTGTACCTTTTTTCCTGATAAAAGTCACCTATGTCATTCTCTGATCCCTTAACTACCACTATCCAAAAACATCATTTCGATCTCGTGCTCTGTGAAAAACAAGAAACCAAATCGTGTGAGCTGTACCTTTTTTCCTGATAAAAGTCGCCTATGTCATTCTCTGATCCCTTAACTACCACTGTCCAAAAACATCATGTCGATCCCTTGCTCTGTGAAAAACAAGAAACCATATCGTGTGAACTGTACCTTTTTTCCTGATAAAAGTCGCCTATGTCATTCTCTGATCCCTTAACTACCACTATTCAAAAAATCATGTCGATCTCGTGCTCTGTGAAAAACAAGAAACCACATCGTGTGAACTGTACCTTTTTTCCTGATAAAAGTCGCCTATGTCATTCTCTGATCCCTTAACTACCACTATTCAAAAAATCATATCGATCTCGTGCTCTGTGAAAAACAAGAAACCACATCGTGTGAACTGTACCTTTTTTCCTGATAAAAGTCGCCTATGTCATTCTCTGATCCCTTAACTACCACTATCCAAAAACATCATGTCGATCCCTTGCTCTGTGAAAAACAAAAAACCATACCGCGGGAACTTTTGCCTTTTTTCCTGGATAAGTCACCTATGTCATTCTCTGATCCCTTAACTACCACTATCCAAAAACATCATGTCGATCTCGTGCTCTGTGAAAAACAAGAAACCAAATCGTGTGAACTGTACCTTTTTTCCTGATAAAATTCGCCTATGTCATTCTCTGATCCCTTAACTACCACTATCCAAAAACATCATGTCAATACCTTGCTCTGTGAAAAACAAAAAACCATACCGCGGGAACTTTTGCCTTTTTTCCTGGATAAGTCACCTATGTCATTCTCTGATCCCTTAACTACCACTATCCAAAAACATCATGTCGATCTCGTGCTCTGTGAAAAACAAGAAACCATATCGTGTGAACTGTACCTTTTTTCCTGATAAAAGTCGCCTATGTCATTCTCTGATCCCTTAACTACCACTATCCAAAAACATCATGTCGATCTCGTGCTCTGTGAAAAACAAGAAACCAAATCGTGTGAACTGTACCTTTTTTCCTGATAAAAGTCACCTATGTCATTCTCTGATCCCTTAACTACCACTATCCAAAAACATCATGTCGATCTCGTGCTCTGTGAAAAACAAGAAACCAAATCGTGTGAACTGTACCTTTTTTCCTGATAAAAGTCGCCTATGTCATTCTCTGATCCCTTAACTACCACTATGCAAAAACATCATGTCGATCTCGTGCTCTGTGAAAAACAAGAAACCATATCGTGTGAACTGTACCTTTTTTCCTGATAAAAGTCGCCTATGTCATTCTCTGATCCCTTAACTACCACTATCCAAAAACATCATGTCGATCTCGTGCTCTGTGAAAAACAAGAAACCAAATCGTGTGAACTGTACCTTTTTTCCTGATAAAAGTCACCTATGTCATTCTCTGATCCCTTAACTACCACTATCCAAAAACATCATGTCGATCTCGTGCTCTGTGAAAAACAAGAAACCACATCGTGTGAACTGTACCTTTTTTCCTGATAAAAGTCGCCTATGTCATTCTCTGATCCCTTAACTACCACTATCCAAAAACATCATGTCGATCTCGTGCTCTGTGAAAAACAAGAAACCATATCGTGTGAACTGTAAGTTTTTTCCTGATAAAAGTCGCCTATGTCATTCTCTGATCCCTTAACTACCACTATCCAAAAACATCATGTCGATCCCTTGCTCTGTGAAAAACAAAAAACCATACCGCGGGAACTTTTGCCTTTTTTCCTGGATAAGTCACCTATGTCATTCTCTGATCCCTTAACTACCACTATCCAAAAACATCATGTCGATCTCGTGCTCTGTGAAAAACAAGAAACCAAATCGTGTGAACTGTACCTTTTTTCCTGATAAAAGTCGCCTATGTCATTCTCTGATCCCTTAACTACCACTATCCAAAAACATCATGTCGATCCCTTGCTCTGTGAAAAACAAAAAACCATACCGCGGGAACTTTTGCCTTTTTTCCTGGATAAGTCACCTATGTCATTCTCTGATCCCTTAACTACCACTATCCAAAAACATCATGTCGATCTCGTGCTCTGTGAAAAACAAGAAACCATATCGTGTGAACTGTACCTTTTTTCCTGATAAAAGTCGCCTATGTCATTCTCTGATCCCTTAACTACCACTATCCAAAAACATCATGTCGATCTCGTGCTCTGTGAAAAACAAGAAACCAAATCGTGTGAACTGTAACTTTTTTCCTGATAAAAGTCGCCTATGTCATTCTCTGATCCCTTAACTACCACTATCCAAAAACATCATGTCGATCTCGTGCTCTGTGAAAAACAAGAAACCAAATCGTGTGAACTGTACCTTTTTTCCTGATAAAAGTCGCCTATGTCATTCTCTGATCCCTTAACTACCACTATCCAAAAACATCATGTCGATCTCGTGCTCTGTGAACAACAAGAAACCATATCGTGTGAACTGTATATTCTTTCCTGATAAAAGTCGCCTATGTCATTCTCTGATCCCTTAACTACCACTATTCAAAAAATCATAACGATCTCGTGCTCTGTGAAAAACAAGAAACCACATCGTGTGAACTGTACCTTTTTTCCTGATAAAAGTCCCCTATGTCATTCTCTGATCCCTTAACTACCACTATCCAAAAACATCATGTCGATCTCGTGCTCTGTGAAAAACAAGAAACCACATCGTGTGAACTGTACCTTTTTTCCTGATAAAAGTCGCCTATGTCATTCTCTGATCCCTTAACTACCACTATCAAAAAACATCATGTCGATCTCGTGCTCTGTGAAAAACAAGAAACCATATCGTGTGAACTGTTAGTTTTTTCCTGATAAAAGTCGCCTATGTCATTCTCTGATCCCTTAACTACCACTATCCAAAAACATCATGTCGATCCCTTGCTCTGTGAAAAACAAAAAACCATACCGCGGGAACTTTTGCCTTTTTTCCTGGATAAGTCACCTATGTCATTCTCTGATCCCTTAACTACCACTATCCAAAAACATCATGTCGATCTCGTGCTCTGTGAAAAACAAGAAACCAAATCGTGTGAACTGTACCTTTTTTCCTGATAAAAGTCGCCTATGTCATTCTCTGATCCCTTAACTACCACTATCCAAAAACATCATGTCGATCCCTTGCTCTGTGAAAAACAAAAAACCATACCGCGGGAACTTTTGCCTTTTTTCCTGGATAAGTCACCTATGTCATTCTCTGATCCCTTAACTACCACTATCCAAAAACATCATGTCGATCTCGTGCTCTGTGAAAAACAAGAAACCATATCGTGTGAACTGTACCTTTTTTCCTGATAAAAGTCGCCTATGTCATTCTCTGATCCCTTAACTACCACTATCCAAAAACATCATGTCGATCTCGTGCTCTGTGAAAAACAAGAAACCAAATCGTGTGAACTGTACCTTTTTTCCTGATAAAAGTCGCCTATGTCATTCTCTGATCCCTTAACTACCACTATCCAAAAACATCATGTCGATCTCGTGTTCTGTGAAAAACAAGAAACCAAATCGTGTGAACTGTACCTTTTTTCCTGATAAAAGTCGCCTATGTCATTCTCTGATCCCTTAACTACCACTATCCAAAAACATCATGTCGATCTCGTGCTCTGTGAACAACAAGAAACCATATCGTGTGAACTGTATATTTTTTCCTGATAAAAGTCGCCTATGTCATTCTCTGACCCCTTAACTACCACTATTCAAAAAATCATGTCGATCTCGTGCTCTGTGAAAAACAAGAAACCACATCGTGTGAACTGTACCTTTTTTCCTGATAAAAGTTGCCTATGTCATTCTCTGATCCCTTAACTACCACTATCCAAAAACATCATGTCGATCTCGTGCTCTGTGAAAAACAAGAAACCATATCGTGTGAATTGTACCTTTTTTTACTGATAAAAGTCGCCTATGTCATTCTCTGATCCCTTAACTACCACTATCCAAAAACATCATGTCGATCTCGTGCTCTGTGAAAAACAAGAAACCAAATCGTGTGAACTGTACCTTTTTTCCTGATAAAAGTCGCCTATGTCATTCTCTGATCCCTTAACTACCACTATCCAAAAACATCATGTCGATCCCTTGCTCTGTGAAAAACAAAAAACCATACCGCGGGAACTTTTGCCTTTTTTCCTGGATAAGTCACCTATGTCATTCTCTGATCCCTTAACTACCACTATCCAAAAACATCATGTCGATCTCGTGCTCTGTGAAAAACAAGAAACCAAATCGTGTGAACTGTACCTTTTTTCCTGATAAAAGTTGCCTATGTCATTCTCTGATCCCTTAACTACCACTATCCAAAAACATCATGTCGATCCCTTGCTCTGTGAAAAACAAAAAACCATACCGCGGGAACTTTTGCCTTTTTTCCTGGATAAGTCACCTATGTCATTCTCTGATCCATTAACTACCACTATCCAAAAACATCATGTCGATCTCGTGCTCTGTGAAAAACAAGAAACCATATCGTGTGAACTGTACCTTTTTTCCTGATAAAAGACGCCTATGTCATTCTCTGATCCCTTAACTACCACTATCCAAAAACATCATGTCGATCTCGTGCTCTGTGAAAAACAAGAAACCAAATCGTGTGAACTGTACCTTTTTTCCTGATAAAAGTCGCCTATGTCATTCTCTGATCCCTTAACTACCACTATCCAAAAACATCATGTCGATCTCGTGCTCTGTGAAAAACAAGAAACCAAATCGTGTGAACTGTACCTTTTTTCCTGATAAAAGTCGCCTATGTCATTCTCTGATCCCTTAACTACCACTATTCAAAAAATCATGTCGATCTCGTGCTCTGTGAAAAACAAGAAACCACATCGTGTGAACTGTACCTTTTTTCCTGATAAAAGTCGCCTATGTCATTCTCTGATCCCTTAACTACCACTATCCAAAAACATCATGTCGATCTCGTGCTCTGTGAAAAACAAGAAACCACATCGTGTGAACTGTACCTTTTTTCCTGATAAAAGTCGCCTATGTCATTCTCTGATCCCTTAACTACCACTATTCAAAAAATCATGTCGATCTCGTGCTCTGTGAAAAACAAGAAACCACATCGTGTGAACTGTACCTTTTTTCCTGATAAAAGTCGCCTATGTCATTCTCTGATCCCTTAACTACCACTATCCAAAAACATCATGTCGATCTCGTGCTCTGTGAAAAACAAGAAACCATATCGTGTGAACTGTAAGTTTTTTCCTGATAAAAGTCGCCTATGTCATTCTCTGATCCCTTAACTACCACTATCCAAAAACATCATGTCGATCCCTTGCTCTGTGAAAAACAAAAAACCATACCGCGGGAACTTTTGCCTTTTTTCCTGGATAAGTCACCTATGTCATTCTCTGATCCCTTAACTACCACTATCCAAAAACATCATGTCGATCTCGTGCTCTGTGAAAAACAAGAAACCAAATCGTGTGAACTGTACCTTTTTTCCTGATAAAAGTCGCCTATGTCATTCTCTGATCCCTTAACTACCACTATCCAAAAACATCATGTCGATCCCTTGCTCTGTGAAAAACAAAAAACCATACCGCGGGAACTTTTGCCTTTTTTCCTGGATAAGTCACCTATGTCATTCTCTGATCCCTTAACTACCACTATCCAAAAACATCATGTCGATCTCGTGCTCTGTGAAAAACAAGAAACCATATCGTGTGAACTGTACCTTTTTTCCTGATAAAAGTCGCCTATGTCATTCTCTGATCCCTTAACTACCACTATTCAAAAAATCATGTCGATCTCGTGCTCTGTGAAAAACAAGAAACCACATCGTGTGAACTGTACCTTTTTTCCTGATAAAAGTCGCCTATGTCATTCTCTGATCCCTTAACTACCAATATTCAAAAAATCATGTCGATCTCGTGCTCTGTGAAAAACAAGAAACCACATCGTGTGAACTATCCCTTTTGTCCTGATAAAAGTCGCCTATGTCATTCTCTGATCCCTTAACTACCACTATTCAAAAAATCATGTCGATCTCGTGCTCTGTGAAAAACAAGAAACCACATCGTGTGAACTGTACCTTTTTTCCTGATAAAAGTCGCCTATGTCATTCTCTGATCCCTTAACTACCACTATCCAAAAACATCATGTCGATCTCGTGCTCTGTGAAAAACAAGAAACCATATCGTGTGAACTGTAAGTTTTTTCCTGATAAAAGTCGCCTATGTCATTCTCTGATCCCTTAACTACCACTATTCAAAAAATCATGTCGATCTCGTGCTCTGTGAAAAACAAGAAACCACATCGTGTGAACTGTACCTTTTTTCCTGATAAAAGTCGCCTATGTCATTCTCTGATCCCTTAACTACCACTATTCAAAAAATCATATCGATCTCGTGCTCTGTGAAAAACAAGAAACCACATCGTGTGAACTGTACCTTTTTTCCTGATAAAAGTCGCCTATGTCATTCTCTGATCCCTTAACTACCACTATTCAAAAAATCATGTCGATCTCGTGCTCTGTGAAAAACAAGAAACCACATCGTGTGAACTGTACCTTTTTTCCTGATAAAAGTCGCCTATGTCATTCTCTGATCCCTTAACTACCACTATCCAAAAACATCATGTCGATCTCGTGCTCTGTGAAAAACAAGAAACCAAATCGTGTGAACTGTACCTTTTTTCCTGATAAAAGTCACCTATGTCATTCTCTGATCCCTTAACTACCACTATCCAAAAACATCATGTCGATCTCGTGCTCTGTGAAAAACAAGAAACCAAATCGTGTGAGCTGTACCTTTTTTCCTGATAAAAGTCGCCTATGTCATTCTCTGATCCCTTAACTACCACTATCCAAAAACATCATGTCGATCCCTTGCTCTGTGAAAAACAAGAAACCATATCGTGTGAACTGTACCTTTTTTCCTGATAAAAGTCGCCTATGTCATTCTCTGATCCCTTAACTACCACTATTCAAAAAATCATGTCGATCTCGTGCTCTGTGAAAAACAAGAAACCACATCGTGTGAACTGTACCTTTTTTCCTGATAAAAGTCGCCTATGTCATTCTCTGATCCCTTAACTACCACTATTCAAAAAATCATATCGATCTCGTGCTCTGTGAAAAACAAGAAACCACATCGTGTGAACTGTACCTTTTTTCCTGATAAAAGTCGCCTATGTCATTCTCTGATCCCTTAACTACCACTATCCAAAAACATCATGTCGATCCCTTGCTCTGTGAAAAACAAAAAACCATACCGCGGGAACTTTTGCCTTTTGTCCTGGATAAGTCACCTATGTCATTCTCTGATCCCTTAACTACCACTATCCAAAAACATCATGTCGATCTCGTGCTCTGTGAAAAACAAGAAACCAAATCGTGTGAACTGTACCTTTTTTCCTGATAAAAGTCGCCTATGTCATTCTCTGATCCCTTAACTACCACTATCCAAAAACATCATGTCAATACCTTGCTCTGTGAAAAACAAAAAACCATACCGCGGGAACTTTTGCCTTTTTTCCTGGATAAGTCACCTATGTCATTCTCTGATCCCTTAACTACCACTATCCAAAAACATCATGTCGATCTCGTGCTCTGTGAAAAACAAGAAACCATATCGTGTGAACTGTACCTTTTTTCCTGATAAAAGTCGCCTATGTCATTCTCTGATCCCTTAACTACCACTATTCAAAAAATCATGTCGATCTCGTGCTCTGTGAAAAACAAGAAACCACATCGTGTGAACTGTACCTTTTTTCCTGATAAAAGTCGCCTATGTCATTCTCTGATCCCCTTAACTACCACTATTCAAAAAATCATGTCGATCTCGTGCTCTGTGAAAAACAAGAAACCACATCGTGTGAACTATCCCTTTTGTCCTGATAAAAGTCGCCTATGTCATTCTCTGATCCCTTAACTACCACTATTCAAAAAATCATGTCGATCTCGTGCTCTGTGAAAACAAGAAACCACATCGTGTGAACTGTACCTTTTTTCCTGATAAAAGTCCTTTTTTCCTGATAAAAGTCGCCTATGTCATTCTCTGATCCCTTAACTACCACTATTCAAAAAATCATGTCGATCTCGTGCTCTGTGAAAAACAAGAAACCACATCGTGTGAACTGTACCTTTTTTCCTGATAAAAGTCGCCTATGTCATTCTCTGATCCCTTAACTACCACTATCCAAAAACATCATGTCGATCTCGTGCTCTGTGAAAAACAAGAAACCATATCGTGTGAATTGTACCTTTTTTTACTGATAAAAGTCGCCTATGTCATTCTCTGATCCCTTAACTACCACTATCCAAAAACATCATGTCGATCTCGTGCTCTGTGAAAAACAAGAAACCAAATCGTGTGAACTGTAAGTTTTTTCCTGATAAAAGTCGCCTATGTCATTCTCTGATCCCTTAACTACCACTATTCAAAACATCATGTCGATCTCGTGCTCTGTGAAAAACAAGAAACCACATCGTGTGAACTGTACCTTTTTTCCTGATAAAAGTCGCCTATGTCATTCTCTGATCCCTTAACTACCACTATCCAAAAACATCATGTCGATCTCGTGCTCTGTGAAAAACAAGAAACCAAATCGTGTGAACTGTACCTTTTTTCCTGATAAAAGTCGCCTATGTCATTCTCTGATCCCTTAACTACCACTATCCAAAAACATCATTTCGATCTCGTGCTCTGTGAAAAACAAGAAACCAAATCGTGTGAGCTGTACCTTTTTTCCTGATAAAAGTCGCCTATGTCATTCTCTGATCCCTTAACTACCACTATCCAAAAACATCATGTCGATCCCTTGCTCTGTGAAAAACAAGAAACCATATCGTGTGAACTGTACCTTTTTTCCTGATAAAAGTCGCCTATGTCATTCTCTGATCCCTTAACTACCACTATTCAAAACATCATGTCGATCTCGTGCTCTGTGAAAAACAAGAAACCACATCGTGTGAACTGTACCTTTTTTCCTGATAAAAGTCGCCTATGTCATTCTCTGATCCCTTAACTACCACTATTCAAAAAATCATATCGATCTCGTGCTCTGTGAAAAACAAGAAACCACATCGTGTGAACTGTACCTTTTTTCCTGATAAAAGTCGCCTATGTCATTCTCTGATCCCTTAACTACCACTATCCAAAAACATCATGTCGATCCCTTGCTCTGTGAAAAACAAAAAACCATACCGCGGGAACTTTTGCCTTTTTTCCTGGATAAGTCACCTATGTCATTCTCTGATCCCTTAACTACCACTATCCAAAAACATCATGTCGATCTCGTGCTCTGTGAAAAACAAGAAACCAAATCGTGTGAACTGTACCTTTTTTCCTGATAAAATTCGCCTATGTCATTCTCTGATCCCTTAACTACCACTATCCAAAAACATTATGTCGATCCCTTGCTCTGTGAAAAACAAAAAACCATACCGCGGGAACTTTTGCCTTTTTTCCTGGTTAAGTCACCTATGTCATTCTCTGATCCCTTAACTACCACTATCCAAAAACATCATGTCGATCTCGTGCTCTGTGAAAAACAAGAAACCATATCGTGTGAACTGTACCTTTTTTCCTGATAAAAGTCGCCTATGTCATTCTCTGATCCCTTAACTACCACTATTCAAAAAATCATGTCGATCTCGTGCTCTGTGAAAAACAAGAAACCACATCGTGTGAACTGTACCTTTTTTCCTGATAAAAGTCGCCTATGTCATTCTCTGATCCCTTAACTACCACTATTCAAAAAATCATGTCGATCTCGTGCTCTGTGAAAAACAAGAAACCACATCGTGTGAACTATCCCTTTTGTCCTGATAAAAGTCGCCTATGTCATTATCTGATCCCTTAACTACCACTATCCAAAAACATCATGTCGATCCCTTGCTCTGTGAAAAACAAAAAACCATACCGCGGGAACTTTTGCCTTTTTTCCTGGATAAGTCACCTATGTCATTCTCTGATCCCTTAACTACCACTATCCAAAAACATCATGTCGATCTCGTGCTCTGTGAAAAACAAGAAACCATATCGTGTGAACTGTACCTTTTTTCCTGATAAAAGTCGCCTATGTCATTCTCTGATCCCTTAACTACCACTATCCAAAAACATCATGTCGATCCCTTGCTCTGTGAAAAACAAAAAACCATACCGCGGGAACTTTTGCCTTTTTTCCTGGATAAGTCACCTATGTCATTCTCTGATCCCTTAACTACCACTATCCAAAAACATCATGTCGATCTCGTGCTCTGTGAAAAACAAGAAACCAAATCGTGTGAACTGTACCTTTTTTCCTGATAAAAGTCGCCTATGTCATTCTCTGATCCCTTAACTACCACTATCCAAAAACATCATGTCGATCTCGTGCTCTGTGAAAAACAAGGAACCACATCGTGTGAACTTTTGCCTTTTTTCCTGGATAAGTCACCTATGTCATTCTCTGATCCCTTAACTACCACTATCCAAAAACATCATGTCGATCTCGTGCTCTGTGAAAAACAAGAAACCATATCGTGTGAGCTGTACCTTTTTTCCTGATAAAAGTCGCCTATGTCATTCTCTGATCCCTTAACTACCACTATCCAAAAACATCATGTCGATCTCGTGCTCTGTGAAAAACAAGAAACCAAATCGTGTGAACTGTACCTTTTTTCCTGATAAAAGTCACCTATGTCATTCTCTGATCCCTTAACTACCACTATCCAAAAACATCATGTCGATCTCGTGCTCTGTGAAAAACAAGAAACCAAATCGTGTGAACTGTACCTTTTTTCCTGATAAAAGTCGCCTATGTCATTCTCTGATCCCTTAACTACCACTATCCAAAAACATCATGTCGATCTCGTGCTCTGTGAAAAACAAGAAACCATATCGTGTGAACTGTACCTTTTTTCCTGATAAAAGTCGCCTATGTCATTCTCTGATCCCTTAACTACCACTATTCAAAAAATCATGTCGATCTCGTGCTCTGTGAAAAACAAGAAACCATATCGTGTGAACTGTACCTTTTTTCCTGATAAAAGTCCTTTTTTCCTGATATAAGTCGCCTATGTCATTCTCTGATCCCTTAACTACCACTATTCAAAAAATCATGTCGATCTCGTGCTCTGTGAAAAACAAGAAACCACATCGTGTGAACTGTACCTTTTTTCCTGATAAAAGTCGTCTATGTCATTCTCTGATCCCTTAACTACCACTATTCAAAAAATCATATCGATCTCGTGCTCTGTGAAAAACAAGAAACCACATCGTGTGAACTGTACCTTTTTTCCTGATAAAAGTCGCCTATGTCATTCTCTGATCCCTTAACTACCACTATCCAAAAACATCATGTCGATCCCTTGCTCTGTGAAAAACAAAAAACCATACCGCGGGAACTTTTGCCTTTTTTCCTGGATAAGTCACCTATGTCATTCTCTGATCCCTTAACTACCACTATCCAAAAACATCATGTCGATCTCGTGCTCTGTGAAAAACAAGAAACCAAATCGTGTGAACTGTACCTTTTTTCCTGATAAAATTCGCCTATGTCATTCTCTGATCCCTTAACTACCACTATCCAAAAACATCATGTCGATCCCTTGCTCTGTGAAAAACAAAAAACCATACCGCGGGAACTTTTGCCTTTTTTCCTGGATAAGTCACCTATGTCATTCTCTGATCCCTTAACTACCACTATCCAAAAACATCATGTCGATCTCGTGCTCTGTGAAAAACAAGAAACCATATCGTGTGAACTGTAAGTTTTTTCCTGATAAAAGTCGCCTATGTCATTCTCTGATCCCTTAACTACCACTATCCAAAAACATCATGTCGATCCCTTGCTCTGTGAAAAACAAAAAACCATACCGCGGGAACTTTTGCCTTTTTTCCTGGATAAGTCACCTATGTCATTCTCTGATCCCTTAACTACCACTATCCAAAAACATCATGTCGATCTCGTGCTCTGTGAAAAACAAGAAACAAAATCGTGAGAACTGTACCTTTTTTCCTGATAAAAGTCGCCTATGTCATTCTCTGATCCCTTAACTACCACTATCCAAAAACATCATGTCGATCCCTTGCTCTGTGAAAAACAAAAAACCATACCGCGGGAACTTTTGCCTTTTTTCCTGGATAAGTCACCTATGTCATTCTCTGATCCCTTAACTACCACTATCCAAAAACATCATGTCGATCTCGTGCTCTGTGAAAAACAAGAAACCATATCGTGTGAGCTGTACCTTTTTTCCTGATAAAAGTCGCCTATGTCATTCTCTGATCCCTTAACTACCACTATCCAAAAACATCATGTCGATCTCGTGCTCTGTGAAAAACAAGAAACCAAATCGTGTGAACTGTACCTTTTTTCCTGATAAAAGTCGCCTATGTCATTCTCTGATCCCTTAACTACCACTATCCAAAAACATCATGTCGATCCCTTGCTCTGTGAAAAACAAAAAACCATACCGCGGGAACTTTTGCCTTTTTTCCTGGATAAGTCGCCTATGTCATTCTCTGATCCCTTAACTACCACTATCCAAAAACATCATGTCGATCTCGTGCTCTGTGAAAAACAAGAAACCATATCGTGTGAACTGTACCTTTTTTCCTGATAAAAGTCGCCTATGTCATTCTCTGATCCCTTAACTACCACTATCCAAAAACATCATGTCGATCTCGTGCTCTGTGAAAAACAAGAAACCAAATCGTGAGAACTGTACCTTTTTTCCTGATAAAAGTCGCCTATGTCATTCTCTGATCCCTTAACTACCACTATCCAAAAACATCATGTCGATCTCGTGTTCTGTGAAAAACAAGAAACCAAATCGTGTGAACTGTACCTTTTTTCCTGATAAAAGTCGCCTATGTCATTCTCTGATCCCTTAACTACCACTATCCAAAAACATCATGTCGATCTCGTGCTCTGTGAACAACAAGAAACCATATCGTGTGAACTGTATATTTTTTCCTGATAAAAGTCGCCTATGTCATTCTCTGATCCCTTAACTACCACTATTCAAAAAATCATGTCGATCTCGTGCTCTGTGAAAAACAAGAAACCACATCGTGTGAACTGTACCTTTTTTCCTGATAAAAGTTGCCTATGTCATTCTCTGATCCCTTAACTACCACTATCCAAAAACATCATGTCGATCTCGTGCTCTGTGAAAAACAAGAAACCATATCGTGTGAATTGTACCTTTTTTTACTGATAAAAGTCGCCTATGTCATTCTCTGATCCCTTAACTACCACTATCCAAAAACATCATGTCGATCTCGTGCTCTGTGCAAAACAAGAAACCAAATCGTGTGAACTGTACCTTTTTTCCTGATAAAAGTCGCCTATGTCATTCTCTGATCCCTTAACTACCACTATCCAAAAACATCATGTCGATCCCTTGCTCTGTGAAAAACAAAAAACCATACCGCGGGAACTTTTGCCTTTTTTCCTGGATAAGTCGCCTATGTCATTCTCTGATCCCTTAACTACCACTATCCAAAAACATCATGTCGATCTCGTGCTCTGTGAAAAACAAGAAACCACATCGTGTGAACTGTACCTTTTTTCCTGATAAAAGTTGCCTATGTCATTCTCTGATCCCTTAACTACCACTATCCAAAAACATCATGTCGATCCCTTGCTCTGTGAAAAACAAAAAACCATACCGCGGGAACTTTTGCCTTTTTTCCTGGATAAGTCACCTATGTCATTCTCTGATCCATTAACTACCACTATCCAAAAACATCATGTCGATCTCGTGCTCTGTGAAAAACAAGAAACCATATCGTGTGAACTGTACCTTTTTTCCTGATAAAAGACGCCTATGTCATTCTCTGATCCCTTAACTACCACTATCCAAAAACATCATGTCGATCTCGTGCTCTGTGAAAAACAAGAAACCAAATCGTGTGAACTGTACCTTTTTTCCTGATAAAAGTCGCCTATGTCATTCTCTGATCCCTTAACTACCACTATCCAAAAACATCATGTCGATCTCGTGCTCTGTGAAAAACAAGAAACCAAATCGTGTGAACTGTACCTTTTTTCCTGATAAAAGTCGCCTATGTCATTCTCTGATCCCTTAACTACCACTATCCAAAAACATCATGTCGATCTCGTGCTCTGTGAACAACAAGAAACCATATCGTGTGAACTGTATATTTTTTCCTGATAAAAGTCGCCTATGTCATTCTCTGATCCCTTAACTACCACTATTCAAAAAATCATGTCGATCTCGTGCTCTGTGAAAAACAAGAAACCACATCGTGTGAACTGTACCTTTTTTCCTGATAAAAGTCCCCTATGTCATTCTCTGATCCCTTAACTACCACTATCCAAAAACATCATGTCGATCTCGTGCTCTGTGAAAAACAAGAAACCACATCGTGTGAACTGTACCTTTTTTCCTGATAAAAGTCGCCTATGTCATTCTCTGATCCCTTAACTACCACTATTCAAAAAATCATGTCGATCTCGTGCTCTGTGAAAAACAAGAAACCACATCGTGTGAACTGTACCTTTTTTCCTGATAAAAGTCGCCTATGTCATTCTCTGATCCCTTAACTACCACTATCCAAAAACATCATGTCGATCTCGTGCTCTGTGAAAAACAAGAAACCATATCGTGTGAACTGTAAGTTTTTTCCTGATAAAAGTCGCCTATGTCATTCTCTGATCCCTTAACTACCACTATCCAAAAACATCATGTCGATCCCTTGCTCTGTGAAAAACAAAAAACCATACCGCGGGAACTTTTGCCTTTTTTCCTGGATAAGTCACCTATGTCATTCTCTGATCCCTTAACTACCACTATCCAAAAACATCATGTCGATCTCGTGCTCTGTGAAAAACAAGAAACCAAATCGTGTGAACTGTACCTTTTTTCCTGATAAAAGTCGCCTATGTCATTCTCTGATCCCTTAACTACCACTATCCAAAAACATCATGTCGATCCCTTGCTCTGTGAAAAACAAGAAACCACATCGTGTGAACTGTACCTTTTTTCCTGATAAAAGTCGCCTATGTCATTCTCTGATCCCTTAACTACCACTATCCAAAAACATCATGTCGATCTCGTGCTCTGTGAAAAACAAGAAACCATATCGTGTGAATTGTACCTTTTTTTACTGATAAAAGTCGCCTATGTCATTCTCTGATCCCTTAACTACCACTATCCAAAAACATCATGTCGATCTCGTGCTCTGTGCAAAATAAGAAACCAAATCGTGTGAACTGTACCTTTTTTCCTGATAAAAGTCGCCTATGTCATTCTCTGATCCCTTAACTACCACTATCCAAAAACATCATGTCGATCCCTTGCTCTGTGAAAAACAAAAAACCATACCGCGGGAACTTTTGCCTTTTTTCCTGGATAAGTCACCTATGTCATTCTCTGATCCCTTAACTACCACTATCCAAAAACATCATGTCGATCTCGTGCTCTGTGAAAAACAAGAAACCATATCGTGTGAACTGTACCTTTTTTCCTGATAAAAGTCGCCTATGTCATTCTCTGATCCCTTAACTACCACTATCCAAAAACATCATGTCGATCTCGTGCTCTGTGAAAAACAAGAAACCATATCGTGTGAACTGTACCTTTTTTCCTGATAAAAGTCGCCTATGTCATTCTCTGATCCCTTAACTACCAATATTCAAAAAATCATGTCGATCTCGTGCTCTGTGAAAAACAAGAAACCACATCGTGTGAACTATCCCTTTTGTCCTGATAAAAGTCGCCTATGTCATTCTCTGATCCCTTAACTACCACTATTCAAAAAATCATGTCGATCTCGTGCTCTGTGAAAAACAAGAAACCACATCGTGTGAACTGTACCTTTTTTCCTGATAAAAGTCGCCTATGTCATTCTCTGATCCCTTAACTACCACTATCCAAAAAAATCATGTCGATCTCGTGCTCTGTGAAAAACAAGAAACCATATCGTGTGAACTGTAAGTTTTTTCCTGATAAAAGTCGCCTATGTCATTCTCTGATCCCTTAACTACCACTATTCAAAAAATCATGTCGATCTCGTGCTCTGTGAAAAACAAGATACCACATCGTGTGAACTGTACCTTTTTTCCTGATAAAAGTCGCCTATGTCATTCTCTGATCCCTTAACTACCACTATTCAAAAAATCATATCGATCTCGTGCTCTGTGAAAAACAAGAAACCACATCGTGTGAACTGTACCTTTTTTCCTGATAAAAGTCGCCTATGTCATTCTCTGATCCCTTAACTACCACTATTCAAAAAATCATGTCGATCTCGTGCTCTGTGAAAAACAAGAAACCACATCGTGTGAACTGTACCTTTTTTACTGATAAAAGTCGCCTATGTCATTCTCTGATCCCTTAACTACCACTATCCAAAAACATCATGTCGATCTCGTGCTCTGTGAAAAACAAGAAACCAAATCGTGTGAACTGTACCTTTTTTCCTGATAAAAGTCACCTATGTCATTCTCTGATCCCTTAACTACCACTATCCAAAAACATCATTTCGATCTCGTGCTCTGTGAAAAACAAGAAACCAAATCGTGTGAGCTGTACCTTTTTTCCTGATAAAAGTCGCCTATGTCATTCTCTGATCCCTTAACTACCACTATCCAAAAACATCATGTCGATCCCTTGCTCTGTGAAAAACAAGAAACCATATCGTGTGAACTGTACCTTTTTTCCTGATAAAAGTCGCCTATGTCATTCTCTGATCCCTTAACTACCACTATTCAAAAAATCATGTCGATCTCGTGCTCTGTGAAAAACAAGAAACCACATCGTGTGAACTGTACCTTTTTTCCTGATAAAAGTCGCCTATGTCATTCTCTGATCCCTTAACTACCACTATTCAAAAAATCATATCGATCTCGTGCTCTGTGAAAAACAAGAAACCACATCGTGTGAACTGTACCTTTTTTCCTGATAAAAGTCGCCTATGTCATTCTCTGATCCCTTAACTACCACTATCCAAAAACATCATGTCGATCCCTTGCTCTGTGAAAAACAAAAAACCATACCGCGGGAACTTTTGCCTTTTTTCCTGGATAAGTCACCTATGTCATTCTCTGATCCCTTAACTACCACTATCCAAAAACATCATGTCGATCTCGTGCTCTGTGAAAAACAAGAAACCAAATCGTGTGAACTGTACCTTTTTTCCTGATAAAATTCGCCTATGTCATTCTCTGATCCCTTAACTACCACTATCCAAAAACATCATGTCAATACCTTGCTCTGTGAAAAACAAAAAACCATACCGCGGGAACTTTTGCCTTTTTTCCTGGATAAGTCACCTATGTCATTCTCTGATCCCTTAACTACCACTATCCAAAAACATCATGTCGATCTCGTGCTCTGTGAAAAACAAGAAACCATATCGTGTGAACTGTACCTTTTTTCCTGATAAAAGTCGCCTATGTCATTCTCTGATCCCTTAACTACCACTATTCAAAAAATCATGTCGATCTCGTGCTCTGTGAAAAACAAGAAACCACATCGTGTGAACTGTACCTTTTTTCCTGATAAAAGTCGCCTATGTCATTCTCTGATCCCTTAACTACCACTATTCAAAAAATCATGTCGATCTCGTGCTCTGTGAAAAACAAGAAACCACATCGTGTGAACTATCCCTTTTGTCCTGATAAAAGTCGCCTATGTCATTCTCTGATCCCTTAACTACCACTATCCAAAAAATCATGTCGATCTCGTGCTCTGTGAAAAACAAGAAACCACATCGTGTGAACTGTACCTTTTTTCCTGATAAAAGTCCTTTTTTCCTGATAAAAGTCGCCTATGTCATTCTCTGATCCCTTAACTACCACTATTCAAAAAATCATGTCGATCTCGTGCTCTGTGAAAAACAAGAAACCACATCGTGTGAACTGTACCTTTTTTCCTGATAAAAGTCGCCTATGTCATTCTCTGATCCCTTAACTACCACTATCCAAAAACATCATGTCGATCTCGTGCTCTGTGAAAAACAAGAAACCATATCGTGTGAATTGTACCTTTTTTTACTGATAAAAGTCGCCTATGTCATTCTCTGATCCCTTAACTACCACTATCCAAAAACATCATGTCGATCTCGTGCTCTGTGAAAAACAAGAAACCATATCGTGTGAACTGTAAGTTTTTTCCTGATAAAAGTCGCCTATGTCATTCTCTGATCCCTTAACTACCACTATTCAAAAAATCATGTCGATCTCGTGCTCTGTGAAAAACAAGAAACCACATCGTGTGAACTGTACCTTTTTTACTGATAAAAGTCGCCTATGTCATTCTCTGATCCCTTAACTACCACTATCCAAAAACATCATGTCGATCTCGTGCTCTGTGAAAAACAAGAAACCAAATCGTGTGAACTGTACCTTTTTTCCTGATAAAAGTCGCCTATGTCATTCTCTGATCCCTTAACTACCACTATCCAAAAACATCATTTCGATCTCGTGCTCTGTGAAAAACAAGAAACCAAATCGTGTGAGCTGTACCTTTTTTCCTGATAAAAGTCGCCTATGTCATTCTCTGATCCCTTAACTACCACTATCCAAAAACATCATGTCGATCCCTTGCTCTGTGAAAAACAAGAAACCATATCGTGTGAACTGTACCTTTTTTCCTGATAAAAGTCGCCTATGTCATTCTCTGATCCCTTAACTACCACTATTCAAAACATCATGTCGATCTCGTGCTCTGTGAAAAACAAGAAACCACATCGTGTGAACTGTACCTTTTTTCCTGATAAAAGTCGCCTATGTCATTCTCTGATCCCTTAACTACCACTATTCAAAAAATCATATCGATCTCGTGCTCTGTGAAAAACAAGAAACCACATCGTGTGAACTGTACCTTTTTTCCTGATAAAAGTCGCCTATGTCATTCTCTGATCCCTTAACTACCACTATCCAAAAACATCATGTCGATCCCTTGCTCTGTGAAAAACAAAAAACCATACCGCGGGAACTTTTGCCTTTTTTCCTGGATAAGTCACCTATGTCATTCTCTGATCCCTTAACTACCACTATCCAAAAACATCATGTCGATCTCGTGCTCTGTGAAAAACAAGAAACCAAATCGTGTGAACTGTACCTTTTTTCCTGATAAAATTCGCCTATGTCATTCTCTGATCCCTTAACTACCACTATCCAAAAACATTATGTCGATCCCTTGCTCTGTGAAAAACAAAAAACCATACCGCGGGAACTTTTGCCTTTTTTCCTGGTTAAGTCACCTATGTCATTCTCTGATCCCTTAACTACCACTATCCAAAAACATCATGTCGATCTCGTGCTCTGTGAAAAACAAGAAACCATATCGTGTGAACTGTACCTTTTTTCCTGATAAAAGTCGCCTATGTCATTCTCTGATCCCTTAACTACCACTATTCAAAAAATCATGTCGATCTCGTGCTCTGTGAAAAACAAGAAACCACATCGTGTGAACTGTACCTTTTTTCCTGATAAAAGTCGCCTATGTCATTCTCTGATCCCTTAACTACCACTATCCAAAAACATCATGTCGATCTCGTGCTCTGTGAAAAACAAGAAACCAAATCGTGTGAACTGTACCTTTTTTCCTGATAAAAGTCACCTATGTCATTCTCTGATCCCTTAACTACCACTATCCAAAAACATCATTTCGATCTCGTGCTCTGTGAAAAACAAGAAACCAAATCGTGTGAGCTGTACCTTTTTTCCTGATAAAAGTCGCCTATGTCATTCTCTGATCCCTTAACTACCACTATTCAAAAAATCATGTCGATCTCGTGCTCTGTAAAAAACAAGAAACCATATCGTGTGAACTGTACCTTTTTTCCTGATAAAAGTCGCCTTTGTCATTATCTGATCCCTTAACTACCACTATCCAAAAACATCATGTCGATCCCTTGCTCTGTGAAAAACAAAAAACCATACCGCGGGAACTTTTGCCTTTTTTCCTGGATAAGTCACCTATGTCATTCTCTGATCCCTTAACTACCACTATCCAAAAACATCATGTCGATCTCGTGCTCTGTGAAAAACAAGAAACCAAATCGTGTGAACTGTATCTTTTTTCCTGATAAAAGTCGCCTATGTCATTCTCTGATCCCTTAACTACCACTATTCAAAAAATCATGTCGATCTCGTGCTCTGTGAACAACAAGAAACCATATCGTGTGAACTGTACCTTTTTTCCTGATAAAAGTCGCCTATGTCATTCTCTGATCCCTTAACTACCACTATCCAAAAACATCATGTCGATCTCGTGCTCTGTGAACAACAAGAAACCATATCGTGTAAACTGTATATTTTTTCCTGATAAAAGTCCCCTATGTCATTCTCTGATCCCTTAACTACCACTATCCAAAAACATCATGTCGATCTCGTGCTCTGTGAAAAACAAGAAACCAAATCGTGTGAACTGTACCTTTTTTCCTGATAAAAGTCGCCTATGTCATTCTCTGATCCCTTAACTACCACTATCCAAAAACATCATGTCGATCTCGTGCTCTGTGAACAACAAGAAACCATATCGTGTAAACTGTATATTTTTTCCTGATAAAAGTCCCCTATGTCATTCTCTGATCCCTTAACTACCACTATCCAAAAACATCATGTCGATCTCGTGCTCTGTGAAAAACAAGAAACCATATCGTGTGAACTGTATATTTTTTCCTGATAAAAGTCCCCTATGTCATTCTCTGATCCCTTAACTACCACTATCCAAAAACATCATGTCGATCTCGTGCTCTGTGAACAACAAGAAACCATATCGTGTAAACTGTATATTTTTTCCTGATAAAAGTCGCCTATGTCATTCTCTGATCCCTTAACTACCACTATTCAAAAAATCATGTCGATCTCGTGCTCTGTGAAAAACAAGAAACCACATCGTGTGAACTGTACCTTTTTTCCTGATAAAAGTCGCCTATGTCATTCTCTGATCCCTTAACTACCACTATTCAAAAACATCATGTCGTTCTCGTGCTCTGTGATAAACAAGGAACCACATCGTGTGAACTGTACCTTTTTTCCTGATAAAAGTCGCCTATGTCATTCTCTGATTCCTTAACTACCACTATCCAAAAACATCATGTCGATCTCGTGCTCTGTGAAAAACAAGAAACCAAATCGTGTGAACTGTACCTTTTTTCCTGATAAAAGTCGCCTATGTCATTCTCTGATCCCTTAACTACCACTATCCAAAAACATCATGTCGATCTCGTGCTCTGTGAAAAACAAGAAACCATATCGTGTAAACTGTATCTTTTTTCCTGATAAAAGTCCCCTATGTCATTCTCTGATCCCTTAACTACCACTATCCAAAAACATCATGTCGATCTCGTGCTCTGTGAACAACAAGAAACCATATCGTGTAAACTGTATATTTTTTCCTGATAAAAGTCCCCTATGTCATTC
This sequence comes from Laothoe populi, assembly GCA_905220505.1. Lineage (NCBI taxonomy): Eukaryota > Metazoa > Arthropoda > Insecta > Lepidoptera > Sphingidae > Laothoe > Laothoe populi. The sequence continues at coordinate 8,481,042 of HG992173.1, forward strand.
TCTGATCCCTTAACTACCACTATCCAAAAACATCATGTCGATCTCGTGCTCTGTGAAAAACAAGAAACCATATCGAGTGAACTGTACCTTTTTTTCCTGATAAAAGTCCCCTATGTCATTCTCTGATCCCTTAACTACCACTATCCAAAAACATCATGTCGATCTCGTGCTCTGTAAAAAACAAGAAACCATATCGTGTGAACTGTACCTTTTTTCCTGATAAAAGTCCCCTATGTCATTCTCTGATCCCTTAACTACCACTATTAAAAAAATCATGTCGATCTCGTGCTCTGTGAAAAACAAGAAACCACATCGTGTGAACTGTACCTTTTTTCCTGATAAAAGTCGCCTATGTCATTCTCTGATCCCTTAACTACCACTATCCAAAAACATCATGTCGATCCCTTGCTCTGTGAAAAACAAAAAACCATACCGCGGGAACTTTTGCCTTTTTTCCTGGATAAGTCACCTATGTCATTCTCTGATCCCTTAACTACCACTATCCAAAAACATCATGTCGATCTCGTGCTCTGTGAAAAACAAGAAACCAAATCGTGTGAACTGTACCTTTTTTCCTGATAAAAGTCGCCTATGTCATTCTCTGATCCCTTAACTACCACTATCCAAAAACATCATGTCGATCTCGTGCTCTGTGAAAAACAAGAAACCATATCGTGTGAACTGTACCTTTTTTCCTGATAAAAGTCGCCTATGTCATTCTCTGATCCCTTAACTACCACTATCCAAAAACATCATGTCGATCCCTTGCTCTGTGAAAAACAAAAAACCATACCGCGGGAACTTTTGCCTTTTTTCCTGGATAAGTCACCTATATCATTCTCTGATCCCTTAACTACCACTATCCAAAAACATCATGTCGATCTCGTGCTCTGTGAAAAACAAGAAACCAAATCGTGTGAACTGTACCTTTTTTCCTGATAAAAGTTGCCTATGTCATTCTCTGATCCCTTAACTACCACTATTCAAAAAATCATGTCGATCTCGTGCTCTGTGAAAAACAAGAAACCACATCGTGTGAACTGTACCTTTTTTCCTGATAAAAGTCCTTTTTTCCTGATAAAAGTCGCCTATGTCATTCTCTGATCCCTTAACTACCACTATTCAAAAACATCATGTCGATCTCGTGCTCTGTGCAAAACAAGAAACCACATCGTGTGAACTATCCCTTTTGTCCTGATAAAAGTCGCCTATGTCATTCTCTGATCCCTTAACTACCACTATCCAAAAACATCATGTCGATCTCGTGCTCTGTGCAAAACAAGAAACCAAATCGTGTGAACTGTACCTTTTTTCCTGATAAAAGTCGCCTTTGTCATTCTCTGATCCCTTAACTACCACTATCCAAAAACATCATGTCGATCCCTTGCTCTGTGAAAAACAAAAAACCATACCGCGGGAACTTTTGCCTTTTTTCCTGGATAAGTCACCTATGTCATTCTCTGATCCCTTAACTACCACTATCCAAAAAATCATGTCGATCTCGTGCTCTGTGAAAAACAAGAAACCACATCGTGTGAACTGTACCTTTTTTCCTGATAAAAGTCGCCTATGTCATTCTCTGATCCCTTAACTACCACTATTCAAAAAATCATGTCGATCTCGTGCTCTGTGAAAAACAAGAAACCACATCGTGTGAACTGTACCTTTTTTCCTGATAAAAGTCGCCTATGTCATTCTCTGATCCCTTAACTACCACTATCCAAAAACATCATGTCGATCTCGTGCTCTGTGAAAAACAAGAAACCATATCGTGTGAACTGTACCTTTTTTCCTGATAAAAGTCGCCTATGTCATTCTCTGATCCCTTAACTACCACTATCCAAAAACATCATGTCGATCTCGTGCTCTTTGATCAACAAGAAACCATATCGTGTGAACTGTATATTTTTTCCTGATAAAAGTCCCCTATGTCATTCTCTGATCCCTTAACTACCACTATCCAAAAACATCATGTCGATCTCGTGCTCTGTGAAAAACAAGAAACCATATCGTGTGAACTGTACCTTTTTTCCTGATAAAAGTCGCCTTTGTCATTATCTGATCCCTTAACTACCACTATCCAAAAACATCATGTCGATCCCTTGCTCTGTGAAAAACAAAAAACCATACCGCGGGAACTTTTGCCTTTTTTCCTGGATAAGTCACCTATGTCATTCTCTGATCCCTTAACTACCACTATCCAAAAACATCATGTCGATCTCGTGCTCTGTGAAAAACAAGAAACCACATCGTGTGAACTGTATCTTTTTTCCTGATAAAAGTCGCCTATGTCATTCTCTGATCCCTTAACTACCACTATTCAAAAAATCATGTCGATCTCGTGCTCTGTGAACAACAAGAAACCATATCGTGTGAACTGTACCTTTTTTCCTGATAAAAGTCGCCTATGTCATTCTCTGATCCCTTAACTACCACTATCCAAAAACATCATGTCGATCTCGTGCTCTGTGAACAACAAGAAACCATATCGTGTAAACTGTATATTTTTTCCTGATAAAAGTCCCCTATGTCATTCTCTGATCCCTTAACTACCACTATCCAAAAACATCATGTCGATCTCGTGCTCTGTGAAAAACAAGAAACCAAATCGTGTGAACTGTACCTTTTTTCCTGATAAAAGTCGCCTATGTCATTCTCTGATCCCTTAACTACCACTATCCAAAAACATCATGTCGATCTCGTGCTCTGTGAACAACAAGAAACCATATCGTGTAAACTGTATATTTTTTCCTGATAAAAGTCCCCTATGTCATTCTCTGATCCCTTAACTACCACTATCCAAAAACATCATGTCGATCTCGTGCTCTGTGAAAAACAAGAAACCATATCGTGTGAACTGTATATTTTTTCCTGATAAAAGTCCCCTATGTCATTCTCTGATCCCTTAACTACCACTATCCAAAAACATCATGTCGATCTCGTGCTCTGTGAACAACAAGAAACCATATCGTGTAAACTGTATATTTTTTCCTGATAAAAGTCCCCTATGTCATTCTCTGATCCCTTAACTACCACTATTCAAAAAATCATGTCGATCTCGTGCTCTGTGAAAAACAAGAAACCAAATCGTGTGAACTGTACCTTTTTTCCTGATAAAAGTCGCCTATGTCATTCTCTGATCCCTTAACTACCACTATTCAAAAACATCATGTCGTTCTCGTGCTCCGTGATAAACAAGGAACCACATCGTGTGAACTGTACCTTTTTTCCTGATAAAAGTCGCCTATGTCATTCTCTGATCCCTTAACTACCACTATCCAAAAACATCATGTCGATCTCGTGCTCTGTGAAAAACAAGAAACCAAATCGTGTGAACTGTACCTTTTTTCCTGATAAAAGTCGCCTATGTCATTCTCTGATCCCTTAACTACCACTATCCAAAAACATCATGTCGATCTCGTGCTCTGTGAACAACAAGAAACCATATCGTGTAAACTGTATATTTTTTCCTGATAAAAGTCCCCTATGTCATTCTCTGATCCCTTAACTACCACTATCCAAAAACATCATGTCGATCTCGTGCTCTGTGAACAACAAGAAACCATATCGTGTAAACTGTATATTTTTTCCTGATAAAAGTCCCCTATGTCATTCTCTGATCCCTTAACTACCACTATCCAAAAACATCATGTCGATCTCGTGCTCTGTGAAAAACAAGAAACCATATCGAGTGAACTGTACCTTTTTTCCTGATAAAAGTCGCCTATGTCATTCTCTGATCCCTTAACTACCACTATCCAAAAACATCATGTCGATCTCGTGCTCTGTAAAAAACAAGAAACCATATCGTGTGAACTGTACCTTTTTTCCTGATAAAAGTCCCCTATGTCATTCTCTGATCCCTTAACTACCACTATTAAAAAAATCATGTCGATCTCGTGCTCTGTGAAAAACAAGAAACCACATCGTGTGAACTGTACCTTTTTTCCTGATAAAAGTCGCCTATGTCATTCTCTGATCCCTTAACTACCACTATCCAAAAACATCATGTCGATCCCTTGCTCTGTGAAAAACAAAAAACCATACCGCGGGAACTTTTGCCTTTTTTCCTGGATAAGTCACCTATGTCATTCTCTGATCCCTTAACTACCACTATCCAAAAACATCATGTCGATCTCGTGCTCTGTGAAAAACAAGAAACCAAATCGTGTGAACTGTACCTTTTTTCCTGATAAAAGTCGCCTATGTCATTCTCTGATCCCTTAACTACCACTATCCAAAAACATCATGTCGATCTCGTGCTCTGTGAAAAACAAGAAACCATATCGTGTGAACTGTACCTTTTTTCCTGATAAAAGTCGCCTATGTCATTCTCTGATCCCTTAACTACCACTATCCAAAAACATCATGTCGATCCCTTGCTCTGTGAAAAACAAAAAACCATACCGCGGGAACTTTTGCCTTTTTTCCTGGATAAGTCACCTATATCATTCTCTGATCCCTTAACTACCACTATCCAAAAACATCATGTCGATCTCGTGCTCTGTGAAAAACAAGAAACCAAATCGTGTGAACTGTACCTTTTTTCCTGATAAAAGTTGCCTATGTCATTCTCTGATCCCTTAACTACCACTATTCAAAAAATCATGTCGATCTCGTGCTCTGTGAAAAACAAGAAACCACATCGTGTGAACTGTACCTTTTTTCCTGATAAAAGTCCTTTTTTCCTGATAAAAGTCGCCTATGTCATTCTCTGATCCCTTAACTACCACTATTCAAAAACATCATGTCGATCTCGTGCTCTGTGCAAAACAAGAAACCACATCGTGTGAACTATCCCTTTTGTCCTGATAAAAGTCGCCTATGTCATTCTCTGATCCCTTAACTACCACTATCCAAAAACATCATGTCGATCTCGTGCTCTGTGCAAAACAAGAAACCAAATCGTGTGAACTGTACCTTTTTTCCTGATAAAAGTCGCCTTTGTCATTCTCTGATCCCTTAACTACCACTATCCAAAAACATCATGTCGATCCCTTGCTCTGTGAAAAACAAAAAACCATACCGCGGGAACTTTTGCCTTTTTTCCTGGATAAGTCACCTATGTCATTCTCTGATCCCTTAACTACCACTATTCAAAAAATCATGTCGATCTCGTGCTCTGTGAAAAACAAGAAACCACATCGTGTGAACTGTACCTTTTTTCCTGATAAAAGTCGCCTATGTCATTCTCTGATCCCTTAACTACCACTATCCAAAAACATCATGTCGATCTCGTGCTCTGTGAAAAACAAGAAACCACATCGTGTGAACTGTACCTTTTTTCCTGATAAAAGTCGCCTATGTCATTCTCTGATCCCTTAACTACCACTATCCAAAAACATCATGTCGATCTCGTGCTCTGTGAAAAACAAGAAACCATATCGTGTGAACTGTAAGTTTTTTCCTGATAAAAGTCGCCTATGTCATTCTCTGATCCCTTAACTACCACTATTCAAAAAATCATGTCGATCTCGTGCTCTGTGAAAAACAAGAAACCATATCGTGTGAACTGTACCTTTTTTCCTGATAAAAGTCGCCTATGTCATTCTCTGATCCCTTAACTACCACTATCCAAAAACATCATGTCGATCTCGTGCTCTGTGAAAAACAAGAAACCAAATCGTGTGAACTGTACCTTTTTTCCTGATAAAAGTCACCTATGTCATTCTCTGATCCCTTAACTACCACTATCCAAAAACATCATTTCGATCTCGTGCTCTGTGAAAAACAAGAAACCAAATCGTGTGAGCTGTACCTTTTTTCCTGATAAAAGTCGCCTATGTCATTCTCTGATCCCTTAACTACCACTATCCAAAAACATCATGTCGATCCCTTGCTCTGTGAAAAACAAGAAACCATATCGTGTGAACTGTACCTTTTTTCCTGATAAAAGTCGCCTATGTCATTCTCTGATCCCTTAACTACCACTATTCAAAAAATCATGTCGATCTCGTGCTCTGTGAAAAACAAGAAACCACGTCGTGTGAACTGTACCTTTTTTCCTGATAAAAGTCGCCTATGTCATTCTCTGATCCCTTAACTACCACTATTCAAAAAATCATATAGATCTCGTGCTCTGTGAAAAACAAGAAACCACATCGTGTGAACTGTACCTTTTTTCCTGATAAAAGTCGCCTATGTCATTCTCTGATCCCTTAACTACCACTATCCAAAAACATCATGTCGATCCCTTGCTCTGTGAAAAACAAAAAACCATACCGCGGGAACTTTTGCCTTTTTTCCTGGATAAGTCACCTATGTCATTCTCTGATCCCTTAACTACCACTATCCAAAAACATCATGTCGATCTCGTGCTCTGTGAAAAACAAGAAACCACATCGTGTGAACTGTACCTTTTTTCCTGATAAAAGTCGCCTATGTCATTCTCTGATCCCTTAACTACCACTATCCAAAAACATCATGTCGATCCCTTGCTCTGTGAAAAACAAAAAACCATACCGCGGGAACTTCTGCCTTTTTTCCTGGATAAGTCACCTATGTCATTCTCTGATCCCTTAACTACCACTATCCAAAAACATCATGTCGATCTCGTGCTCTGTGAAAAACAAGAAACCATATCGTGTGAACTGTACCTTTTTTCCTGATAAAAGTCGCCTATGTCATTCTCTGATCCCTTAACTACCACTATTCAAAACATCATGTCGATCTCGTGCTCTGTGAAAAACAAGAAACCACATCGTGTGAACTGTACCTTTTTTCCTGATAAAAGTCGCCTATGTCATTCTCTGATCCCTTAACTACCACTATTCAAAAAATCATGTCGATCTCGTGCTCTGTGAAAAACAAGATACCACATCGTGTGAACTATCCCTTTTGTCCTGATAAAAGTCGCCTATGTCATTCTCTGATCCCTTAACTACCACTATTCAAAAAATCATGTCGATCTCGTGCTCTGTGAAAAACAAGAAACCACATCGTGTGAACTGTACCTTTTTTCCTGATAAAAGTCCTTTTTTCCTGATAAAAGTCGCCTATGTCATTCTCTGATCCCTTAACTACCACTATTCAAAAAATCATGTCGATCTCGTGCTCTGTGAAAAACAAGAAACCACATCGTGTGAACTGTACCTTTTTTCCTGATAAAAGTCGCCTATGTCATTCTCTGATCCCTTAACTACCACTATCCAAAAACATCATGTCGATCTCGTGCTCTGTGAAAAACAAGAAACCATATCGTGAGAACTGTACCTTTTTTCCTGATAAAAGTCGCCTATGTCATTCTCTGATCCCTTAACTACCACTATTCAAAAAATCATGTCGATCTCGTGCTCTGTGAAAAACAAGAAACCAAATCGTGTGAACTGTACCTTTTTTCCTGATAAAAGTCGCCTATGTCATTCACTGATCCCTTAACTACCACTATCCAAAAACATCATGTCGATCTCGTGCTCTGTGAACAACAAGAAACCATATCGTGTAAACTGTATATTTTTTCCTGATAAAAGTCCCCTATGTCATTCTCTGATCCCTTAACTACCACTATCCAAAAACATCATGTCGATCTCGTGCTCTGTGAACAACAAGAAACCATATCGTGTAAACTGTATATTTTTTCCTGATAAAAGTCCCCTATGTCATTCTCTGATCCCTTAACTACCACTATCCAAAAACATCATGTCGATCTCGTGCTCTGTGAACAACAAGAAACCATATCGTGTAAACTGTATATTTTTTCCTGATAAAAGTCCCCTATGTCATTCTCTGATCCCTTAACTACCACTATTCAAAAAATCATGTCGATCTCGTGCTCTGTGAAAAACAAGAAACCATATCGTGTGAACTGTACCTTTTTTCCTGATAAAAGTCGCCTATGTCATTCTCTGATCCCTTAACTACCACTATCCAAAAACATCATGTCGATCTCGTGCTCTTTGATCAACAAGAAACCATATCGTGTGAACTGTATATTTTTTCCTGATAAAAGTCCCCTATGTCATTCTCTGATCCCTTAACTACCACTATCCAAAAACATCATGTCGATCTCGTGCTCTGTAAAAAACAAGAAACCATATCGTGTGAACTGTACCTTTTTTCCTGATAAAAGTCGCCTTTGTCATTATCTGATCCCTTAACTACCACTATCCAAAAACATCATGTCGATCCCTTGCTCTGTGAAAAACAAAAAACCATACCGCGGGAACTTTTGCCTTTTTTCCTGGATAAGTCACCTATGTCATTCTCTGATCCCTTAACTACCACTATCCAAAAACATCATGTCGATCTCGTGCTCTGTGAAAAACAAGAAACCACATCGTGTGAACTGTACCTTTTTTCCTGATAAAAGTCGCCTATGTCATTCTCTGATCCCTTAACTACCACTATTCAAAAAATCATGTCGATCTCGTGCTCTGTGAACAACAAGAAACCATATCGTGTGAACTGTACCTTTTTTCCTGATAAAAGTCCCCTATGTCATTCTCTGATCCCTTAACTACCACTATCCAAAAACATCATGTCGATCTCGTGCTCTGTGAACAACAAGAAACCATATCGTGTAAACTGTATATTTTTTCCTGATAAAAGTCCCCTATGTCATTCTCTGATCCCTTAACTACCACTATCCAAAAACATCATGTCGATCTCGTGCTCTGTGAAAAACAAGAAACCAAATCGTGTGAACTGTACCTTTTTTCCTGATAAAAGTCGCCTATGTCATTCTCTGATCCCTTAACTACCACTATCCAAAAACATCATGTCGATCTCGTGCTCTGTGAACAACAAGAAACCATATCGTGTAAACTGTATATTTTTTCCTGATAAAAGTCCCCTATGTCATTCTCTGATCCCTTAACTACCACTATCCAAAAACATCATGTCGATCTCGTGCTCTGTGAAAAACAAGAAACCATATCGTGTAAACTGTATATTTTTTCCTGATAAAAGTCCCCTATGTCATTCTCTGATCCCTTAACTACCACTATCCAAAAACATCATGTCGATCTCGTGCTCTGTGAACAACAAGAAACCATATCGTGTAAACTGTATATTTTTTCCTGATAAAAGTCCCCTATGTCATTCTCTGATCCCTTAACTACCACTATTCAAAACATCATGTCGATCTCGTGCTCTGTGAAAAACAAGAAACCATATCGTGTGAACTGTACCTTTTTTCCTGATAAAAGTCGCCTATGTCATTCTCTGATCCCTTAACTACCACTATTCAAAAACATCATGTCGTTCTCGTGCTCTGTGATAAACAAGGAACCACATCGTGTGAACTGTACCTTTTTTCCTGATAAAAGTCGCCTATGTCATTCTCTGATTCCTTAACTACCACTATCCAAAAACATCATGTCGATCTCGTGCTCTGTGAAAAACAAGAAACCAAATCGTGTGAACTGTACCTTTTTTCCTGATAAAAGTCGCCTATGTCATTCTCTGATCCCTTAACTACCACTATCCAAAAACATCATGTCGATCTCGTGCTCTGTGAACAACAAGAAACCATATCGTGTAAACTGTATATTTTTTCCTGATAAAAGTCCCCTATGTCATTCTCTGATCCCTTAACTACCACTATCCAAAAACATCATGTCGATCTCGTGCTCTGTGAACAACAAGAAACCATATCGTGTAAACTGTATATTTTTTCCTGATAAAAGTCCCCTATGTCATTCTCTGATCCCTTAACTACCACTATCCAAAAACATCATGTCGATCTCGTGCTCTGTGAAAAACAAGAAACCATATCGAGTGAACTGTACCTTTTTTCCTGATAAAAGTCGCCTATGTCATTCTCTGATCCCTTAACTACCACTATCCAAAAACATCATGTCGATCTCGTGCTCTGTAAAAAACAAGAAACCATATCGTGTGAACTGTACCTTTTTTCCTGATAAAAGTCCCCTATGTCATTCTCTGATCCCTTAACTACCACTATTAAAAAAATCATGTCGATCTCGTGCTCTGTGAAAAACAAGAAACCACATCGTGTGAACTGTACCTTTTTTCCTGATAAAAGTCGCCTATGTCATTCTCTGATCCCTTAACTACCACTATCCAAAAACATCATGTCGATCCCTTGCTCTGTGAAAAACAAAAAACCATACCGCGGGAACTTTTGCCTTTTTTCCTGGATAAGTCACCTATGTCATTCTCTGATCCCTTAACTACCACTATCCAAAAACATCATGTCGATCTCGTGCTCTGTGAAAAACAAGAAACCATATCGTGTGAACTGTACCTTTTTTCCTGATAAAAGTCGCCTATGTCATTCTCTGATCCCTTAACTACCACTATCCAAAAACATCATGTCGATCTCGTGCTCTGTGAAAAACAAGAAACCATATCGTGTGAACTGTACCTTTTTTCCTGATAAAAGTCGCCTATGTCATTCTCTGATCCCTTAACTACCACACTATTCAAAAAATCATGTCGATCTCGTGCTCTGTGAAAAACAAGAAACCACATCGTGTGAATTGTATCTTTTTTCCTGATAAAAGTCGCCTATGTCATTCTCTGATCCCTTAACTACCACTATTCAAAAAATCATGTCGATCTCGTGCTCTGTGAAAAACAAGGAACCACATCGTGTGAACTGTACCTTTTTTCCTGATAAAAGTCGCCTATGTCATTCTCTGATCCCTTAACTACCACTCTCCAAAAACATCATGTCGATCTCGTGCTCTGTGAAAAACAAGAAACCAAATCGTGTGAACTGTACCTTTTTTCCTGATAAAAGTCGCCTATGTCATTCTCTGATCCCTTAACTACCACTATCCAAAAACATCATGTCGATCAAGTGCTCTGTGAAAAACAAAAACCACATCGTGTGAACTGTACCTTTTTTCCTGATAAAAGTCGCCTATGTCATTCTCTGATCCCTTAATACCACTATCCAAAAACATCATGTCGATCTCGTGCTCTGTGAAAAACAAGAAACCATATCGTGTGAACTGTACCTTTTTTCCTGATAAAAGTCGCCTATGTCATTCTCTGATCCCTTAACTACCACTATTCAAAAAATCATGTCGATCTCGTGCTCTGTGAAAAACAAGAAACCATATCGTGTGAACTGTACCTTTTTTCCTGATAAAAGTCCTTTTTTCCTGATAAAAGTCGCCTATGTCATTCTCTGATCCCTTAACTACCACTATTCAAAAAATCATGTCGATCTCGTGCTCTGTGAAAAACAAGAAACCACATCGTGTGAACTGTACCTTTTTTCCTGATAAAAGTCGCCTATGTCATTCTCTGATCCCTTAACTACCACTATCCAAAAACATCATGTCGATCTCGTGCTCTGTGAAAAACAAGAAACCATATCGTGTGAACTGTATATTTTTTCCTGATAAAAGTCCCCTATGTCATTCTCTGATCCCTTAACTACCACTATCCAAAAACATCATGTCGATCTCGTGCTCTGTGAACAACAAGAAACCATATCGTGTAAACTGTATATTTTTTCCTGATAAAAGTCCCCTATGTCATTCTCTGATCCCTTAACTACCACTATTCAAAAAATCATGTCGATCTCGTGCTCTGTGAAAAACAAGAAACCATATCGTGTGAACTGTACCTTTTTTCCTGATAAAAGTCGCCTATGTCATTCTCTGATCCCTTAACTACCACTATTCAAAAACATCATGTCGATCTCGTGCTCTTTGATCAACAAGAAACCATATCGTGTGAACTGTATATTTTTTCCTGATAAAAGTCCCCTATGTCATTCTCTGATCCCTTAACTACCACTATCCAAAAACATCATGTCGATCTCGTGCTCTGTAAAAAACAAGAAACCATATCGTGTGAACTGTACCTTTTTTCCTGATAAAAGTCGCCTTTGTCATTATCTGATCCCTTAACTACCACTATCCAAAAACATCATGTCGATCCCTTGCTCTGTGAAAAACAAAAAACCATACTGCGGGAACTTTTGCCTTTTTTCCTGGATAAGTCACCTATGTCATTCTCTGATCCCTTAACTACCACTATCCAAAAACATCATGTCGATCTCGTGCTCTGTGAAAAACAAGAAACCAAATCGTGTGAACTGTACCTTTTTTCCTGATAAAAGTCGCCTATGTCATTCTCTGATCCCTTAACTACCACTATCCAAAAACATCATGTCGATCCCTTGCTCTGTGAAAAACAAAAAACCATAGCGCGGGAACTTTTGCCTTTTTTCCTGGATAAGTCACCTATGTCATTCTCTGATCCCTTAACTACCACTATCCAAAAACATCATGTCGATCTCGTGCTCTGTGAAAAACAAGAAACCATATCGTGTGAACTGTACCTTTTTTCCTGATAAAAGTCGCCTATGTCATTCTCTGATCCCTTAACTACCACTATCCAAAAACATCATGTCGATCTCGTGCTCTGTGAAAAACAAGAAACCACATCGTGTGAACTGTACCTTTTTTCCTGATAAAAGTCGCCTATGTCATTCTCTGATCCCTTAACTACCACTATTCAAAAAATCATGTCGATCTCGTGCTCTGTGAAAAACAAGAAACCACATCGTGTGAACTGTACCTTTTTTCCTGATAAAAGTCGCCTATGTCATTCTCTGATCCCTTAACTACCACTATCCAAAAACATCATGTCGATCTCGTGCTCTGTGAAAAACAAGAAACCATATCGTGTGAACTGTAAGTTTTTTCCTGATAAAAGTCGCCTATGTCATTCTCTGATCCCTTAACTACCACTATCCAAAAACATCATGTCGATCCCTTGCTCTGTGAAAAACAAAAAACCATACCGCGGGAACTTTTGCCTTTTTTCCTGGATAAGTCACCTATGTCATTCTCTGATCCCTTAACTACCACTATCCAAAAACATCATGTCTTAAAAAGTGTGCAGCGGAGTTGTCTCCTGTACTGACGCGCCTATACCGATCGTCCTACCTCTCAGGTATTGTGCCTGAATCTTGGAGGGAGGCTAATGTGCAGCCGATCCCCAAAAAGGGTGATAGGTCAGACCCTAACAATTATCGCCCAATCGCCATAACCTCAGTGATGTGTAAAGTCATGGAGCGACTGATAAACAGCCAATTAGTTCGCTACCTAGAGGATCACTCGTTGATCAATGACCGCCAATACGGTTTCCGTCATAACCGATCAACGGGTGATCTTCTAGCGTTCGTATTACATCACTGGGGGGAGGCGATTGACAAGCATGGCGAGGCTCTGGCTGTGAGTCTCGACATAGCCAAGGCGTTTGATAGGGTCTGGCATCGTGGCCTTCTCTCCAAGCTCCCGGCATACGGTCTGCCCGACAACCTGTGCAAGTGGATTTCCGGCTTTCTGCATGAGCGTAGAATGCGTGTCCTCGTTGATGGACACGCTTCGCAGCTCATGTCAGTAAATGCCGGAGTACCACAAGGTTCTGTGATTTCGCCCACCTTGTTTCTTCTGCATATCAATGATATGTTGTCGCTTGGCAACATTCATTGCTATGCAGACGACAGCACGGTTCATGGGCGTTATAGCAGCAAGCCTCCTGGTTGCCGGGCGGATACTGAGAGGAGACGAGAGGATCTTGTCGTTGAGCTCAACCAGACCTTGGATCTCATCTCATCATGGGGTACCAGGAATCGGGTTGAGTTTAATGCCAAGAAAACCCAGGTGTGCGCGTTCTCGTGCAAGAAGTCTCCGTTTTCTCCAATCCCCGTTCTTCAGGGTGTTCCACTCGCAATGCGGAATGACCTTAGTGTCCTAGGTATGGATATCCGCTGCGATCTTAATCCAAGGAGTCACATCGAGGGCGTAATATCCGCCACTTCACGCAGGGTCGGAATCCTGAACAGGGTGCGGCGGTTTTTCACGCCTGGTCAGCTCTACCGCTTATATAAAGCGCAGGTGCGGCCGGGAATGGAATACTGCTCGCACCTCTGGGACGGTTCCCCAAGGTACCTTCTCGATGCCTTGGATGGGTTGCAGCGGCGGGCCATCCGCATTGTGAATGATGCAGACGTGAGTAACAGCCTGGAGCCGCTACAGCTGCGTAGGGATATTTCCTCGCTTAGCGTGTTCTACCGTCTGTATCATGGCGAATGCTCTGAAGAATTGTTTGATCTTATCCCATCCTCTCCCTTCCATACCAGAACCACGCGTACTGGCTTGCGGAGCCACAGCTTCGTGGTGTCTACTACCCCGGCCTGAACCAAGAGGTTCGCAAACTCGTATTTTTGCCGCACCATCAAGCTGTGGAACAGTTTGCCAGCTACCGTGTTCCCTCCTTCCTATGATCCTGGGTCCTTTAGGCGTAATGTGAAGAAGCTAAACAGCAGGCCGGCATGATTGTGTTGAGTAGCGGGGGATAGACTGTCTCTCGCTACTTGATACTCTATCTGGACGGCACTGCGCTTACCATCAGGTGCAGTGTGGTCACTTTGCCGCGCCAGAAAAAAAAAAAAAAAAAAAAAATGTCATTCTCTGATCCCTTAACTACCACTATCCAAAAACATCATGTCGATCTCGTGCTCTGTGAAAAACAAGAAACCAAATCGTGTGAAGTGTACCTTTTTTCCTGATAAAAGTTGCCTATGTCATTCTCTGATCCCTTAACTACCACTATCCAAAAACATCATGTCGATCTCGTGCTCTGTGAAAAACAAGAAACCATATCGTGTGAACTGTACCTTTTTTCCTGATAAAAGACGCCTATGTCATTCTCTGATCCCTTAACTACCACTATCCAAAAACATCATGTCGATCTCGTGCTCTGTGAAAAACAAGAAACCAAATCGTGTGAACTGTACCTTTTTTCCTGATAAAAGTCGCCTATGTCATTCTCTGATCCCTTAACTACCACTATCCAAAAAATCATGTCGATCTCGTGCTCTGTGAACAACAAGAAACCATATCGTGTAAACTGTATATTTTTTCCTGATAAAAGTCCCCTATGTCATTCTCTGATCCCTTAACTACCACTATCCAAAAACATCATGTCGATCTCGTGCTCTGTGAACAACAAGAAACCATATCGTGTAAACTGTATATTTTTTCCTGATAAAAGTCCCCTATGTCATTCTCTGATCCCTTAACTACCACTATCCAAAAACATCATGTCGATCTCGTGCTCTGTGAAAAACAAGAAACCATATCGTGTGAACTGTACCTTTTTTCCTGATAAAAGTCGCCTATGTCATTCTCTGATCCCTTAACTACCACTATCCAAAAACATCATGCCGATCTCGTGCTCTGTAAAAAACAAGAAACCATATCGTGTGAACTGTACCTTTTTTCCTGATAAAAGTCCCCTATGTCATTCTCTGATCCCTTAACTACCACTATTAAAAGTATCATGTCGATCTCGTGCTCTGTGAAAAACAAGAAACCACATCGTGTGAACTGTACCTTTTTTCCTGATAAAAGTCGCCTATGTCATTCTCTGATCCCTTAACTACCACTATCCAAAAACATCATGTCGATCTCGTGCTCTGTGAAAAACAAGAAACCATATCGTGAGAACTGTACCTTTTTTCCTGATAAAAGTCGCCTATGTCATTCTCTGATCCCTTAACTACCACTATTCAAAAAATCATGTCGATCTCGTGCTCTGTGAAAAACAAGAAACCAAATCGTGTGAACTGTACCTTTTTTCCTGATAAAAGTCGCCTATGTCATTCTCTGATCCCTTAACTACCACTATCCAAAAACATCATGTCGATCTCGTGCTCTGTGAACAACAAGAAACCATATCGTGTAAACTGTATATTTTTTCCTGATAAAAGTCCCCTATGTCATTCTCTGATCCCTTAACTACCACTATCCAAAAACATCATGTCGATCTCGTGCTCTGTGAAAAACAAGAAACCATATCGTGTGAACTGTACCTTTTTTCCTGATAAAAGTCGCCTATGTCATTCTCTGATCCCTTAACTACCACTATCCAAAAACATCATGTCGATCTCGTGCTCTGTAAAAAACAAGAAACCATATCGTGTGAACTGTACCTTTTTTCCTGATAAAAGTCCCCTATGTCATTCTCTGATCCCTTAACTACCACTATTAAAAAAATCATGTCGATCTCGTGCTCTGTGAAAAACAAGAAACCACATCGTGTGAACTGTACCTTTTTTCCTGATAAAAGTCGCCTATGTCATTCTCTGATCCCTTAACTACCACTATCCAAAAACATCATGTCGATCTCGTGCTCTGTGAAAAACAAGAAACCATATCGTGAGAACTGTACCTTTTTTCCTGATAAAAGTCGCCTATGTCATTCTCTGATCCCTTAACTACCACTATTCAAAAAATCATGTCGATCTCGTGCTCTGTGAAAAACAAGAAACCAAATCGTGTGAACTGTACCTTTTTTCCTGATAAAAGTCGCCTATGTCATTCTCTGATCCCTTAACTACCACTATCCAAAAACATCATGTCGATCTCGTGCTCTGTGAACAACAAGAAACCATATCGTGTGAACTGTACCTTTTTTCCTGATAAAAGTCGCCTGTCATTCTCTGGTCCCTTAACTACCACTATTCAAAAAATCATGTCAATCTCGTGCTCTGTGAAAAACAAGCAACCACATCGTGTGAACTGTACCTTTTTTCCTGATAAAAGTCGCCTGTGTCATTCTCTGATCCCTTAACTACCACTATCCAAAAACATCATGTCGTTCTCGTGCTCTGTGATAAACAAGGAACCACATCGTGTGAACTGTACCTTTTTTCCTGATAAAAGTCGCCTATGTCATTCTCTGATCCCTTAACTACCACTATCCAAAAACATCATGTCGATCTCGTGCTCTGTGAAAAACAAGAAACCAAATCGTGTGAACTGTACCTTTTTTCCTGATAAAAGTCGCCTATGTCATTCTCTGATCCCTTAACTACCACTATCCAAAAACATCATGTCGATCTCGTGCTCTGTGAACAACAAGAAACCATATCGTGTAAACTGTATATTTTTTCCTGATAAAAGTCCCCTATGTCATTCTCTGATCCCTTAACTACCACTATCCAAAAACATCATGTCGATCTCGTGCTCTGTGAACAACAAGAAACCATATCGTGTGAACTGTATATTTTTTCCTGATAAAAGTCCCCTATGTCATTCTCTGATCCCTTAACTACCACTATCCAAAAACATCATGTCGATCTCGTGCTCTGTGAAAAACAAGAAACCATATCGTGAGAACTGTACCTTTTTTCCTGATAAAAGTCCCCTATGTCATTCTCTGATCCCTTAACTACCACTATCCAAAAACATCATGTCGATCTCGTGCTCTGTGAAAAACAAGAAACCATATCGTGTGAACTGTACCTTTTTTCCTGATAAAAGTCGCCTATGTCATTCTCTGATCCCTTAACTACCACTATCCAAAAACATCATGTCGATCTCGTGCTCTGTAAAAAACAAGAAACCATATCGTGTGAACTGTACCTTTTTTCCTGATAAAAGTCCCCTATGTCATTCTCTGATCCCTTAACTACCACTATTAAAAGTATCATGTCGATCTCTTGCTCTGTGAAAAACAAGAAACCACATCGTGTGAACTGTACCTTTTTTCCTGATAAAGTCGCCTATGTCATTCTCTGATCCCTTAACTACCACTATCCAAAAACATCATGTCGATCTCGTGCTCTGTGAAAAACAAGAAACCATATCGTGAGAACTGTACCTTTTTTCGTGATAAAAGTCGCCTATGTCATTCTCTGATCCCTTAACTACCACTATTCAAAAAATCATGTCGATCTCGTGCTCTGTGAAAAACAAGAAACCAAATCGTGTGAACTGTACCTTTTTTCCTGATAAAAGTCGCCTATGTCATTCTCTGATCCCTTAACTACCACTATCCAAAAACATCATGTCGATCTCGTGCTCTGTGAACAACAAGAAACCATATCGTGTAAACTGTATATTTTTTCCTGATAAAAGTCCCCTATGTCATTCTCTGATCCCTTAACTACCACTATCCAAAAACATCATGTCGATCTCGTGCTCTGTGAAAAACAAGAAACCATATCGTGTGAACTGTACCTTTTTTCCTGATAAAAGTCGCCTATGTCATTCTCTGATCCCTTAACTACCACTATCCAAAAACATCATGTCGATCTCGTGCTCTGTAAAAAACAAGAAACCATATCGTGTGAACTGTACCTTTTTTCCTGATAAAAGTCCCCTATGTCATTCTCTGATCCCTTAACTACCACTATTAAAAAAATCATGTCGATCTCGTGCTCTGTGAAAAACAAGAAACCACATCGTGTGAACTGTACCTTTTTTCCTGATAAAAGTCGCCTATGTCATTCTCTGATCCCTTAACTACCACTATCCAAAAACATCATGTCGATCTCGTGCTCTGTGAAAAACAAGAAACCATATCGTGAGAACTGTACCTTTTTTCCTGATAAAAGTCGCCTATGTCATTCTCTGATCCCTTAACTACCACTATTCAAAAAATCATGTCGATCTCGTGCTCTGTGAAAAACAAGAAACCAAATCGTGTGAACTGTACCTTTTTTCCTGATAAAAGTCGCCTATGTCATTCTCTGATCCCTTAACTACCACTATCCAAAAACATCATGTCGATCTCGTGCTCTGTGAACAACAAGAAACCATATCGTGTGAACTGTACCTTTTTTCCTGATAAAAGTCGCCTGTCATTCTCTGGTCCCTTAACTACCACTATTCAAAAAATCATGTCAATCTCGTGCTCTGTGAAAAACAAGCAACCACATCGTGTGAACTGTACCTTTTTTCCTGATAAAAGTCGCCTGTGTCATTCTCTGATTCCTTAACTACCACTATCCAAAAACATCATGTCGTTCTCGTGCTCTGTGATAAACAAGGAACCACATCGTGTGAACTGTACCTTTTTTCCTGATAAAAGTCGCCTATGTCATTCTCTGATCCCTTAACTACCACTATCCAAAAACATCATGTCGATCCCTTGCTCTGTGAAAAACAAAAAACCATACCGCGGGAACTTTTGCCTTTTTTCCTGGATAAGTCACCTATGTCATTCTCTGATCCCTTAACTACCACTATCCAAAAACATCATGTCGATCTCGTGCTCTGTGAAAAACAAGAAACCATATCGTGTGAACTGTACCTTTTTTCCTGATAAAAGTCGCCTATGTCATTCTCTGATCCCTTAACTACCACTATCCAAAAACATCATGTCGATCTCGTGCTCTGTGAAAAACAAGAAACCAAATCGTGTGAACTGTACCTTTTTTCCTGATAAAAGTCGCCTATGCAATTCTCTGATCCCTTAACTACCACTATCCAAAAACATCATGTCGATCTCGTGCTCTGTGAAAAACAAGAAACCAAATCGTGTGAACTGTACCTTTTTTCCTGATAAAAGTCGCCTATGTCATTCTCTGATCCCTTAACTACCACTATCCAAAAACATCATGTCGATCTCGTGCTCTGTGAACAACAAGAAACCATATCGTGTAAACTGTATATTTTTTCCTGATAAAAGTCCCCTATGTCATTCTCTGATCCCTTAACTACCACTATCCAAAAACATCATGTCGATCTCGTGCTCTGTGAACAACAAGAAACCATATCGTGTAAACTGTATATTTTTTCCTGATAAAAGTCCCCTATGTCATTCTCTGATCCCTTAACTACCACTATCCAAAAACATCATGTCGATCTCGTGCTCTGTGAAAAACAAGAAACCATATCGTGTGAACTGTACCTTTTTTCCTGATAAAAGTCGCCTATGTCATTCTCTGATCCCTTAACTACCACTATCCAAAAACATCATGTCGATCTCGTGCTCTGTAAAAAACAAGAAACCATATCGTGTGAACTGTACCTTTTTTCCTGATAAAAGTCCCCTATGTCATTCTCTGATCCCTTAACTACCACTATTAAAAAAATCATGTCGATCTCGTGCTCTGTGAAAAACAAGAAACCACATCGTGTGAACTGTACCTTTTTTCCTGATAAAAGTCGCCTATGTCATTCTCTGATCCCTTAACTACCACTCTCCAAAAACATCATGTCGATCTCGTGCTCTGTGAAAAACAAGAAACCAAATCGTGTGAACTGTACCTTTTTTCCTGATAAAAGTCGCCTATGTCATTCTCTGATCCCTTAACTACCACTATCCAAAAACATCATGTCGATCAAGTGCTCTGTGAAAAACAAAAACCACATCGTGTGAACTGTACCTTTTTTCCTGATAAAAGTCGCCTATGTCATTCTCTGATCCCTTAATACCACTATCCAAAAACATCATGTCGATCTCGTGCTCTGTGAAAAACAAGAAACCATATCGTGTGAACTGTACCTTTTTTCCTGATAAAAGTCGCCTATGTCATTCTCTGATCCCTTAACTACCACTATTCAAAAAATCATGTCGATCTCGTGCTCTGTGAAAAACAAGAAACCATATCGTGTGAACTGTACCTTTTTTCCTGATAAAAGTCCTTTTTTCCTGATAAAAGTCGCCTATGTCATTCTCTGATCCCTTAACTACCACTATCCAAAAACATCATGTCGATCTCGTGCTCTGTGAAAAACAAGAAACCATATCGTGTGAACTGTACCTTTTTTCCTGATAAAAGTCGCCTATGTCATTCTCTGATCCCTTAACTACCACACTATTCAAAAAATCATGTCGATCTCGTGCTCTGTGAAAAACAAGAAACCATATCGTGTGAACTGTACCTTTTTTCCTGATAAAAGTCGCCTATGTCATTCTCTGATCCCTTACTACCACTATTCAAAAAATCATGTCGATCTCTTGCTCTGTGAAAAACAAGAAACCATATCGTGTGAACTGTACCTTTTTTCCTGATAAAAGTCGCATATGTCATTCTCTGATCCCTTAACTAACACTATTCAAAAAATCATGTCGATCCCTTGCTCTGTGAAAAACAAAAAACCATACCGTGTGAACTGTACCTTTTTTCCTGATAAAAGTCGCCTATGTCATTCTCTGATCCCTTACTACCACTATTCAAAAAATCATGTCGATCTCTTGCTCTGTGAAAAACAAGAAACCATATCGTGTGAACTGTACCTTTTTTCCTGATAAAAGTCGCATATGTCATTCTCTGATCCCTTAACTAACACTATTCAAAAAATCATGTCGATCTCGTGCTCTGTGAAAAACAAGAAACCATATCGTGTGAACTGTACCTTTTTTCCTGATAAAAGTCGCCTATGTCATTCTCTGATCCCTTAACTACCACTATCCAAAAACATCATGTCGATCTCGTGCTCTGTGAAAAACAAGAAACCATATCGTGTGAACTGTAAGTTTTTTCCTGATAAAAGTCGCCTATGTCATTCTCTGATCCCTTAACTACCACTATCCAAAAACATCATGTCGATCCCTTGCTCTGTGAAAAACAAAAAACCATACCGCGGGAACTTTTGCCTTTTTTCCTGGATAAGTCACCTATGTCATTCTCTGATCCCTTAACTACCACTATCCAAAAACATCATGTCGATCTCGTGCTCTGTGAAAAACAAGAAACCAAATCGTGTGAACTGTACCTTTTTTCCTGATAAAAGTCGCCTATGTCATTCTCTGATCCCTTAACTACCACTATCCAAAAACATCATGTCGATCCCTTGCTCTGTGAAAAACAAAAAACCATACCGCGGGAACTTTTGCCTTTTTTCCTGGATAAGTCACCTATGTCATTCTCTGATCCCTTAACTACCACTATCCAAAAACATCATGTCGATCTCGTGCTCTGTGAAAAACAAGAAACCATATCGTGTGAACTGTACCTTTTTTCCTGATAAAAGTCGCCTATGTCATTCTCTGATCCCTTAACTACCACTATCCAAAAACATCATGTCGATCCCTTGCTCTGTGAAAAACAAAAAACCATACCGCGGGAACTTTTGCCTTTTTTCCTGGATAAGTCACCTATGTCATTCTCTGATCCCTTAACTACCACTATCCAAAAACATCATGTCGATCTCGTGCTCTGTGAAAAACAAGAAACCAAATCGTGTGAACTGTACCTTTTTTCCTGATAAAAGTCGCCTATGTCATTCTCTGATCCCTTAACTACCACTATCCAAAAACATCATGTCGATCCCTTGCTCTGTGAAAAACAAAAAACCATACCGCGGGAACTTTTGCCTTTTTTCCTGGATAAGTCACCTATGTCATTCTCTGATCCCTTAACTACCACTATCCAAAAACATCATGTCGATCTCGTGCTCTGTGAAAAACAAGAAACCATATCGTGTGAACTGTACCTTTTTTCCTGATAAAAGTCGCCTATGTCATTCTCTGATCCCTTAACTACCACTATCCAAAAACATCATGTCGATCTCGTGCTCTGTGAAAAACAAGAAACCAAATCGTGTGAACTGTACCTTTTTTCCTGATAAAAGTCGCCTATGCAATTCTCTGATCCCTTAACTACCACTATCCAAAAACATCATGTCGATCTCGTGTTCTGTGAAAAACAAGAAACCAAATCGTGTGAACTGTACCTTTTTTCCTGATAAAAGTCGCCTATGTCATTCTCTGATCCCTTAACTACCACTATCCAAAAACATCATGTCGATCTCGTGCTCTGTGAACAACAAGAAACCATATCGTGTGAACTGTATATTTTTTCCTGATAAAAGTCGCCTATGTCATTCTCTGATCCCTTAACTACCACTATTCAAAAAATCATGTCGATCTCGTGCTCTGTGAAAAACAAGAAACCACATCGTGTGAACTGTACCTTTTTTCCTGATAAAAGTCGCCTATGTCATTCTCTGATCCCTTAACTACCACTATCCAAAAACATCATGTCGATCTCGTGCTCTGTGAAAAACAAGAAACCATATCGTGTGAATTGTACCTTTTTTTACTGATAAAAGTCGCCTATGTCATTCTCTGATCCCTTAACTACCACTATCCAAAAACATCATGTCGATCTCGTGCTCTGTGCAAAACAAGAAACCAAATCGTGTGAACTGTACCTTTTTTCCTGATAAAAGTCGCCTATGTCATTCTCTGATCCCTTAACTACCACTATCCAAAAACATCATGTCGATCCCTTGCTCTGTGAAAAACAAAAAACCATACCGCGGGAACTTTTGCCTTTTTTCCTGGATAAGTCACCTATGTCATTCTCTGATCCCTTAACTACCACTATCCAAAAACATCATGTCGATCTCGTGCTCTGTGAAAAACAAGAAACCAAATCGTGTGAACTGTACCTTTTTTCCTGATAAAAGTCGCCTATGTCATTCTCTGATCCCTTAACTACCACTATCCAAAAACATCATGTCGATCCCTTGCTCTGTGAAAAACAAAAAACCATACCGCGGGAACTTTTGCCTTTTTTCCTGGATAAGTCACCTATGTCATTCTCTGATCCCTTAACTACCACTATCCAAAAACATCATGTCGATCTCGTGCTCTGTGAAAAACAAGAAACCATATCGTGTGAACTGTACCTTTTTTCCTGATAAAAGTCGCCTATGTCATTCTCTGATCCCTTAACTACCACTATCCAAAAACATCATGTCGATCCCTTGCTCTGTGAAAAACAAAAAACCATACCGCGGGAACTTTTGCCTTTTTTCCTGGATAAGTCACCTATGTCATTCTCTGATCCCTTAACTACCACTATCCAAAAACATCATGTCGATCTCGTGCTCTGTGAAAAACAAGAAACCAA
This sequence comes from Laothoe populi, assembly GCA_905220505.1. Classification (NCBI taxonomy): domain Eukaryota; kingdom Metazoa; phylum Arthropoda; class Insecta; order Lepidoptera; family Sphingidae; genus Laothoe; species Laothoe populi. The sequence goes on from HG992173.1 coordinate 8,504,629, forward strand.
ATCGTGTGAACTGTACCTTTTTTCCTGATAAAAGTCGCCTATGTCATTCTCTGATCCCTTAACTACCACTATCCAAAAACATCATGTCGATCCCTTGCTCTGTGAAAAACAAAAAACCATACCGCGGGAACTTTTGCCTTTTTTCCTGGATAAGTCACCTATGTCATTCTCTGATCCCTTAACTACCACTATCCAAAAACATCATGTCGATCTCGTGCTCTGTGAAAAACAAGAAACCATATCGTGTGAACTGTACCTTTTTTCCTGATAAAAGTCGCCTATGTCATTCTCTGATCCCTTAACTACCACTATCCAAAAACATCATGTCGATCTCGTGCTCTGTGAAAAACAAGAAACCAAATCGTGTGAACTGTACCTTTTTTCCTGATAAAAGTCGCCTATGCAATTCTCTGATCCCTTAACTACCACTATCCAAAAACATCATGTCGATCTCGTGTTCTGTGAAAAACAAGAAACCAAATCGTGTGAACTGTACCTTTTTTCCTGATAAAAGTCGCCTATGTCATTCTCTGATCCCTTAACTACCACTATCCAAAAACATCATGTCGATCTCGTGCTCTGTGAACAACAAGAAACCATATCGTGTGAACTGTATATTTTTTCCTGATAAAAGTCGCCTATGTCATTCTCTGATCCCTTAACTACCCCTATTCAAAAAATCATGTCGATCTCGTGCTCTGTGAAAAACAAGAAACCACATCGTGTGAACTGTACCTTTTTTCCTGATAAAAGTCGCCTATGTCATTCTCTGATCCCTTAACTACCACTATCCAAAAACATCATGTCGATCTCGTGCTCTGTGAAAAACAAGAAACCATATCGTGTGAATTGTACCTTTTTTTACTGATAAAAGTCGCCTATGTCATTCTCTGATCCCTTAACTACCACTATCCAAAAACATCATGTCGATCTCGTGCTCTGTGCAAAACAAGAAACCAAATCGTGTGAACTGTACCTTTTTTCCTGATAAAAGTCGCCTATGTCATTCTCTGATCCCTTAACTACCACTATCCAAAAACATCATGTCGATCCCTTGCTCTGTGAAAAACAAAAAACCATACCGCGGGAACTTTTGCCTTTCTTCCTGGATAAGTCACCTATGTCATTCTCTGATCCCTTAACTACCACTATCCAAAAACATCATGTCGATCTCGTGCTCTGTGAAAAACAAGAAACCATATCGTGTGAACTGTACCTTTTTTCCTGATAAAAGTCGCCTATGTCATTCTCTGATCCCTTAACTACCACTATTCAAAAAATCATGTCGATCTCGTGCTCTGTGAAAAACAAGAAACCACATCGTGTGAACTGTACCTTTTTTCCTGATAAAAGTCGCCTATGTCATTCTCTGATCCCTTAACTACCACTATTCAAAAAATCATGTCGATCTCGTGCTCTGTGAAAAACAAGAAACCACATCGTGTGAACTGTACCTTTTTTCCTGATAAAAGTCGCCTATGTCATTCTCTGATCCCTTAACTACCACTATCCAAAAACATCATGTCGATCTCGTGCTCTGTGAAAAACAAGAAACCATATCGTGTGAACTGTAAGTTTTTTCCTGATAAAAGTCGCCTATGTCATTCTCTGATCCCTTAACTACCACTATTCAAAAAATCATGTCGATCTCGTGCTCTGTGAAAAACAAGAAACCACATCGTGTGAACTGTACCTTTTTTACTGATAAAAGTCGCCTATGTCATTCTCTGATCCCTTAACTACCACTATCCAAAAACATCATGTCGATCTCGTGCTCTGTGAAAAACAAGAAACCAAATCGTGTGAACTGTACCTTTTTTCCTGATAAAAGTCGCCTATGTCATTCTCTGATCCCTTAACTACCACTATTCAAAAAATCATGTCGATCTCGTGCTCTATGAAAAACAAGAAACCACATCGTGTGAACTGTACCTTTTTTCCTGATAAAAGTCGCCTATGTCATTCTCTGATCCCTTAACTACCACTATCCAAAAACATCATGTCGATCTCGTGCTCTGTGAAAAACAAGAAACCATATCGTGTGAATTGTACCTTTTTTTACTGATAAAAGTCGCCTATGTCATTCTCTGATCCCTTAACTACCACTATTCAAAAAATCATGTCGATCTCGTGCTCTGTGAAAAACAAGAAACCACATCGTGTGAACTGTACCTTTTTTCCTGATAAAAGTCGCCTATGTCATTCTCTGATCCCTTAACTACCACTATCCAAAAACATCATGTCGATCTCGTGCTCTGTGAACAACAAGAAACCATATCGTGTAAACTGTATATTTTTTCCTGATAAAAGTCCCCTATGTCATTCTCTGATCCCTTAACTACCACTATCCAAAAACATCATGTCGATCTCGTGCTCTGTGAAAAACAAGAAACCATATCGTGTAAACTGTATATTTTTTCCTGATAAAAGTCCCCTATGTCATTCTCTGATCCCTTAACTACCACTATCCAAAAACATCATGTCGATCTCGTGCTCTGTGAACAACAAGAAACCATATCGTGTAAACTGTATATTTTTTCCTGATAAAAGTCCCCTATGTCATTCTCTGATCCCTTAACTACCACTATTCAAAAAATCATGTCGATCTCGTGCTCTGTGAAAAACAAGAAACCATATCGTGTGAACTGTACCTTTTTTCCTGATAAAAGTCGCCTATGTCATTCTCTGATCCCTTAACTACCACTATTCAAAAACATCATGTCGTTCTCGTGCTCTGTGATAAACAAGGAACCACATCGTGTGAACTGTACCTTTTTTCCTGATAAAAGTCGCCTATGTCATTCTCTGATTCCTTAACTACCACTATCCAAAAACATCATGTCGATCTCGTGCTCTGTGAAAAACAAGAAACCAAATCGTGTGAACTGTACCTTTTTTCCTGATAAAAGTCGCCTATGTCATTCTCTGATCCCTTAACTACCACTATTCAAAAAATCATGTCGATCTCGTGCTCTGTGAAAAACAAGAAACCACATCGTGTGAACTATCCCTTTTGTCCTGATAAAAGTCGCCTATGTCATTCTCTGATCCCTTAACTACCACTATTCAAAAAATCATGTCGATCTCGTGCTCTGTGAAAAACAAGAAACCACATCGTGTGAACTGTACCTTTTTTCCTGATAAAAGTCCTTTTTTCCTGATAAAAGTCGCCTATGTCATTCTCTGATCCCTTAACTACCACTATTCAAAAAATCATGTCGATCTCGTGCTCTGTGAAAAACAAGAAACCACATCGTGTGAACTGTACCTTTTTTCCTGATAAAAGTCGCCTATGTCATTCTCTGATCCCTTAACTACCACTATCCAAAAACATCATGTCGATCTCGTGCTCTGTGAAAAACAAGAAACCATATCGTGTGAATTGTACCTTTTTTTACTGATAAAAGTCGCCTATGTCATTCTCTGATCCCTTAACTACCACTATCCAAAAACATCATGTCGATCTCGTGCTCTGTGCAAAACAAGAAACCAAATCGTGTGAACTGTACCTTTTTTCCTGATAAAAGTCGCCTATGTCATTCTCTGATCCCTTAACTACCACTATCCAAAAACATCATGTCGATCCCTTGCTCTGTGAAAAACAAAAAACCATACCGCGGGAACTTTTGCCTTTTTTCCTGGATAAGTCACCTATGTCATTCTCTGATCCCTTAACTACCACTATCCAAAAACATCATGTCGATCTCGTGCTCTGTGAAAAACAAGAAACCATATCGTGTGAACTGTACCTTTTTTCCTGATAAAAGTCGCCTATGTCATTCTCTGATCCCTTAACTACCACTATTCAAAAAATCATGTCGATCTCGTGCTCTGTGAAAAACAAGAAACCACATCGTGTGAACTGTACCTTTTTTCCTGATAAAAGTCGCCTATGTCATTCTCTGATCCCTTAACTACCACTATTCAAAAAATCATGTCGATCTCGTGCTCTGTGAAAAACAAGAAACCACATCGTGTGAACTGTATATTTTTTCCTGATAAAAGTCCCCTATGTCATTCTCTGATCCCTTAACTACCACTATCCAAAAACATCATGTCGATCTCGTGCTCTGTGAACAACAAGAAACCATATCGTGTAAACTGTATATTTTTTCCTGATAAAAGTCCCCTATGTCATTCTCTGATCCCTTAACTACCACTATCCAAAAACATCATGTCGATCTCGTGCTCTGTGAAAAACAAGAAACCATATCGTGTGAACTGTACCTTTTTTCCTGATAAAAGTCGCCTATGTCATTCTCTGATCCCTTAACTACCACTATCCAAAAACATCATGTCGATCTCGTGCTCTGTAAAAAACAAGAAACCATATCGTGTGAACTGTACCTTTTTTCCTGATAAAAGTCCCCTATGTCATTCTCTGATCCCTTAACTACCACTATTAAAAAAATCATGTCGATCTCGTGCTCTGTGAAAAACAAGAAACCACATCGTGTGAACTGTACCTTTTTTCCTGATAAAAGTCGCCTATGTCATTCTCTGATCCCTTAAATACCACTATCCAAAAACATCATGTCGATCCCTTGCTCTGTGAAAAACAAAAAACCATACCGCGGGAACTTTTGCCTTTTTTCCTGGATAAGTCACCTATGTCATTCTCTGATCCCTTAACTACCACTATCCAAAAACATCATGTCGATCTCGTGCTCTGTGAAAAACAAGAAACCATATCGTGTGAACTGTACCTTTTTTCCTGATAAAAGTCGCCTATGTCATTCTCTGATCCCTTAACTACCACTATCCAAAAACATCATGTCGATCCCTTGCTCTGTGAAAAACAAAAAACCATACCGCGGGAACTTTTGCCTTTTTTCCTGGATAAGTCACCTATGTCATTCTCTGATCCCTTAACTACCACTATCCAAAAACATCATGTCGATCTCGTGCTCTGTGAAAAACAAGAAACCAAATCGTGTGAACTGTACCTTTTTTCCTGATAAAAGTTGCCTATGTCATTCTCTGATCCCTTAACTACCACTATCCAAAAACATCATGTCGATCCCTTGCTCTGTGAAAAACAAAAAACCATACCGCGGGAACTTTTGCCTTTTTTCCTGGATAAGTCACCTATGTCATTCTCTGATCCCTTAACTACCACTATCCAAAAACATCATGTCGATCTCGTGCTCTGTGAAAAACAAGAAACCATATCGTGTGAACTGTACCTTTTTTCCTGATAAAAGTCGCCTATGTCATTCTCTGATCCCTTAACTACCACTATCCAAAAACATCATGTCGATCCCTTGCTCTGTGAAAAACAAAAAACCATACCGCGGGAACTTTTGCCTTTTTTCCTGGATAAGTCACCTATGTCATTCTCTGATCCCTTAACTACCACTATCCAAAAACATCATGTCGATCTCGTGCTCTGTGAAAAACAAGAAACCATATCGTGTGAACTGTACCTTTTTTCCTGATAAAAGTCGCCTATGTCATTCTCTGATCCCTTAACTACCACTATTCAAAAAATCATGTCGATCTCGTGCTCTGTGAAAAACAAGAAACCACATCGTGTGAACTGTACCTTTTTTCCTGATAAAAGTCGCCTATGTCATTCTTTGATCCCTTAACTACCACTATTCAAAAAATCATATCGATCTCGTGCTCTGTGAAAAACAAGAAACCACATCGTGTGAACTGTACCTTTTTTCCTGATAAAAGTCGCCTATGTCATTCTCTGATCCCTTAACTACCACTATCCAAAAACATCATGTCGATCCCTTGCTCTGTGAAAAACAAAAAACCATACCGCGGGAACTTTTGCCTTTTTTCCTGGATAAGTCACCTATGTCATTCTCTGATCCCTTAACTACCACTATCCAAAAACATCATGTCGATCTCGTGCTCTGTGAAAAACAAGAAACCACATCGTGTGAACTGTACCTTTTTTCCTGATAAAATTCGCCTATGTCATTCTCTGATCCCTTAACTACCACTATCCAAAAACATCATGTCGATCTCGTGCTCTGTGAAAAACAAGAAACCAAATCGTGTGAACTGTACCTTTTTTCCTGATAAAAGTCGCCTATGTCATTCTCTGATCCCTTAACTACCACTATCCAAAAACATCATGTCGATCCCGTGCTCTGTGAAAAACAAAAAACCATACCGCGGGAACTTTTGCCTTTTTTCCTGGATAAGTCGCCTATGTCATTCTCTGATCCCTTAACTACCACTATCCAAAAACATCATGTCGATCTCGTGCTCTGTGAAAAACAAGAAACCATATCGTGTGAACTGTACCTTTTTTCCTGATAAAAGTCGCCTATGTCATTCTCTGATCCCTTAACTACCACTATCCAAAAACATCATGTCGATCTCGTGCTCTGTGAAAAACAAGAAACCAAATCGTGTGAACTGTACCTTTTTTCCTGATAAAAGTCGCCTATGCAATTCTCTGATCCCTTAACTACCACTATCCAAAAACATCATGTCGATCTCGTGTTCTGTGAAAAACAAGAAACCAAATCGTGTGAACTGTACCTTTTTTCCTGATAAAAGTCGCCTATGTCATTCTCTGATCCCTTAACTACCACTATCCAAAAACATCATGTCGATCTCGTGCTCTGTGAACAACAAGAAACCATATCGTGTGAACTGTATATTTTTTCCTGATAAAAGTCGCCTATGTCATTCTCTGATCCCTTAACTACCACTATTCAAAAAATCATGTCGATCTCGTGCTCTGTGAAAAACAAGAAACCACATCGTGTGAACTGTACCTTTTTTCCTGATAAAAGTCGCCTATGTCATTCTCTGATCCCTTAACTACCACTATCCAAAAACATCATGTCGATCTCGTGCTCTGTGAAAAACAAGAAACCATATCGTGTGAATTGTACCTTTTTTTACTGATAAAAGTCGCCTATGTCATTCTCTGATCCCTTAACTACCACTATCCAAAAACATCATGTCGATCTCGTGCTCTGTGCAAAACAAGAAACCAAATCGTGTGAACTGTACCTTTTTTCCTGATAAAAGTCGCCTATGTCATTCTCTGATCCCTTAACTACCACTATCCAAAAACATCATGTCGATCCCTTGCTCTGTGAAAAACAAAAAACCATACCGCGGGAACTTTTGCCTTTTTTCCTGGATAAGTCACCTATGTCATTCTCTGATCCCTTAACTACCACTATCCAAAAACATCATGTCGATCTCGTGCTCTGTGAAAAACAAGAAACCATATCGTGTGAACTGTACCTTTTTTCCTGATAAAAGTCGCCTATGTCATTCTCTGATCCCTTAACTACCACTATTCAAAAAATCATGTCGATCTCGTGCTCTGTGAAAAACAAGAAACCACATCGTGTGAACTGTACCTTTTTTCCTGATAAAAGTCGCCTATGTCATTCTCTGATCCCTTAACTACCACTATTCAAAAAATCATGTCGATCTCGTGCTCTGTGAAAAACAAGAAACCACATCGTGTGAACTGTACCTTTTTTCCTGATAAAAGTCGCCTATGTCATTCTCTGATCCCTTAACTACCACTATCCAAAAACATCATGTCGATCTCGTGCTCTGTGAAAAACAAGAAACCATATCGTGTGAACTGTAAGTTTTTTCCTGATAAAAGTCGCCTATGTCATTCTCTGATCCCTTAACTACCACTATTCAAAAAATCATGTCGATCTCGTGCTCTGTGAAAAACAAGAAACCACATCGTGTGAACTGTACCTTTTTTACTGATAAAAGTCGCCTATGTCATTCTCTGATCCCTTAACTACCACTATCCAAAAACATCATGTCGATCTCGTGCTCTGTGAAAAACAAGAAACCAAATCGTGTGAACTGTACCTTTTTTCCTGATAAAAGTCGCCTATGTCATTCTCTGATCCCTTAACTACCACTATTCAAAAAATCATGTCGATCTCGTGCTCTGTGAAAAACAAGAAACCACATCGTGTGAACTGTACCTTTTTTCCTGATAAAAGTCGCCTATGTCATTCTCTGATCCCTTAACTACCACTATCCAAAAACATCATGTCGATCTCGTGCTCTGTGAAAAACAAGAAACCATATCGTGTGAATTGTACCTTTTTTTACTGATAAAAGTCGCCTATGTCATTCTCTGATCCCTTAACTACCACTATTCAAAAAATCATGTCGATCTCGTGCTCTGTGAAAAACAAGAAACCACATCGTGTGAACTGTACCTTTTTTCCTGATAAAAGTCGCCTATGTTATTCTCTGATCCCTTAACTACCACTATTCAAAAAATCATATCGATCTCGTGCTCTGTGAAAAACAAGAAACCACATCGTGTGAACTGTACCTTTTTTCCTGATAAAAGTCGCCTATGTCATTCTCTGATCCCTTAACTACCACTATCCAAAAACATCATGTCGATCCCTTGCTCTGTGAAAAACAAAAAACCATACCGCGGGAACTTTTGCCTTTTTTCCTGGATAAGTCACCTATGTCATTCTCTGATCCCTTAACTACCACTATCCAAAAACATCATGTCGATCTCGTGCTCTGTGCAAAACAAGAAACCAAATCGTGTGAACTGTACCTTTTTTCCTGATAAAAGTCGCCTATGTCATTCTCTGATCCCTTAACTACCACTATCCAAAAACATCATGTCGATCCCTTGCTCTGTGAAAAACAAAAAACCATACCGCGGGAACTTTTGCCTTTTTTCCTGGATAAGTCACCTATGTCATTCTCTGATCCCTTAACTACCACTATCCAAAAACATCATGTCGATCTCGTGCTCTGTGAAAAACAAGAAACCATATCGTGTGAACTGTACCTTTTTTCCTTATAAAAGTCGCCTATGTCATTCTCTGATCCCTTAACTACCACTATTCAAAAAATCATGTCGATCTCGTGCTCTGTGAAAAACAAGAAACCACATCGTGTGAACTGTACCTTTTTTCCTGATAAAAGTCGCCTATGTCATTCTCTGATCCCTTAAGTACCACTATTCAAAAAATCATGTCGATCTCGTGCTCTGTGAAAAACAAGAAACCACATCGTGTGAACTATCCCTTTTGTCCTGATAAAAGTCGCCTATGTCATTCTCTGATCCCTTAACTACCACTTTTCAAAAAATCATGTCGATCTCGTGCTCCGTGAAAAACAAGAAACCACATCGTGTGAACTGTACCTTTTTTCCTGATAAAAGTCCTTTTTTCCTGATAAAAGTCGCCTATGTCATTCTCTGATCCCTTAACTACCACTATTCAAAAAATCATGTCGATCTCGTGCTCTGTGAAAAACAAGAAACCACATCGTGTGAACTGTACCTTTTTTCCTGATAAAAGTCGCCTATGTCATTCTCTGATCCCTTAACTACCACTATCCAAAAACATCATGTCGATCTCGTGCTCTGTGAAAAACAAGAAACCATATCGTGTGAATTGTACCTTTTTTTACTGATAAAAGTCGCCTATGTCATTCTCTGATCCCTTAACTAATATACTAACAATAGTCGCCGTGCGTCTTGGCAAGCAGACGTGTCGCCTATCGTTGTAAAAAATATATTAATTGTGCAATCGTATACGTGTACGGATATTATAATTACTTAACGGTGATAAATTGTTGTAATCCACCATTCATTACTGTGTCGATCTGGCTTTCGAACATTATGTGCGCCTGAGTTTTGTAATGAATAATCATTTAACGTAGTAAAGTGTATTACTACCCGCCATGTCAATGCAACGTTCGCCTCAAAACAAAAGTGCTTCAACTTCAAACCTTGTGTGTCCCTCATTAGAGCACAATTTAACAAATATGTCATTCCGTGCTAAACGGAAAAATTTCGAAATGGATTCCGCAATTACAGAAATGTTGATGTCAGTCAAAACGGAGATTTTAGAATCACTTGGCTCTCTAAAAGAAGAAAATGAGAAGAAAATTACTCAATTGAGTAACGATATTAACTTCGGAGTCAAAAAACAATTAACTGATTTGTCTACGTCATTCAATGAACTCAAAAATTCACTCGAACTCACAGATCAGCAATTATCTGAGGTAAATAATCGAGTATCGACCCTCGAAAATCAATGTAAAAAGATACATAGACTCGAAACACAAATTACTACATTGGAATGTGATATTATTGGCCTCAAAACTACTATCAACAAAGATCAACAACGGTCCAGATTAATGAACGTGGAAGTCGTGGGTGTACCGGAGCATAAGACAGAAAACCTTAATGATTTCATAAAAAAATTAAGTGAATTATCCGGTATACCACTAAAACCTATCGATGTTGAATATGTCACCCGCGTCCAAAAAATGAAGCCTACAAATGGACAACCACGTAATATCATTATAAAACTAAAAAGTCGCAAGATAAAGGATTGTCTCCTATCAGAACTACGTAAAAAACGTAATGTGACTACAAGAGATTTTGATATTTCGGGTGAACCACGCCGTATTTTCTTCAACGAGCACTTAACACCAGAAAATAAGTTACTTTATAAATCATGCCGCAATAAAGCAAAAGACATGGGTTATGCCTATGTGTGGATTCGAAACTGTCAAATATATATTCGTAAGAATGATCAATCACCTCATATACTGATTGAATCAGAGAGAGACGTAAATAAGATTACAATTGAAAATCGGTCTTTTTAAATTTCTATGACCTTTTTTTATGTTTTTTATATATGAAGAAGATTAAAAAGAATCTATCGCCTGTCGAGGAGGATACACATCAGTTATATTATGTATTAATATTATATTTATGTTTCAGATTATATCGGTACATCCAATCCACTAAATTATGTCACAAGCTAAGTAAATATAAACATAAGTCTGGTGAGTCTTACTATCATAATAATATAACCTTGAAACTTGGCGCTAACTTCGTATTGTTCCTTTTTGTAACCGGTTTTGTTGGGGTAAGCTATATAATAATTTTGTGCAATCATTATTGGTTTGTTCTGATAAGGTTGGCTTTTCTATTTGGCGCTCTTATACACTATTACTTCTTCCTACGTTATTTTGCATGTAGTCTATATTCAAATGATGCATAATGCGACCAAATTAAAAATGTATTATCAAAATGTAGGTGGGCTTAGAACCAAATGTTTTGAATTTTATAATAATACCTTGTTATGCGATTATGACCTCATTTTAATAACTGAATCATGGTTGCAGGACGATATTTTTAGTAGCGAATTATTTAATAACAAATACGATGTGTTTAGATGTGACCGAGATTTATTATTATCAAAAAAGAAACAAGGCGGAGGTGTGATGATCGGTGTGAAACGTGAATTAAATTCGGTATTACATTGGATTTATCGATGCGCTTTTATGGAAATCTTATGCATTACTGTACCAGGACAAATTTTTCAAAATAATAAAAACCTACATATTGTTTTAGTATACATTCCACCCGTTAAACAAATTATTCCCGGGTTATTATTGGAAATTAATTCACACATTAAGAAGTTGGTAAAAAATGACGATAATATAATTCTAGCAGGAGACTTTAACCTGCCTAATTTGTCCTGGGATCTAAATGGGCAATCATCTTCAAAGATAGGTATTTCAAATTTTGATTTATCGGCAGCTGGTTTTGTTGACAATATGACTTATTCTGGATTAACTCAGTACAATTATATTAGAAATGGGAATGACAGAACTTTAGATTTGTGTTTCAGTAATATTCAACTTGATATTACACATGCATCACACAGATTATTAAATGAACATTTGCATCATCCAGTGCTAGAAATTGTAATCACTGAATTGTTTGTAAAAAATTTAAAGTCAAACCTACAAAAACGTTACATTTTTTCAAAAGGTAACTACATTGATTTAAATACTTTTTTCTTAAAATCCGATTGGGATACTATTTTGCAAACGGGCACGATAGATGAAGTGCTTCATAATTTTTATTCTAAAGTGCAAGAAGGCATTGAGTTGTTCATCCCAAAAAAGAAAGTTTGTAGTACTAAGCATAAATATCCTGCATGGTACAGTTCTGCCTTGATAAACATTATACGTGAGAAATCCAAGCTACATAAAAAATGGAAAATGTTTGGCAACCCTAGAGACTATGATGAGTTTTCTCTTTTAAGAAAGAGAGAACATAAAGTCCATAAAAATTGCCTGAATTTGTTTATTAATCGTACTGAGAAAACGATAAAAATCAATCCAAAATCTTTTTGGACCTATGTAAAGTCTAAGAAGGTCAGCTCCACTTATCCTTCCCAATTCGTTTATGGTGACCAAAATCTAACAAATGGTACCAGTATCTGTTCAGCTTTTAATTCATATTTTCAAAGTGTATTTAGAAAGCAATCTTCTAATACATTGTTGAACCACAACAGTCTTGCCACATCTGTTCCGTGTGACACCATTTCTGGCATATGCATTGAGGAAGTTGAAGTTATGAAGTTGTTAACTTCTTTAAACAAAACCAAAGGTCCTGGGTGTGATAATTTACCTCCAGTACTCTTAATTAATTGTGCTAAAGGTCTCACTAAGCCAGTCACATTTTTATTTAATAAGTCATTAAAGGATCACACATTTCCCTTTGTTTGGAAAAAGGCGAATATTATTCCTGTTCACAAAAAAGGTTCTAAGTCCTCAATTGAAAATTATCGACCTATTTCAATATTGAATATATTAAGTAAACTATTGGAGAAAATAGTGTATAATAGGATTTACCCCACCATAACTCGCAGCATCTCACAAGCGCAACATGGTTTTTTAAGGAACCGATCTACTATCTCCAACCTCGCGGGTTACTACAACTATGTTATAAACAATATGGAAAAATATGGTCAGGTAGATGTAGTTTATACAGATTTCGAAAAGGCCTTCGACCGCGTGGACCACGACGTACTTATATCAAAGTTAGCATTGCTCGGGATTCACGGTGACTTATTACGTTGGGTCCAATCCTATCTTAATAATCGTTCTCAGGCAGTTGTTATCGGAGGTCACAAGTCTGATTATATTAATATACCTTCTGGAGTACCACAAGGCTCACATCTCGGTCCGCTCCTATATAACGCATATATTTTCGATATTGGTAAAAGTATATTTCACTCCTCGCATTTATTATATGCAGACGACAAAAAAATTTACACAACAGTGCGCACTATAGCAGACTGTAAATTATTACAAAAAGATCTTGACTCTCTATTTGTGTACTATACACAAAATAACATTTCAATTAATATTAACAAATGTCAATGTATAAGTTTCTCGCGTAAAAAAAGCGTCACTAACTTTAAGTACAACTTTGATGGTGTTGAGATAAAAAGAGTGGAACTTATTCGCGATTTAGGCGTAACCTTTGACAGTAAAATGGAATTAACTTATCACATACGGACCACTATCAATAGGGCGTACCGAAACCTAGGATTTTTGACTCGAACCTGCAAACCATTTAAAGATCAGCAAACTATTAAATTATTATACTACACATACGTACGTAGTGTCCTGGATTACGCCAGCCCTATCTGGAACCCCTACTCAAAATTATACGTAAATGAGTTGGAAAGTATTCAAAAGAAATATGTAAAATACCTTAATAACAAATTTAAGCAGCAAAACCTCTCATACGCAGATAGCTGTCTGAAATATAATTTAGTTTCTCTTGAAAATAGACGTACTCAAACAGACATGTGCCTTTTATACGATATTGTTTCTGGTCGTTTAGATTGTCCCGACCTCTTAGCTAACATAGCACTGTCAGTACCTGCTACCCGCACCAGACACACTAATTCCCGATTATTTCATGTTCCATTACACCGCACTAACTATGGTAAACATTCAATACTCACCAGACTCTGTCGAACATACAATGAACATTTTTGTGACATCGATATATTTAATTCTTCTAAATCTTCTTTTAGGAATCAAGTTACTAGAAAGTGGAAAGCATAAAGCTTCCAAAGATAATGTGATTGATATATATTTAAATAATTATTTAATGTTATTATTATTTGTATATGTATGTATGTGTATATATGTATGTATATGTAGATGTGTTTTGTAATGAATATATATTTATATGAATGTATAAGTAATACTCTGTCTTCTCTCAATGTATATGTATAGTTTATATATTATTTTCTATTTAAGATGTGTTTCCTCCTACAGCGATCTAATTATTATATAGTAATTGGTTTATTGGTACCACATAAGTTTATTAATAAATAAAAAATAAAAATAAAAAAAAAAGTAAGATAAAAAAAAACTTGGAGATTTAATATTGTAATTAGTTAATTTCACAACTGTATGTTCGATTTTTAATAAATTAATGATTATGTATTTATTAACTAGAAAAGTCTGCTCTCCAGGACTGTTCGTGGGTCATGTTATCAAAAATCTGTAATTGGCCTCATTGAATTTGTACATTAATATAAGCAAAATTTTTTGTATTAGGCTGTTGATTTTTGTAAAAAAAAAAAAAAAAAAAAAAAAAAAAAAAAAAACTACCACTATCCAAAAACATCATGTCGATCTCGTGCTCTGTGCAAAACAAGAAACCAAATCGTGTGAACTGTACCTTTTTTCCTGATAAAAGTCGCCTATGTCATTCTCTGATCCCTTAACTACCACTATCCAAAAACATCATGTCGATCCCTTGCTCTGTGAAAAACAAAAAACCATACCGCGGGAACTTTTGCCTTTTTTCCTGGATAAGTCACCTATGTCATTCTCTGATCCCTTAACTACCACTATCCAAAAACATCATGTCGATCCCTTGCTCTGTGAAAAACAAAAAACCATACCGCGGGAACTTTTGCCTTTTTTCCTGGATAAGTCACCTATGTCATTCTCTGATCCCTTAACTACCACTATCCAAAAACATCATGTCGATCTCGTGCTCTGTGAAAAACAAGAAACCACATCGTGTGAACTATCCCTTTTGTCCTGATAAAAGTCGCCTATGTCATTCTCTGATCCCTTAACTACCACTATTCAAAAAATCATGTCGATCTCGTGCTCTGTGAAAAACAAGAAACCACATCGTGTGAACTGTACCTTTTTTCCTGATAAAAGTCCTTTTTTCCTGATAAAAGTCGCCTATGTCATTCTCTGATCCCTTAACTACCACTATTCAAAAAATCATGTCGATCTCGTGCTCTGTGAAAAACAAGAAACCACATCGTGTGAACTGTACCTTTTTTCCTGATAAAAGTCGCCTATGTCATTCTCTGATCCCTTAACTACCACTATCCAAAAACATCATGTCGATCTCGTGCTCTGTGAAAAACAAGAAACCATATCGTGTGAATTGTACCTTTTTTTCCTGATAAAAGTCGCCTATGTCATTCTCTGATCCCTTAACTACCACTATCCAAAAACATCATGTCGATCTCGTGCTCTGTGCAAAACAAGAAACCAGATCGTGTGAACTGTACCTTTTTTCCTGATAAAAGTCGCCTATGTCATTCTCTGATCCCTTAACTACCACTATCCAAAAACATCATGTCGATCCCTTGCTCTGTGAAAAACAAAAAACCATACCGCGGGAACTTTTGCCTTTTTTCCTGGATAAGTCACCTATGTCATTCTCTGATCCCTTAACTACCACTATCCAAAAACATCATGTCGATCTCGTGCTCTGTGAAAAACAAGAAACCATATCGTGTGAACTGTACCTTTTTTCCTGATAAAAGTCGCCTATGTCATTCTCTGATCCCTTAACTACCACTATTCAAAAAATCATGTCGATCTCGTGCTCTGTGAAAAACAAGAAACCACATCGTGTGAACTGTACCTTTTTTCCTGATAAAAGTCGCCTATGTCATTCTCTGATCCCTTAACTACCACTATTCAAAAAATCATGTCGATCTCGTGCTCTGTGAAAAACAAGAAACCACATCGTGTGAACTGTACCTTTTTTCCTGATAAAAGTCGCCTATGTCATTCTCTGATCCCTTAACTACCACTATCCAAAAACATCATGTCGATCTCGTGCTCTGTGAAAAACAAGAAACCATATCGTGTGAACTGTAAGTTTTTTCCTGATAAAAGTCGCCTATGTCATTCTCTGATCCCTTAACTACCACTATTCAAAAAATCATGTCGATCTCGTGCTCTGTGAAAAACAAGAAACCATATCGTGTGAACTGTACCTTTTTTCCTGATAAAAGTCGCCTATGTCATTCTCTGATCCCTTAACTACCACTATCCAAAAACATCATGTCGATCTCGTGCTCTGTGAAAAACAAGAAACCAAATCGTGTGAACTGTACCTTTTTTCCTGATAAAAGTCACCTATGTCATTCTCTGATCCCTTAACTACCACTATCCAAAAACATCATTTCGATCTCGTGCTCTGTGAAAAACAAGAAACCAAATCGTGTGAGCTGTACCTTTTTTCCTGATAAAAGTCGCCTATGTCATTCTCTGATCCCTTAACTACCACTATCCAAAAACATCATGTCGATCCCTTGCTCTGTGAAAAACAAGAAACCACATCGTGTGAACTGTACCTTTTTTCCTGATAAAAGTCGCCTATGTCATTCTCTGATCCCTTAACTACCACTATTCAAAAAATCATATCGATCTCGTGCTCTGTGAAAAACAAGAAACCACATCGTGTGAACTGTACCTTTTTTCCTGATAAAAGTCGCCTATGTCATTCTCTGATCCCTTAACTACCACTATCCAAAAACATCATGTCGATCCCTTGCTCTGTGAAAAACAAAAAACCATACCGCGGGAACTTTTGCCTTTTTTCCTGGATAAGTCACCTATGTCATTCTCTGATCCCTTAACTACCACTATCCAAAAACATCATGTCGATCTCGTGCTCTGTGAAAAACAAGAAACCACATCGTGTGAACTGTACCTTTTTTCCTGATAAAATTCGCCTATGTCATTCTCTGATCCCTTAACTACCACTATCCAAAAACATCATGTCGATCCCTTGCTCTGTGAAAAACAAAAAACCATACCGCGGGAACTTTTGCCTTTTTTCCTGGATAAGTCACCTATGTCATTCTCTGATCCCTTAACTACCACTATCCAAAAACATCATGTCGATCTCGTGCTCTGTGAAAAACAAGAAACCATATCGTGTGAACTGTACCTTTTTTCCTGATAAAAGTCGCCTATGTCATTCTCTGATCCCTTAACTACCACTATTCAAAAAATCATGTCGATCTCGTGCTCTGTGAAAAACAAGAAACCACATCGTGTGAACTGTACCTTTTTTCCTGATAAAAGTCGCCTATGTCATTCTCTGATCCCTTAACTACCACTATTCAAAAAATCATGTCGATCTCGTGCTCTGTGAAAAACAAGAAACCACATCGTGTGAACTATCCCTTTTGTCCTGATAAAAGTCGCCTATGTCATTCTCTGATCCCTTAACTACCACTATTCAAAAAATCATGTCGATCTCGTGCTCTGTGAAAAACAAGAAACCACATCGTGTGAACTGTACCTTTTTTCCTGATAAAAGTCCTTTTTTCCTGATAAAAGTCGCCTATGTCATTCTCTGATCCCTTAACTACCACTATTCAAAAAATCATGTCGATCTCGTGCTCTGTGAAAAACAAGAAACCACATCGTGTGAACTGTACCTTTTTTCCTGATAAAAGTCGCCTATGTCATTCTCTGATCCCTTAACTACCACTATCCAAAAACATCATGTCGATCTCGTGCTCTGTGAAAAACAAGAAACCATATCGTGAGAACTGTACCTTTTTTCCTGATAAAAGTCGCCTATGTCATTCTCTGATCCCTTAACTACCACTATTCAAAAAATCATGTCGATCTCGTGCTCTGTGAAAAACAAGAAACCAAATCGTGTGAACTGTACCTTTTTTCCTGATAAAAGTCGCCTATGTCATTCTCTGATCCCTTAACTACCACTATCCAAAAACATCATGTCGATCTCGTGCTCTGTGAACAACAAGAAACCATATCGTGTAAACTGTATATTTTTTCCTGATAAAAGTCCCCTATGTCATTCTCTGATCCCTTAACTACCACTATCCAAAAACATCATGTCGATCTCGTGCTCTGTGAACAACAAGAAACCATATCGTGTCAACTGTATATTTTTTCCTGATAAAAGTCCCCTATGTCATTCTCTGATCCCTTAACTACCACTATCCAAAAACATCATGTCGATCTCGTGCTCTGTGAACAACAAGAAACCATATCGTGTAAACTGTATATTTTTTCCTGATAAAAGTCGCCTATGTCATTCTCTGATCCCTTAACTACCACTATCCAAAAACATCATGTCGATCTCGTGCTCTTTGATCAACAAGAAACCATATCGTGTGAACTGTATATTTTTTCCTGATAAAAGTCCCCTATGTCATTCTCTGATCCCTTAACTACCACTATCCAAAAACATCATGTCGATCTCGTGCTCTGTAAAAAACAAGAAACCATATCGTGTGAACTGTACCTTTTTTCCTGATAAAAGTCGCCTTTGTCATTATCTGATCCCTTAACTACCACTATCCAAAAACATCATGTCGATCCCTTGCTCTGTGAAAAACAAAAAACCATACCGCGGGAACTTTTGCCTTTTTTCCTGGATAAGTCACCTATGTCATTCTCTGATCCCTTAACTACCACTATCCAAAAACATCATGTCGATCTCGTGCTCTGTGAAAAACAAGAAACCACATCGTGTGAACTGTATCTTTTTTCCTGATAAAAGTCGCCTATGTCATTCTCTGATCCCTTAACTACCACTATTCAAAAAATCATGTCGATCTCGTGCTCTGTGAACAACAAGAAACCATATCGTGTGAACTGTACCTTTTTTCCTGATAAAAGTCGCCTATGTCATTCTCTGATCCCTTAACTACCACTATCCAAAAACATCATGTCGATCTCGTGCTCTGTGAACAACAAGAAACCATATCGTGTAAACTGTATATTTTTTCCTGATAAAAGTCCCCTATGTCATTCTCTGATCCCTTAACTACCACTTTCCAAAAACATCATGTCGATCTCGTGCTCTGTGAAAAACAAGAAACCAAATCGTGTGAACTGTACCTTTTTTCCTGATAAAAGTCGCCTATGTCATTCTCTGATCCCTTAACTACCACTATCCAAAAACATCATGTCGATCTCGTGCTCTGTGAACAACAAGAAACCATATCGTGTAAACTGTATATTTTTTCCTGATAAAAGTCCCCTATGTCATTCTCTGATCCCTTAACTACCACTATCCAAAAACATCATGTCGATCTCGTGCTCTGTGAAAAACAAGAAACCATATCGTGTAAACTGTATATTTTTTCCTGATAAAAGTCCCCTATGTCATTCTCTGATCCCTTAACTACCACTATCCAAAAACATCATGTCGATCTCGTGCTCTGTGAACAACAAGAAACCATATCGTGTAAACTGTATATTTTTTCCTGATAAAAGTCCCCTATGTCATTCTCTGATCCCTTAACTACCACTATTCAAAAAATCATGTCGATCTCGTGCTCTGTGAAAAACAAGAAACCATATCGTGTGAACTGTACCTTTTTTCCTGATAAAAGTCGCCTATGTCATTCTCTGATCCCTTAACTACCACTATTCAAAAACATCATGTCGTTCTCGTGCTCTGTGATAAACAAGGAACCACATCGTGTGAACTGTACCTTTTTTCCTGATAAAAGTCGCCTATGTCATTCTCTGATTCCTTAACTACCACTATCCAAAAACATCATGTCGATCTCGTGCTCTGTGAAAAACAAGAAACCAAATCGTGTGAACTGTACCTTTTTTCCTGATAAAAGTCGCCTATGTCATTCTCTGATCCCTTAACTACCACTATCCAAAAACATCATGTCGATCTCGTGCTCTGTGAACAACAAGAAACCATATCGTGTAAACTGTATATTTTTTCCTGATAAAAGTCCCCTATGTCATTCTCTGATCCCTTAACTACCACTATCCAAAAACATCATGTCGATCTCGTGCTCTGTGAACAACAAGAAACCATATCGTGTAAACTGTATATTTTTTCCTGATAAAAGTCCCCTATGTCATTCTCTGATCCCTTAACTACCACTATCCAAAAACATCATGTCGATCTCGTGCTCTGTGAAAAACAAGAAACCATATCGAGTGAACTGTACCTTTTTTCCTGATAAAAGTCGCCTATGTCATTCTCTGATCCCTTAACTACCACTATCCAAAATCATCATGTCGATCTCGTGCTCTGTAAAAAACAAGAAACCATATCGTGTGAACTGTACCTTTTTTCCTGATAAAAGTCCCCT
The DNA here is from genome assembly GCA_905220505.1 of Laothoe populi. Taxonomy (NCBI): domain Eukaryota; kingdom Metazoa; phylum Arthropoda; class Insecta; order Lepidoptera; family Sphingidae; genus Laothoe; species Laothoe populi. The sequence goes on from HG992173.1 coordinate 8,524,830, forward strand.
ATGTCATTCTCTGATCCCTTAACTACCACTATTAAAAAAATCATGTCGATCTCGTGCTCTGTGAAAAACAAGAAACCACATCGTGTGAACTGTACCTTTTTTCCTGATAAAAGTCGCCTATGTCATTCTCTGATCCCTTAACTACCACTATCCAAAAACATCATGTCGATCCCTTGCTCTGTGAAAAACAAAAAACCATACCGCGGGAACTTTTGCCTTTTTTCCTGGATAAGTCACCTATGTCATTCTCTGATCCCTTAACTACCACTATCCAAAAACATCATGTCGATCTCGTGCTCTGTGAAAAACAAGAAACCATATCGTGTGAACTGTACCTTTTTTCCTGATAAAAGTCGCCTATGTCATTCTCTGATCCCTTAACTACCACTATCCAAAAACATCATGTCGATCTCGTGCTCTGTGAAAAACAAGAAACCATATCGTGTGAACTGTACCTTTTTTCCTGATAAAAGTCGCCTATGTCATTCTCTGATCCCTTAACTACCACACTATTCAAAAAATCATGTCGATCTCGTGCTCTGTGAAAAACAAGAAACCACATCGTGTGAATTGTATCTTTTTTCCTGATAAAAGTCGCCTATGTCATTCTCTGATCCCTTAACTACCACTATTCAAAAAATCATGTCGATCTCGTGCTCTGTGAAAAACAAGGAACCACATCGTGTGAACTGTACCTTTTTTCCTGATAAAAGTCGCCTATGTCATTCTCTGATCCCTTAACTACCACTCTCCAAAAACATCATGTCGATCTCGTGCTCTGTGAAAAACAAGAAACCAAATCGTGTGAACTGTACCTTTTTTCCTGATAAAAGTCGCCTATGTCATTCTCTGATCCCTTAACTACCACTATCCAAAAACATCATGTCGATCAAGTGCTCTGTGAAAAACAAAAACCACATCGTGTGAACTGTACCTTTTTTCCTGATAAAAGTCGCCTATGTCATTCTCTGATCCCTTAATACCACTATCCAAAAACATCATGTCGATCTCGTGCTCTGTGAAAAACAAGAAACCATATCGTGTGAACTGTACCTTTTTTCCTGATAAAAGTCGCCTATGTCATTCTCTGATCCCTTAACTACCACTATTCAAAAAATCATGTCGATCTCGTGCTCTGTGAAAAACAAGAAACCATATCGTGTGAACTGTACCTTTTTTCCTGATAAAAGTCCTTTTTTCCTGATAAAAGTCGCCTATGTCATTCTCTGATCCCTTAACTACCACTATTCAAAAAATCATGTCGATCTCGTGCTCTGTGAAAAACAAGAAACCACATCGTGTGAACTGTACCTTTTTTCCTGATAAAAGTCGCCTATGTCATTCTCTGATCCCTTAACTACCACTATCCAAAAACATCATGTCGATCTCGTGCTCTGTGAAAAACAAGAAACCATATCGTGTGAACTGTAAGTTTTTTCCTGATAAAAGTCGCCTATGTCATTCTCTGATCCCTTAACTACCACTATCCAAAAACATCATGTCGATCTCGTGCTCTGTGAACAACAAGAAACCATATCGTGTAAACTGTATATTTTTTCCTGATAAAAGTCCCCTATGTCATTCTCTGATCCCTTAACTACCACTATTCAAAAAATCATGTCGATCTCGTGCTCTGTGAAAAACAAGAAACCATATCGTGTGAACTGTACCTTTTTTCCTGATAAAAGTCGCCTATGTCATTCTCTGATCCCTTAACTACCACTATCCAAAAACATCATGTCGATCTCGTGCTCTTTGATCAACAAGACACCATATCGTGTGAACTGTATATTTTTTCCTGATAAAAGTCCCCTATGTCATTCTCTGATCCCTTAACTACCACTATCCAAAAACATCATGTCGATCTCGTGCTCTGTAAAAAACAAGAAACCATATCGTGTGAACTGTACCTTTTTTCCTGATAAAAGTCGCCTTTGTCATTATCTGATCCCTTAACTACCACTATCCAAAAACATCATGTCGATCCCTTGCTCTGTGAAAAACAAAAAACCATACTGCGGGAACTTTTGCCTTTTTTCCTGGATAAGTCACCTATGTCATTCTCTGATCCCTTAACTACCACTATCCAAAAACATCATGTCGATCTCGTGCTCTGTGAAAAACAAGAAACCAAATCGTGTGAACTGTACCTTTTTTCCTGATAAAAGTCGCCTATGTCATTCTCTGATCCCTTAACTACCACTATCCAAAAACATCATGTCGATCCCTTGCTCTGTGAAAAACAAAAAACCATAGCGCGGGAACTTTTGCCTTTTTTCCTGGATAAGTCACCTATGTCATTCTCTGATCCCTTAACTACCACTATCCAAAAACATCATGTCGATCTCGTGCTCTGTGAAAAACAAGAAACCATATCGTGTGAACTGTACCTTTTTTCCTGATAAAAGTCGCCTATGTCATTCTCTGATCCCTTAACTACCACTATCCAAAAACATCATGTCGATCTCGTGCTCTGTGAAAAACAAGAAACCATATCGTGTGAACTGTACCTTTTTTCCTGATAAAAGTCGCCTATGTCATTCTCTGATCCCTTAACTACCACTATCCAAAAACATCATGTCGATCTCGTGCTCTGTGAAAAACAAGAAACCACATCGTGTGAACTGTACCTTTTTTCCTGATAAAAGTCGCCTATGTCATTCTCTGATCCCTTAACTACCACTATTCAAAAAATCATGTCGATCTCGTGCTCTGTGAAAAACAAGAAACCACATCGTGTGAACTGTACCTTTTTTCCTGATAAAAGTCGCCTATGTCATTCTCTGATCCCTTAACTACCACTATCCAAAAACATCATGTCGATCTCGTGCTCTGTGAAAAACAAGAAACCATATCGTGTGAACTGTAAGTTTTTTCCTGATAAAAGTCGCCTATGTCATTCTCTGATCCCTTAACTACCACTATCCAAAAACATCATGTCGATCCCTTGCTCTGTGAAAAACAAAAAACCATACCGCGGGAACTTTTGCCTTTTTTCCTGGATAAGTCACCTATGTCATTCTCTGATCCCTTAACTACCACTATCCAAAAACATCATGTCTTAAAAAGTGTGCAGCGGAGTTGTCTCCTGTACTGACGCGCCTATACCGATCGTCCTACCTCTCAGGTATTGTGCCTGAATCTTGGAGGGAGGCTAATGTGCAGCCGATCCCCAAAAAGGGTGATAGGTCAGACCCTAACAATTATCGCCCAATCGCCATAACCTCAGTGATGTGTAAAGTCATGGAGCGACTGATAAACAGCCAATTAGTTCGCTACCTAGAGGATCACTCGTTGATCAATGACCGCCAATACGGTTTCCGTCATAACCGATCAACGGGTGATCTTCTAGCGTTCGTATTACATCACTGGGGGGAGGCGATTGACAAGCATGGCGAGGCTCTGGCTGTGAGTCTCGACATAGCCAAGGCGTTTGATAGGGTCTGGCATCGTGGCCTTCTCTCCAAGCTCCCGGCATACGGTCTGCCCGACAACCTGTGCAAGTGGATTTCCGGCTTTCTGCATGAGCGTAGAATGCGTGTCCTCGTTGATGGACACGCTTCGCAGCTCATGTCAGTAAATGCCGGAGTACCACAAGGTTCTGTGATTTCGCCCACCTTGTTTCTTCTGCATATCAATGATATGTTGTCGCTTGGCAACATTCATTGCTATGCAGACGACAGCACGGTTCATGGGCGTTATAGCAGCAAGCCTCCTGGTTGCCGGGCGGATACTGAGAGGAGACGAGAGGATCTTGTCGTTGAGCTCAACCAGACCTTGGATCTCATCTCATCATGGGGTACCAGGAATCGGGTTGAGTTTAATGCCAAGAAAACCCAGGTGTGCGCGTTCTCGTGCAAGAAGTCTCCGTTTTCTCCAATCCCCGTTCTTCAGGGTGTTCCACTCGCAATGCGGAATGACCTTAGTGTCCTAGGTATGGATATCCGCTGCGATCTTAATCCAAGGAGTCACATCGAGGGCGTAATATCCGCCACTTCACGCAGGGTCGGAATCCTGAACAGGGTGCGGCGGTTTTTCACGCCTGGTCAGCTCTACCGCTTATATAAAGCGCAGGTGCGGCCGGGAATGGAATACTGCTCGCACCTCTGGGACGGTTCCGCAAGGTACCTTCTCGATGCCTTGGATGGGTTGCAGCGGCGGGCCATCCGCATTGTGAATGATGCAGACGTGAGTAACAGCCTGGAGCCGCTACAGCTGCGTAGGGATATTTCCTCGCTTAGCGTGTTCTACCGTCTGTATCATGGCGAATGCTCTGAAGAATTGTTTGATCTTATCCCATCCTCCCCCTTCCATACCAGAACCACGCGTACTGGCTTGCGGAGCCACAGCTTCGTGGTGTCTACTACCCCGGCCTGAACCAAGAGGTTCGCAAACTCGTATTTTTGCCGCACCATCAAGCTGTGGAACAGTTTGCCAGCTACCGTGTTCCCTCCTTCCTATGATCCTGGGTCCTTTAGGCGTAATGTGAAGAAGCTAAACAGCAGGCCGGCATGATTGTGTTGAGTAGCGGGGGATAGACTGTCTCTCGCTACTTGATACTCTATCTGGACGGCACTGCGCTTACCATCAGGTGCAGTGTGGTCACTTTGCCGCGCCAGAAAAAAAAAAAAAAAAAAAAAAAAAAAAAAAAAAAATGTCATTCTCTGATCCCTTAACTACCACTATCCAAAAACATCATGTCGATCTCGTGCTCTGTGAAAAACAAGAAACCAAATCGTGTGAACTGTACCTTTTTTCCTGATAAAAGTTGCCTATGTCATTCTCTGATCCCTTAACTACCACTATCCAAAAACATCATGTCGATCTCGTGCTCTGTGAAAAACAAGAAACCATATCGTGTGAACTGTACCTTTTTTCCTGATAAAAGACGCCTATGTCATTCTCTGATCCCTTAACTACCACTATCCAAAAACATCATGTCGATCTCGTGCTCTGTGAAAAACAAGAAACCAAATCGTGTGAACTGTACCTTTTTTCCTGATAAAAGTCGCCTATGTCATTCTCTGATCCCTTAACTACCACTATCCAAAAACATCATGTCGATCTCGTGCTCTGTGAACAACAAGAAACCATATCGTGTAAACTGTATATTTTTTCCTGATAAAAGTCCCCTATGTCATTCTCTGATCCCTTAACTACCACTATCCAAAAACATCATGTCGATCTCGTGCTCTGTGAACAACAAGAAACCATATCGTGTAAACTGTATATTTTTTCCTGATAAAAGTCCCCTATGTCATTCTCTGATCCCTTAACTACCACTATCCAAAAACATCATGTCGATCTCGTGCTCTGTGAAAAACAAGAAACCATATCGTGTGAACTGTACCTTTTTTCCTGATAAAAGTCGCCTATGTCATTCTCTGATCCCTTAACTACCACTATCCAAAAACATCATGTCGATCTCGTGCTCTGTAAAAAACAAGAAACCATATCGTGTGAACTGTACCTTTTTTCCTGATAAAAGTCCCCTATGTCATTCTCTGATCCCTTAACTACCACTATTAAAAGTATCATGTCGATCTCGTGCTCTGTGAAAAACAAGAAACCACATCGTGTGAACTGTACCTTTTTTCCTGATAAAAGTCGCCTATGTCATTCTCTGATCCCTTAACTACCACTATCCAAAAACATCATGTCGATCTCGTGCTCTGTGAAAAACAAGAAACCATATCGTGAGAACTGTACCTTTTTTCCTGATAAAAGTCGCCTATGTCATTCTCTGATCCCTTAACTACCACTATTCAAAACATCATGTCGATCTCGTGCTCTGTGAAAAACAAGAAACCAAATCGTGTGAACTGTACCTTTTTTCCTGATAAAAGTCGCCTATGTCATTCTCTGATCCCTTAACTACCACTATCCAAAAACATCATGTCGATCTCGTGCTCTGTGAACAACAAGAAACCATATCGTGTAAACTGTATATTTTTTCCTGATAAAAGTCCCCTATGTCATTCTCTGATCCCTTAACTACCACTATCCAAAAACATCATGTCGATCTCGTGCTCTGTGAAAAACAAGAAACCATATCGTGTGAACTGTACCTTTTTTCCTGATAAAAGTCGCCTATGTCATTCTCTGATCCCTTAACTACCACTATCCAAAAACATCATGTCGATCTCGTGCTCTGTAAAAAACAAGAAACCATATCGTGTGAACTGTACCTTTTTTCCTGATAAAAGTCCCCTATGTCATTCTCTGATCCCTTAACTACCACTATTAAAAAAATCATGTCGATCTCGTGCTCTGTGAAAAACAAGAAACCACATCGTGTGAACTGTACCTTTTTTCCTGATAAAAGTCGCCTATGTCATTCTCTGATCCCTTAACTACCACTATCCAAAAACATCATGTCGATCTCGTGCTCTGTGAAAAACAAGAAACCATATCGTGAGAACTGTACCTTTTTTCCTGATAAAAGTCGCCTATGTCATTCTCTGATCCCTTAACTACCACTATTCAAAAAATCATGTCGATCTCGTGCTCTGTGAAAAACAAGAAACCAAATCATGTGAACTGTACCTTTTTTCCTGATAAAAGTCGCCTATGTCATTCTCTGATCCCTTAACTACCACTATCCAAAAACATCATGTCGATCTCGTGCTCTGTGAACAACAAGAAACCATATCGTGTGAACTGTACCTTTTTTCCTGATAAAAGTCGCCTGTCATTCTCTGGTCCCTTAACTACCACTATTCAAAAAATCATGTCAATCTCGTGCTCTGTGAAAAACAAGCAACCACATCGTGTGAACTGTACCTTTTTTCCTGATAAAAGTCGCCTGTGTCATTCTCTGATCCCTTAACTACCACTATCCAAAAACATCATGTCGTTCTCGTGCTCTGTGAAAAACAAGGAACCACATCGTGTGAACTGTACCTTTTTTCCTGATAAAAGTCGCCTATGTCATTCTCTGATCCCTTAACTACCACTATCCAAAAACATCATGTCGATCTCGTGCTCTGTGAAAAACAAGAAACCAAATCGTGTGAACTGTACCTTTTTTCCTGATAAAAGTCGCCTATGTCATTCTCTGATCCCTTAACTACCACTATCCAAAAACATCATGTCGATCTCGTGCTCTGTGAACAACAAGAAACCATATCGTGTAAACTGTATATTTTTTCCTGATAAAAGTCCCCTATGTCATTCTCTGATCCCTTAACTACCACTATCCAAAAACATCATGTCGATCTCGTGCTCTGTGAACAACAAGAAACCATATCGTGTAAACTGTATATTTTTTCCTGATAAAAGTCCCCTATGTCATTCTCTGATCCCTTAACTACCACTATCCAAAAACATCATGTCGATCTCGTGCTCTGTGAAAAACAAGAAACCATATCGTGTGAACTGTACCTTTTTTCCTGATAAAAGTCGCCTATGTCATTCTCTGATCCCTTAACTACCACTATCCAAAAACATCATGTCGATCTCGTGCTCTGTAAAAAACAAGAAACCATATCGTGTGAACTGTACCTTTTTTCCTGATAAAAGTCCCCTATGTCATTCTCTGATCCCTTAACTACCACTATTAAAAAAATCATGTCGATCTCGTGCTCTGTGAAAAACAAGAAACCACATCGTGTGAACTGTACCTTTTTTCCTGATAAAAGTCGCCTATGTCATTCTCTGATCCCTTAACTACCACTCTCCAAAAACATCATGTCGATCTCGTGCTCTGTGAAAAACAAGAAACCAAATCGTGTGAACTGTACCTTTTTTCCTGATAAAAGTCGCCTATGTCATTCTCTGATCCCTTAACTACCACTATCCAAAAACATCATGTCGATCAAGTGCTCTGTGAAAAACAAAAACCACATCGTGTGAACTGTACCTTTTTTCCTGATAAAAGTTGCCTATGTCATTCTCTGATCCCTTAATACCACTATCCAAAAACATCATGTCGATCTCGTGCTCTGTGAAAAACAAGAAACCATATCGTGTGAACTGTACCTTTTTTCCTGATAAAAGTCGCCTATGTCATTCTCTGATCCCTTAACTACCACTATTCAAAAAATCATGTCGATCTCGTGCTCTGTGAAAAACAAGAAACCATATCGTGTGAACTGTACCTTTTTTCCTGATAAAAGTCCTTTTTTCCTGATAAAAGTCGCCTATGTCATTCTCTGATCCCTTAACTACCACTATCCAAAAACATCATGTCGATCTCGTGCTCTGTGAAAAACAAGAAACCATATCGTGTGAACTGTACCTTTTTTCCTGATAAAAGTCGCCTATGTCATTCTCTGATCCCTTAACTACCACACTATTCAAAAAATCATGTCGATCTCGTGCTCTGTGAAAAACAAGAAACCATATCGTGTGAACTGTACCTTTTTTCCTGATAAAAGTCGCCTATGTCATTCTCTGATCCCTTACTACCACTATTCAAAAAATCATGTCGATCTCTTGCTCTGTGAAAAACAAGAAACCATATCGTGTGAACTGTACCTTTTTTCCTGATAAAAGTCGCATATGTCATTCTCTGATCCCTTAACTAACACTATTCAAAAAATCATGTCGATCTCGTGCTCTGTGAAAAACAAGAAACCATATCGTGTGAACTGTACCTTTTTTCCTGATAAAAGTCGCCTATGTCATTCTCTGATCCCTTACTACCACTATTCAAAAAATCATGTCGATCTCGTGCTCTGTGAAAAACAAGAAACCATATCGTGTGAACTGTACCTTTTTTCCTGATAAAAGTCGCATATGTCATTCTCTGATCCCTTAACTAACACTATTCAAAAAATCATGTCGATCTCGTGCTCTGTGAAAAACAAGAAACCATATCGTGTGAACTGTACCTTTTTTCCTGATAAAAGTCGCCTATGTCATTCTCTGATCCCTTAACTACCACTATCCAAAAACATCATGTCGATCTCGTGCTCTGTGAAAAACAAGAAACCATATCGTGTGAACTGTAAGTTTTTTCCTGATAAAAGTCGCCTATGTCATTCTCTGATCCCTTAACTACCACTATCCAAAAACATCATGTCGATCCCTTGCTCTGTGAAAAACAAAAAACCATACCGCGGGAACTTTTGCCTTTTTTCCTGGATAAGTCGCCTATGTCATTCTCTGATCCCTTAACTACCACTATCCAAAAACATCATGTCGATCTCGTGCTCTGTGAAAAACAAGAAACCAAATCGTGTGAACTGTACCTTTTTTCCTGATAAAAGTCGCCTATGTCATTCTCTGATCCCTTAACTACCACTATCCAAAAACATCATGTCGATCCCTTGCTCTGTGAAAAACAAAAAACCATACCGCGGGAACTTTTGCCTTTTTTCCTGGATAAGTCACCTATGTCATTCTCTGATCCCTTAACTACCACTATCCAAAAACATCATGTCGATCTCGTGCTCTGTGAAAAACAAGAAACCATATCGTGTGAACTGTACCTTTTTTCCTGATAAAAGTCGCCTATGTCATTCTCTGATCCCTTAACTACCACTATCCAAAAACATCATGTCGATCCCTTGCTCTGTGAAAAACAAAAAACCATACCGCGGGAACTTTTGCCTTTTTTCCTGGATAAGTCACCTATGTCATTCTCTGATCCCTTAACTACCACTATCCAAAAACATCATGTCGATCTCGTGCTCTGTGAAAAACAAGAAACCAAATCGTGTGAACTGTACCTTTTTTCCTGATAAAAGTTGCCTATGTCATTCTCTGATCCCTTAACTACCACTATCCAAAAACATCATGTCGATCCCTTGCTCTGTGAAAAACAAAAAACCATACCGCGGGAACTTTTGCCTTTTTTCCTGGATAAGTCACCTATGTCATTCTCTGATCCCTTAACTACCACTATCCAAAAACATCATGTCGATCTCGTGCTCTGTGAAAAACAAGAAACCATATCGTGTGAACTGTACCTTTTTTCCTGATAAAAGACGCCTATGTCATTCTCTGATCCCTTAACTACCACTATCCAAAAACATCATGTCGATCTCGTGCTCTGTGAAAAACAAGAAACCAAATCGTGTGAACTGTACCTTTTTTCCTGATAAAAGTCGCCTATGTCATTCTCTGATCCCTTAACTACCACTATCCAAAAACATCATGTCGATCTCGTGCTCTGTAAAAAACAAGAAACCATATCGTGTGAACTGTACCTTTTTTCCTGATAAAAGTCCCCTATGTCATTCTCTGATCCCTTAACTACCACTATTAAAAAAATCATGTCGATCTCGTGCTCTGTGAAAAACAAGAAACCACATCGTGTGAACTGTACCTTTTTTCCTGATAAAAGTCGCCTATGTCATTCTCTGATCCCTTAACTACCACTATCCAAAAACATCATGTCGATCTCGTGCTCTGTGAAAAACAAGAAACCATATCGTGAGAACTGTACCTTTTTTCCTGATAAAAGTCGCCTATGTCATTCTCTGATCCCTTAACTACCACTATTCAAAAAATCATGTCGATCTCGTGCTCTGTGAAAAACAAGAAACCAAATCATGTGAACTGTACCTTTTTTCCTGATAAAAGTCGCCTATGTCATTCTCTGATCCCTTAACTACCACTATCCAAAAACATCATGTCGATCTCGTGCTCTGTGAACAACAAGAAACCATATCGTGTGAACTGTACCTTTTTTCCTGATAAAAGTCGCCTGTCATTCTCTGGTCCCTTAACTACCACTATTCAAAAAATCATGTCGATCTCGTGCTCTGTGAAAAACAAGCAACCACATCGTGTGAACTGTACCTTTTTTCCTGATAAAAGTCGCCTGTGTCATTCTCTGATCCCTTAACTACCACTATCCAAAAACATCATGTCGTTCTCGTGCTCTGTGATAAACAAGGAACCACATCGTGTGAACTGTACCTTTTTTCCTGATAAAAGTCGCCTATGTCATTCTCTGATCCCTTAACTACCACTATCCAAAAACATCATGTCGATCTCGTGCTCTGTGAAAAACAAGAAACCAAATCGTGTGAACTGTACCTTTTTTCCTGATAAAAGTCGCCTATGTCATTCTCTGATCCCTTAACTACCACTATCCAAAAACATCATGTCGATCTCGTGCTCTGTGAACAACAAGAAACCATATCGTGTAAACTGTATATTTTTTCCTGATAAAAGTCCCCTATGTCATTCTCTGATCCCTTAACTACCACTATCCAAAAACATCATGTCGATCTCGTGCTCTGTGAACAACAAGAAACCATATCGTGTAAACTGTATATTTTTTCCTGATAAAAGTCCCCTATGTCATTCTCTGATCCCTTAACTACCACTATCCAAAAACATCATGTCGATCTCGTGCTCTGTGAAAAACAAGAAACCATATCGTGTGAACTGTACCTTTTTTCCTGATAAAAGTCGCCTATGTCATTCTCTGATCCCTTAACTACCACTATCCAAAAACATCATGTCGATCTCGTGCTCTGTGAAAAACAAGAAACCAAATCGTGTGAACTGTACCTTTTTTCCTGATAAAAGTCGCCTATGTCATTCTCTGATCCCTTAACTACCACTATCCAAAAACATCATGTCGATCAAGTGCTCTGTGAAAAACAAAAACCACATCGTGTGAACTGTACCTTTTTTCCTGATAAAAGTTGCCTATGTCATTCTCTGATCCCTTAATACCACTATCCAAAAACATCATGTCGATCTCGTGCTCTGTGAAAAACAAGAAACCATATCGTGTGAACTGTACCTTTTTTCCTGATAAAAGTCGCCTATGTCATTCTCTGATCCCTTAACTACCACTATTCAAAAAATCATGTCGATCTCGTGCTCTGTGAAAAACAAGAAACCATATCGTGTGAACTGTACCTTTTTTCCTGATAAAAGTCCTTTTTTCCTGATAAAAGTCGCCTATGTCATTCTCTGATCCCTTAACTACCACTATCCAAAAACATCATGTCGATCTCGTGCTCTGTGAAAAACAAGAAACCATATCGTGTGAACTGTACCTTTTTTCCTGATAAAAGTCGCCTATGTCATTCTCTGATCCCTTAACTACCACACTATTCAAAAAATCATGTCGATCTCGTGCTCTGTGAAAAACAAGAAACCATATCGTGTGAACTGTACCTTTTTTCCTGATAAAAGTCGCCTATGTCATTCTCTGATCCCTTACTACCACTATTCAAAAAATCATGTCGATCTCTTGCTCTGTGAAAAACAAGAAACCATATCGTGTGAACTGTACCTTTTTTCCTGATAAAAGTCGCATATGTCATTCTCTGATCCCTTAACTAACACTATTCAAAAAATCATGTCGATCTCGTGCTCTGTGAAAAACAAGAAACCATATCGTGTGAACTGTACCTTTTTTCCTGATAAAAGTCGCCTATGTCATTCTCTGATCCCTTACTACCACTATTCAAAAAATCATGTCGATCTCTTGCTCTGTGAAAAACAAGAAACCATATCGTGTGAACTGTACCTTTTTTCCTGATAAAAGTCGCATATGTCATTCTCTGATCCCTTAACTAACACTATTCAAAAAATCATGTCGATCTCGTGCTCTGTGAAAAACAAGAAACCATATCGTGTGAACTGTACCTTTTTTCCTGATAAAAGTCGCCTATGTCATTCTCTGATCCCTTAACTACCACTATCCAAAAACATCATGTCGATCTCGTGCTCTGTGAAAAACAAGAAACCATATCGTGTGAACTGTAAGTTTTTTCCTGATAAAAGTCGCCTATGTCATTCTCTGATCCCTTAACTACCACTATCCAAAAACATCATGTCGATCCCTTGCTCTGTGAAAAACAAAAAACCATACCGCGGGAACTTTTGCCTTTTTTCCTGGATAAGTCACCTATGTCATTCTCTGATCCCTTAACTACCACTATCCAAAAACATCATGTCGATCTCGTGCTCTGTGAAAAACAAGAAACCAAATCGTGTGAACTGTACCTTTTTTCCTGATAAAAGTCGCCTATGTCATTCTCTGATCCCTTAACTACCACTATCCAAAAACATCATGTCGATCCCTTGCTCTGTGAAAAACAAAAAACCATACCGCGGGAACTTTTGCCTTTTTTCCTGGATAAGTCACCTATGTCATTCTCTGATCCCTTAACTACCACTATCCAAAAACATCATGTCGATCTCGTGCTCTGTGAAAAACAAGAAACCAAATCGTGTGAACTGTACCTTTTTTCCTGATAAAAGTTGCCTATGTCATTCTCTGATCCCTTAACTACCACTATCCAAAAACATCATGTCGATCCCTTGCTCTGTGAAAAACAAAAAACCATACCGCGGGAACTTTTGCCTTTTTTCCTGGATAAGTCACCTATGTCATTCTCTGATCCCTTAACTACCACTATCCAAAAACATCATGTCGATCTCGTGCTCTGTGAAAAACAAGAAACCATATCGTGTGAACTGTACCTTTTTTCCTGATAAAAGACGCCTATGTCATTCTCTGATCCCTTAACTACCACTATCCAAAAACATCATGTCGATCTCGTGCTCTGTGAAAAACAAGAAACCAAATCGTGTGAACTGTACCTTTTTTCCTGATAAAAGTCGCCTATGTCATTCTCTGATCCCTTAACTACCACTATCCAAAAACATCATGTCGATCTCGTGCTCTGTGAAAAACAAGAAACCAAATCGTGTGAACTGTACCTTTTTTCCTGATAAAAGTCGCCTATGTCATTCTCTGATCCCTTAACTACCACTATCCAAAAACATCATGTCGTTCTCGTGCTCTGTGAACAACAAGAAACCATATCGTGTGAACTGTATATTTTTTCCTGATAAAAGTCGCCTATGTCATTCTCTGATCCCTTAACTACCACTATTCAAAAAATCATGTCGATCTCGTGCTCTGTGAAAAACAAGAAACCACATCGTGTGAACTGTACCTTTTTTCCTGATAAAAGTCCCCTATGTCATTCTCTGATCCCTTAACTACCACTATCCAAAAACATCATGTCGATCCCTTGCTCTGTGAAAAACAAGAAACCATATCGTGTGAACTGTACCTTTTTTCCTGATAAAAGTCGCCTATGTCATTCTCTGATCCCTTAACTACCACTATTCAAAAAATCATGTCGATCTCGTGCTCTGTGAAAAACAAGAAACCACATCGTGTGAACTGTACCTTTTTTCCTGATAAAAGTCGCCTATGTCATTCTCTGATCCCTTAACTACCACTATTCAAAAAATCATATCGATCTCGTGCTCTGTGAAAAACAAGAAACCACATCGTGTGAACTGTACCTTTTTTCCTGATAAAAGTCGCCTATGTCATTCTCTGATCCCTTAACTACCACTATCCAAAAACATCATGTCGATCCCTTGCTCTGTGAAAAACAAAAAACCATACCGCGGGAACTTTTGCCTTTTTTCCTGGATAAGTCGCCTATGTCATTCTCTGATCCCTTAACTACCACTATCCAAAAACATCATGTCGATCTCGTGCTCTGTGAAAAACAAGAAACCACATCGTGTGAACTGTACCTTTTTTCCTGATAAAATTCGCCTATGTCATTCTCTGATCCCTTAACTACCACTATCCAAAAACATCATGTCGATCTCGTGCTCTGTGAACAACAAGAAACCAAATCGTGTGAACTGTACCTTTTTTCCTGATAAAAGTCGCCTATGTCATTCTCTGATCCCTTAACTACCACTATCCAAAAACATCATGTCGATCCCTTGCTCTGTGAAAAACAAAAAACCATACCGCGGGAACTTTTGCCTTTTTTCCTGGATAAGTCACCTATGTCATTCTCTGATCCCTTAACTACCACTATCCAAAAACATCATGTCGATCTCGTGCTCTGTGAAAAACAAGAAACCATATCGTGTGAACTGTACCTTTTTTCCTGATAAAAGTCGCCTATGTCATTCTCTGATCCCTTAACTACCACTATCCAAAAACATCATGTCGATCTCGTGCTCTGTGAAAAACAAGAAACCAAATCGTGTGAACTGTACCTTTTTTCCTGATAAAAGTCGCCTATGCAATTCTCTGATCCCTTAACTACCACTATCCAAAAACATCATGTCGATCTCGTGTTCTGTGAAAAACAAGAAACCAAATCGTGTGAACTGTACCTTTTTTCCTGATAAAAGTCGCCTATGTCATTCTCTGATCCCTTAACTACCACTATCCAAAAACATCATGTCGATCTCGTGCTCTGTGAACAACAAGAAACCATATCGTGTGAACTGTATATTTTTTCCTGATAAAAGTCGCCTATGTCATTCTCTGATCCCTTAACTACCACAATTCAAAAAATCATGTCGATCTCGTGCTCTGTGAAAAACAAGAAACCACATCGTGTGAACTGTACCTTTTTTCCTGATAAAAGTCGCCTATGTCATTCTCTGATCCCTTAACTACCACTATCCAAAAACATCATGTCGATCTCGTGCTCTGTGAAAAACAAGAAACCATATCGTGTGAATTGTACCTTTTTTTACTGATAAAAGTCGCCTATGTCATTCTCTGATCCCTTAACTACCACTATCCAAAAACATCATGTCGATCTCGTGCTCTGTGCAAAACAAGAAACCAAATCGTGTGAACTGTACCTTTTTTCCTGATAAAAGTCGCCTATGTCATTCTCTGATCCCT
The DNA here is from genome assembly GCA_905220505.1 of Laothoe populi. NCBI lineage: Eukaryota > Metazoa > Arthropoda > Insecta > Lepidoptera > Sphingidae > Laothoe > Laothoe populi. Next base: position 8,540,431 of record HG992173.1, read on the forward strand.
TAACTACCACTATCCAAAAACATCATGTCGATCCCTTGCTCTGTGAAAAACAAAAAACCATACCGCGGGAACTTTTGCCTTTTTTCCTGGATAAGTCACCTATGTCATTCTCTGATCCCTTAACTACCACTATCCAAAAACATCATGTCGATCTCGTGCTCTGTGAAAAACAAGAAACCATATCGTGTGAACTGTACCTTTTTTCCTGATAAAAGTCGCCTATGTCATTCTCTGATCCCTTAACTACCACTATTCAAAAAATCATGTCGATCTCGTGCTCTGTGAAAAACAAGAAACCACATCGTGTGAACTGTACCTTTTTTCCTGATAAAAGTCGCCTATGTCATTCTCTGATCCCTTAACTACCACTATTCAAAAAATCATGTCGATCTCGTGCTCTGTGAAAAACAAGAAACCAAATCGTGTGAACTGTACCTTTTTTCCTGATAAAAGTCGCCTATGTCATTCTCTGATCCCTTAACTACCACTATCCAAAAACATCATGTCGATCTCGTGCTCTGTGAACAACAAGAAACCATATCGTGTAAACTGTATATTTTTTCCTGATAAAAGTCCCCTATGTCATTCTCTGATCCCTTAACTACCACTATCCAAAAACATCATGTCGATCTCGTGCTCTGTGAACAACAAGAAACCATATCGTGTAAACTGTATATTTTTTCCTGATAAAAGTCCCCTATGTCATTCTCTGATCCCTTAACTACCACTATCCAAAAACATCATGTCGATCTCGTGCTCTGTGAAAAACAAGAAACCATATCGTGTGAACTGTACCTTTTTTCCTGATAAAAGTCGCCTATGTCATTCTCTGATCCCTTAACTACCACTATCCAAAAACATCATGTCGATCTCGTGCTCTGTAAAAAACAAGAAACCATATCGTGTGAACTGTACCTTTTTTCCTGATAAAAGTCCCCTATGTCATTCTCTGATCCCTTAACTACCACTATTAAAAGTATCATGTCGATCTCGTGCTCTGTGAAAAACAAGAAACCACATCGTGTGAACTGTACCTTTTTTCCTGATAAAAGTCGCCTATGTCATTCTCTGATCCCTTAACTACCACTATCCAAAAACATCATGTCGATCTCGTGCTCTGTGAAAAACAAGAAACCATATCGTGAGAACTGTACCTTTTTTCCTGATAAAAGTCGCCTATGTCATTCTCTGATCCCTTAACTACCACTATTCAAAAAATCATGTCGATCTCGTGCTCTGTGAAAAACAAGAAACCAAATCGTGTGAACTGTACCTTTTTTCCTGATAAAAGTCGCCTATGTCATTCTCTGATCCCTTAACTACCACTATCCAAAAACATCATGTCGATCTCGTGCTCTGTGAACAACAAGAAACCATATCGTGTAAACTGTATATTTTTTCCTGATAAAAGTCCCCTATGTCATTCTCTGATCCCTTAACTACCACTATCCAAAAACATCATGTCGATCTCGTGCTCTGTGAAAAACAAGAAACCATATCGTGTGAACTGTACCTTTTTTCCTGATAAAAGTCGCCTATGTCATTCTCTGATCCCTTAACTACCACTATCCAAAAACATCATGTCGATCTCGTGCTCTGTAAAAAACAAGAAACCATATCGTGTGAACTGTACCTTTTTTCCTGATAAAAGTCCCCTATGTCATTCTCTGATCCCTTAACTACCACTATTAAAAAAATCATGTCACCTATCTTAAAATAAAATGTAATGCAAAGTACAACACTCTTGCTACTAATAGGCGCGTAATAGTAACATCTGGCTATCTCCTTCGCACGCTTACACGCTAATGGCCATCGCGAACGGTGACGTCACGAACCGCGTCGTACTTTTCATCGTTTGACAACTACCGCTTCCATCAGTCTTAAATGGCTTCTATTTTTTTTCTTTTTTTTTTTTTTTTTAATCGAAATAGGCTTGCGTTTGACCACTATCTCGCCTGATGGAAAGTGATGATGTGGTCTACGGTGGAGCACGCTTGCCTAGAAGATACCTATTCACTCTTGACTTGAAGATACCCAAGTTATAATTTTCGGGAAATATAGACTCCGGCAAAGAGTTCCACTCTCTAGCGGTGCGCATGATAAATGTACTAGCAAAACGCTTCGTGCGCACTGGTGGAATATCAACCATGTATCGACATTTCATACAATTCTTTCAAAACTATATTCTGTAACGAAATTTATCAAGAAGGGATAAGAAGCAACAACAAAGTCAACTACTTTGTAAATTATATGAAAAAAAAATGAAACCATCAGGTGCAGTGTGGTCACTTTGCCGTGCCAGTATAAAAAAAACATTTAAAACTGATGGAAGTACCAAAGAACAACAAAGCAGTTGACGTTGTTGTTACATCTTATCCCTTCAAGGATACACAGATGATGATAACTTTATCTTAATCTTTATCCTACAAACATTTCCAGAATAAAAATAAATTATGCGTCCCTATAAAATTTCAGGATTGCCGTGGAAGTTTCTGAGATCCCATCATCAGATCTGACTTGCGAAGTATACCCTTTTAAACAAAAAAATTCTCGAATCGGTCCAGGCGTCTTCGAGTAATCGGAGAACATGCATAAAGAACAAAGATTCTGAAGAATTGAGAACCTTCTTATTTTAAGTCGGTTAAAAAACCAATTATAATAAACCAAGTTCCAATATCGTTACGCCTACCGAGAGAATCTAAATATATCCTATTATACATTCTATTGTTTGTACAAAAATATTTCATAAAATTCATTTATAACACTTATCTTACGCGACGTAACGCCACCTATGGGTGTAATAACTTATACTGTAATGGTACCAACGTGGTGTGATATTTTAGTACGTATCATTGAGAAATTGGAGATAAGGCTCTTAACTGTAGTTCAGCTTTCTGTTTATATCAGGGTTTTTTTTTTTTTTTTATAATTGATGGAACCTATAAGAATTATTTTTTTTTTTTAGTGCCTCGATAGGCAGACGAGCAGACGGGCCACCTGATGGTAAATAGTCACGGCCGTGCATAGACTTCTGCAAGGCCAGGTTACAGCAAAGCCGCTGCCTACCGATCGTTGTATTGAGGTTTATTTTATTCGTTTTTTTTTTTTTTTTAGTGCCTCGATAGGCAGACGAGCAGACGGGCCACCTGATGGTAAGTAGTCACCGCCATGCATAGACTTCTGCAACGCCAGGTCACAGTAAAGCCGCTGCCTACCGGTAGTTGTATTGAGGTTTATTTTATTCGTTTTTTTTTTTTTTTTAGTGCCTCGATAGGCAGACGAGCAGACGGGCCACCTGATGGTAAATAGTCACGGCCGTGCATAGACTTCTGCAACGTCAGGTCACAGCAAAGCCGCTGCCTACCGATCGTTGTATTGAGGTTTACTTTATTCTGGTTTTTTTTTTTTTTTAGTGCCTGAATAGGCAGATGAGCAGACGGGCCACCTGATGGTAAGTAGTCACTGCCGTGCATAGACTTCTGCAATGCCAGGGCATAGCAGAGACGACTGACCGGCGTCTCCCGCCCTGTGGAATGGGGGCGTTTAGAGAATTCTACCACGGTAACCCCTGCCTGTCGTAGGAGGCGACTAATTGGGGCCATCGGGGGTCGCGGGTGTGCAGCGGGGGGCTGTCAGCCCATATCGATGCACTCCAATTTCGGTGCATCGTGCGACCCCGAGATGGACGGCAGCGCGGGTGGTAAGGCCTCGTTAGCTGTCGTTGTTCGGTGCGCGGGGGCTTCTAAGCCCCACATGGAGATGGGCCCGTAAAAGGCACCGCGCAGGGGCGGTTCCGGCAGCAATTCTAGCACTCCTTAGAATACCCCGGGATCGCTCCGTATGCGCCGAAGAAGGCCACCGCGGGGTTTTAGCTGGTAGTGTCGGGTGGGGTGTACATAGGGGGTAGGGACTCGGCCCAGCGGCAGCACGGATAGCCATCATCCGGGCGAGGGGGGTGCTGGGTCGTAAGACCGGCTAGTCCAGCATAACCGTTTTATTCTTATTCCGCTTCCCCCAGAAGCGGGCGGTAGTAATAAAACGCTTTCCCCGCGACAACAAAAAAAAAAAAAAAAAGGGCATAGCAGAGCCGCTGTCTACCGATCGTTGTATTGAGGTTTACTTTATTCTGGATTTTTTTCAGATGAGCAGACGGGCCACCCGATGGTAAGTAGTTACCACCGCCCATAGACTTCTGCAATGCCAGAGCACAGCAGAGCCGCTGCCTACCGTTAAATGGAATTGATCTATACCGAAATAAAACTTGGAGTCCATGATAAGCTCCCAAAATATTTCTAAAATGAGAGCACGCTTCCCTGTACTAATTCGGTTCAATGTGCGATCATGGAAAAGACTATCAGCAATTTTTTTTAAATTATTGTCACAATAATTCACATCATTATTTTAATGAATAATCGATGTATTGATTTAACTTATATGATGTCGCTAATATTAAAAAACAAGGAGATTTATTTAGTAATATTGTAGTGGTATTGTGCTCATAATCAGTTCGACGTAATACTCCCAGTGCACCAGAAAAACTCCAAACACGATGATAGATAGGATGACAGAAAAGTAATCTCCACATTTTTTTTAATGCCTGAATAGGCAAACGAGCAGACGGGCCACCTGATGGTAAGTAGTCACCGCCGCCCATAGACTTCTGCAATGCCAGAGCACAACAAAGCCGCTGCCTACCGTTTAAAGACTACTCTTCTTAAGCCTTGTTTAAAGAAGGACATATCATAGCGCTCAGGGAACACATCAGGAGGGGTTACTCTTGACACTCTATTCCAATTTAAAATTGGGATTGGGTTCGAAAACTGTATAATTGGCACTCTTGAACGCAACACCAGCGTACGATTTCACTGAATACGGCGTAATTTTTAGTAACTAAATGAAATAGAGTATTTACGATCGCTAGTTCATAAATATTCTATTTCATTTAGCTGAGTGAGTTAAGAGTTCCAATAGTAGTCTTCTAAATTGGAATTGAAACTGTATCGAGTTCGGGATTGAAATTGATTTCAAGAGTAGGCCTACAGATATCTTTCGACAATCAATAACTTATAGAAAATTAAAGAAATAAATACGTAATATAAGAATATTGTGTTAATCAAGTATTTGATGTTAATACATTTCAGCAGTTATTGATTTTTATTAATATGGAGCATATCATTATAATGGCTTACGTAGTAGAACAAATCTTAGAGGTATTTGATTTTGTGAGATGTAGGTACAATAGGATTGACACAATTGCCGAAGAAAACATACTAAATTCACAACAGTAAAAACACAATTGTCAAATACGATAAAATACCGTCAAACGGAAAATACGTTTGGAATTTATGTTTATTGGTGTTTGGCCGGCGGTTCCGAGGTTTCCGGCGTTCCCGGATGTAGTCCTCGGATCGGCCGGACGCGCCCTTGTTTGCGCCAGACCGGCGGTTCATCCATGGCCTTTTTGTTGGACGGGATGTCATTTCCTGGATCGCTGAATTTGAGTTTCATTATTGAGATTTTTTGAGTTGTTTATCGTATAGGTAAAACTTTTATTATTTTATACTTACTTTTGCCCGTAGCTTCGCAGTACCGTACGGGACTGTAAGTAATAAATAAGTACATTCAAATTCATGAAAATATTTTCCCAAGAAATCGAACCCACAACTGCAATAAATAGCAACATCCAGACCTGAAACAAGTATCTCTCAGTCACACAAACATTGGTCTCGGTGCGGGAATCGAACCCACGGCTTCGCATTCGCAACCAGCCATTACAATGTGAAAAGTAACAAACATACGAACTTTCGCACTTTCAATATTAGTGTTATATTGACAGCTGATTATTTTATTGGATATCCGCTGTGATCTTAATCCAAGGAGTCACTTCGAGGGCGTAATATCGGCCACTTCACGCAGGGTCGGAATACTGAACAAGGTGCGGCAGTTTTTCACGCCTGGTCAGCTCTACCGCTTATACAAAGCGCGGGTGTGGCCGGGAATGGAATACTGCTCGCACCTCTGGGACGGTTCCGCTAATTCTCGATGCCTTGGATAGGTTGCAGCGGCGGGGCATCCGCATTGTGAATGATGCAGACGTTAATAGCCTGGAGCCGCTACAACTGCGAAGGGACATTTCCTCGCTTAGTATGTTCTACGGTCTCTATCATGGAGAATGCTCTGAAGAATTGTTTAATGCTATCCCATCCTCTCCCTTCCGCACCAGAACCACGCGTACTGGCTTGCGGACTTACAGCTTAGTGGTGTCTACTACCCCGCTCCGAACCAAGAGCAAAATGCAATGAACCCATGAAGCATAAACACAATCCATTAAATTAAATTAATATTATTATAATATTCCTAGTGATTATACATAATAACGTACTAAGCTGTTGACCCGTACAAAATACACCAAAACATTTTACAACCCCTGACCCGGGCCAAATTAATGATTAACCAAAAGCAGGTGTCGCGAACATTTTCACAGCGGGCCTTTAATAAATCGTTTGATACAAATCGCTCCATTTCAACCCTAAATTCAACCCTAAACAAGGCAACCTGAAAGTTTTGAATATAATTTGTAAAAGAACTTTTTGGGTCAATTAGGCCTGGTTAATGTACTTTTCTCGTTCGCCTTTAGTTTAATATCGATTGTTTGTTTTCTGGCGCTGTTGCATATAAATCTCTTCGTATATTTTATTAATTACTAGACTAGATGTTGTCCGCGGCTCCGCCCACATGGAGGTTATTTTTGAAAGAAAAGGTAAACAATCTACCTTTCAACACCTTTCTTTATTTTGCTATCCCATAGGAAGCGTGCATTTTTCCGGGATAAAAGTAACCTATGTCATTTTCTGATCCCTAAACTGCCACTATGCAAAAAATCATGTCGATCGCTTGCTCTGTGAACATCTAAACTATCCCACGGGAACTGTAAATTTTTCCGGGGAAAAAGTAGCCTATGTGCTATTCCAGACTATAATCTATCTCTGTGTCAAATTTCATCCAGATCCGTCCACCCGTTGCAGCGTGATTGAGTAACAAACATCCATCCAAACATTTGCATTTATTATATTAGTAGGAAGTAGGATTTTTACACCCATATTATTAATTTGTTTAATAGATGTAGCATAAACTAAAGATTGCAAAAGTCACGCGCGATTTTTTTAATACAAAACTTATCAGGGCGCTTTGAAAACCCAGGACGCTGCTTAATAAGTATACAGGACACCCCAGGACACTAAAAACTATGTTTATTTGTGTGTGTATAAATGTAAAAAAACACCTAACAGTCACACACATAGTCCTGACCCCACACTAGGTCAAACCAATATCATGGGTGTCATGAACTACCAGAGATTCTCACAATACCCAGACCCGAAACAAATATCTGTGTCACACAAAACTTTGTCACGGTGTGGGAATCGAATCCACGTCCTCTAGTTTCACAACAAACCGCTGTGCCACGGAGGCTGTCCTGTAGATAAAGATCTGCTAAAACTTTATATTCAAATTTCTAATGCTGCGCTCTTTTATTTCTCACTAGCTGTTGTCCGCGGCTCCGCCCGCGCTTTTAAATTCTAATTGTAATCCGCAAATTCTATTGTTGTAATATGTAGATATTATGGCAGCCCAAGATACAAGCGCAGCTTAGTTATTATATACTAGCAAATATTGCAAAATTACTTGAATTTTTTTATACTGGCGCGGCAAACTGACCACACTGCACCTGATGGTAAGCGCAGTGCGGTCCAATTAGAGTATCGAGTAGCGAGAGACGATCCATCCCCCGTTACTCAACACTATCATACCGGCCTGCTTTTTCACACTACGCCTTGGGCAAGAATGGGAAGAAGAGGTCGAGGATCTAGTGTCAGAGTACTCAGAAGGCCGCAAAACGGCCAAAAATCGTACCCCAACTCTAGACCCCCGTCAAAAACCAGATGTACACTGGCTGATCCCGGAACGCGACACACTTGCGTGTGCCACTATGGCGGGTTTTACACCCTGTGTACGGTGGTCGCTAACCGGGCGGATATGAATATCCTACCACCAGCAAATACTTAAATACAAACTTTCATATACATAATATTACTAGGATTTTAAGCATTTACACGCCGCATTTTATCTTCTTATTACCGAGGCGTGTTTATTTCGTAAATTAGAAAAGAGCTTCACGTTCGCCGCGTAATTTGTTCCAGAAAGTTCTCCGAAGAATCTCACAAAGCAGTAAATTACACAGATTACATGGTAAGAGTAATTTAAAGATTGTATACTTTTCTAAGAAAATATTGATGTTTCACACAGGTGCGAATTTCAGGGATTTTTAACCTACTTCAAAAAGGAGGACGTTATCAATTCGTCGGAATTTTCTTTTTTTATGTATGTTCCCCGATTACTTGAAGACGCCTGGACCTATTCGAGAAATACTTTTTTTGTTTAAAAGGGTGTTTATTGAAGTCCGTGTACTTTTGGTGGCCAAGATTTTTAATTTTTTTGTTGTAAAATAATGTACGTGCCAGTCACCTGATAGTGACGTTGACGCCCGGATTATAGGAAGGATCACGTGGGCCGGAAAACTGTTCCACATCTCGATGGTGCGGCAACAATACGTATTTGCAAACCTCTTGGTTCGGGCCGGGGTAGAAGACACGAAGCTGTGGCTCCGTTAGCCAGTACGCGTGGTTCTGGTGTGGAAGGCAGAGGATTTTTTTATCCTAGCACGGCAAAGTGACCGCACTTCACCTGATGGTAAGCGCAGTACGGTCCAATTAGAGTATCGAGTAGCAAGAGATGATCTATCCCCTGCTACTCAACACAATCATGCCGGCCTGCTTCTTCACACTACGCCATGGGCAAGAAGGTGAAGAAGCGGTCGAAGGCCTATTGTCAGAGTACTCAGAAGGCTGCAAAATGGCCAAACATTGTACCCCAACTCTAGACCCCCAAAAAACCGGATGTACACTGGCTGATCCCGGAACGCGACACACTTGCGTGTGCCACTATGGCGGGTTTTTCACCCTGTGTACGGTGGTCGCTATCCGGGCGGATATGAATATCCTACCACCAGCAAAATTGATTGAATAAGATTAAACAATAAAAACATTCTCTATTATCTAGACTGCAGAAGACACTAAGCCAAGAAATGTCCGTGCGCACTGTATTGTGACTATACATCCATACACACTCACGCCTGTAATCGCCGAAGGGTAGGCAGAGGCGTAACCACTTCACCCACTTTTCGCCGTATTTATTATGGTCTCATAATGTAATAGGGGGCGAGCCTGTCACCATACCGGGCACAAATTTCAGAAAACCTAATATTACTTTACCCGACCCGGGGATCAAACCCGAGACCTTAGCACAGCAGTCGTAACGCATGCGCAATTACAATTGCGCGACCGAGGCAGGCATTGTGACTATGTATTATAAATATAAAGAACAATACCAAATCTCAAGTCAAGTCAACAAAAAAGTCTAAGTTGCAGAAATAATGCCTTATATTTGACTAAAGTAAAGGTTTTAATGATAGTCACTTCCCTTCGATTGAAATAATAGGACCCAAGGGAGCAAGACTTAAGGCTGTTTGACAATGTAGGCCCAAAAAATACGTGACCGTCTCAACACATTTTTGTGTTTTTTTTGTATTTATTTATTCTGGCGCGGCAAAGTGACCAGTGAGTATTAAGTAGCAAGAGACAGTCTATCCCTCACTACTCAACACAATCATGCCGGCCTGATGTTTAACTTCTTCACACTACGCCTGAAGGATCCAGGATCATAGGAAGGAGGGAACACGGTAGCTGGCAAACTGTTCCACAGCTTGATGGTGCGGCATCCTAAATCGAACATTTACAGAATTCTTTGCAAATGAGACGCGCTGGTATTCCAATAAGATACGCAAACGCTACAAAGGCGTTGGAAAAAACCGCTTTTATATTAAAATTGTATCGTCAAAGAAACACCAATTTGGAATTGTATTTTGTTTATCCTTCTGCACAGACAATATAAAAATATTGACTGTGCTTTTAGATTCTCTGTCTGTTATTTTGACACATCCTTAAAGATATACCACAGTGAGTATAATAATACTAGCCCTGTATCCCACTGTCCCACTGCTGGGCACGGGCCTTCTCTTTTTTTACTATCGTGGGGATAACGTTTTACTACTACCGCCCGCTCCGGGGGGAAGCGGAATAAGAATAAAACGGTTATGCTGGACTAGACGGTCTTACGGCCCATCACCCCCTCGCCCGGGTGATGGCTATCTGTGCTGCCGCTGGGCCGAGTCTCTAACCCATATGTACACCCCACCCGATACCACCAGCTAAAACCCCGCGGTGGCCTTCTTCGGTGCTTACGGAGCGATCCCGAGGTATTTTAAGGAGTGCTAGAATTGCTGCCGGAACCGCCCCTGCGCGGTGCCGAGTAACAGCCCATCTCCATGGGGGGCTTAGGAGCCCCCGCGCACCGAACAACGACAGCGAACAAGGCCTTACCACCCGTGCTGCCATCCACTTCGGGGTCGCACGATACACTGAATACGATACGTATACACGATGCATCGCTACGGACCGACAGGCCCCTGCTAAGATAAGATCAAAAAATTCTTCAGAGCATTCGCCATGATACAGACTACTGTCCCACACCACCCAGACCCGAAGCAACTATCTATCTGTCACACAAACATTTGTCTCGATGCGGGAATCGAACCCACGACCTTTGTTCCACAGACTACTCGCCCGCACAGAGGCTGTCAAGATGAGTCAATTCCCCGAAAGATTTTACTACTGTGTTTAAACCTTATGAGTAATAAACAAAAATCATTGTGAACACATGTGTAAATCGACAGCAGAGCCAAGATTAAATGCTTTTAACCTCTCAAGATTACAAACAGATTCTTTTACTAACATTTGCGGACGACTTCGCTTGTCTCTCATATTGCATTTTTATAATAATAATAAATACACACAATTCGCAGAGCTTATTTTCGTCCCATGATGTGTTAGTGTGCGGGCCTATCGCTATACCCAGCAAAATTCCAGACTTTGGATAGGTATTTCGTGGCAGAAACACCCAATCGAACGGTCCTACGAATACTAGTACAAGTGCAAAAACAGAACTTTACAGGAGAGCGATTTAAACATTCTAAACTTTGTCATATTTTAACAGAAATCTTTGAACTTTTGAAATGTTATACCTAATTATTATAGGAAAAGGACTGTGTAATTAAGTTTTAATATTTTTTGATATTTTAGAAAATAGCGTCAGTTGTACTTGTCTAGACTATTTTCCTTTATGTATTAGAACACGTAAAGTAGTGCAAGTGATCACTTACATCAGTATACGTGTTCTGATGTGTTTGCAAACCAAGTTAAATAAGAGGAAAAAACACTATTGTATAAGTATTTATGTGAATACTGATAAATAATTGAAGCTAGTTATATTGAAAATTTATTAAATTCCTCAGTATTAGTCCGGAGTCTGGAATCTGTGCCCGGTATGGCGATAGGCTCGCCCCCTTATCACATAATGGGACCGAAATTGGGCGAAAAGTGGGTGTACTGTTACCTCTACCTTCCCCTCCGGGGATTATAGGCATGACTGTATGTGTGTGTGAGTTACATTCAAAAAAAATAATTAATTTATTTGTTTATTATACAATTAATTAATTACATTATTGCCCCATGGCGTAGTGTGAAGAAGCTACTGTGTTGAGTAGTGAAGTATGGATAGTTTTGGCTACTTGACACTCTAACTGGATGGCACTGCGTTTACCATCGGGTGTAGTGTGGTCACTTAGAGGTGCCAGGATTAAAAAAAATTAAATCGACATGTCAAGATTCTCCGCGGGTTATTAATTCATGTCCTGGCAGAGATCGCTCTTAGCGGTAAGACCGCCTTTTGTAACATTGTGTAGTTTTAGTTTTAAGGTTTTTTGTTTGTTCTTATGTTGGTGTACAATAAAGTGTTATCTATCTGCTCTCAGTCGTTGAATCTTGAAGTAAGGACGCTAAATAAAATAAGTGACTCTATATAAACCCATCTTAGAAAAAAGGGCTTTGCTTTTACGTACAAACAGATATCCTTTTTATATATACATGAATTGCCAAACTGTATTAACTCGTTTAAAAGATATAAAACGCGTTTCGGAGTTCATTTCGGGTTAAGATGTGAAGCTTTTAGTATTTCAAGGAAGGATTATGTTTGTAAACATATCTGCCTCGGTGGCGCAGTTGTAATTGCGCATGCTTTACGACTGCTGTGCTGAGGTCTCGGGTTCGATCCCCGGGTCGGGTAAGGTGATATTGCGTTTTTGTTTTTAGAAATACTCAGTAGAAGGTCGGGAGTCTGGAATCGTCCCTGGTATGGCGATAGACTCGCTTACCACATTATGGGACCGTAATAAATTCGGCGAAAAGTGGGGGACTAGTTACATCTATGCCTACTCCTTTTGGGATTATAGGCGTGAGTGTATATGTACATGTATGTAAAGAAAAATCGTATCAAATACGTTATCTTTCTGTCTCTATCTCGCTCTCTCTATCTCGCTCTCTCTATCTCGCTCTCTCTCTCTCTCTCTCTCAGTCTCTCACACATCTTTAATTTTCCATATCAAACTCGATGCAATTATTCACCATAAGAACATAATACTCTACCCACCCCAAAACTGGCGCGTGTTGATAGCCGCGTGTGAAAATAACAAGCAGATCTGTGGCCTGTTATTTTTCAGTGTTTAAGGCACCATCAATCCTTTTAACGGCCTGGTGTTATCATCAGGCTATGTTGGCCAAACTTTCGTGAAAGAATGGGATATTCCTGTAGCAATTTGATAATATTTTTTTTTTTGATAAAAAATTCGATAATTTTTTTTCGCGATTTTTATACATATTATCAAATTAGGGAACGGGTTTTAATCGGTCAACTCGTGACCACGGTCGATGCAACTCAGTTGAAACGTCTGGAAATAAATTGGTATTTGTACCATAAAATATTGCGCAATTAACACCTGTTCCGTAATTTTGATAATAATATTGCTCCTTCTTTAATGTATATACGTAGAATTAAATCAAAATTGAGTGGCCTCATGAAAACGAGCATTGAGTGCGAGAAAACTACCATCAGAAATTAATGACAAATGTAAGTATGATATAGAAGTAAAATAATACTGCGTATAATGGACACACAATTTAACACTTCAAATCACACCAAAAGATATTATTTAGAACAATGTTTATGAAGAATACCAATTCAAACTACATACCGCTTCAACATAACCTCACTAAGGTAAGAAATGGTAATTAGACGCCCAAGTCTTTCATTTTCCAAACGCATGGTCCCCATACATTGAGTGGAAGTATGATTAAAGATTAATTTGCAACCGTACCCCTTAAGTAGCACAGCGCGGCCGTTTTATTGATTTAAATTATACACTGAAGAAACTTGACTCGCATTTGAGCATAAATCATGGCCACATTAGCACAATTAATATGAAACGAGAATGTTGAAGCTTGATATAGGCGTTTAAATTTAAAATATCGTTATTAATTCTCGTTTATAATGAGATAAATATCGCAATTTTTATTCAATTTCGAACGAACAAAAAAGGAGTATTATTAATTTGTCCTTTTGTATATTACGCGATATGGTCACAAAATATGGGCGGATTTAATAGTTCGTTTTTATTCGATAGAGCTTATATTGAGGAAGGTCTCTAATTATAATTTATTATGACTCCAATTTTCAATGATTTTGCCTTTTATAAAATAAAAGATGTTTAAAAACATTCCGCAATCTTAGCCTTCTTAATTAATTCATAAAAAGTACACCGACTTCAATGAAAAACAAATTATGCGTCTCTATAAAATTTGAAGGTTTCCCTCGATTTATCTGAGATCCCATCATCAGAACCTGACTTGGTGCCAATGGGACCACCTGGGAAGTATACCCTTTTAAACAAAAAAAGAATTTCTCGAATCGGTCCAGGCGTCTTCGAGTAATCGGGTAACATACATAAAAAAAAAGTTTCTAACAAATTAAGTTTTCTGATGAAATACGAAAAATGGGAAAGTATTTGACGCAGCATAATTCGGATTTTCAAATTTATTGCTATGTTTTATTTAGGCATATCTATACTTATATAAAAATTTGTAGTTTCTCTCTGTAGATTTGAGTTATTTGCCCGACTCCAAAGCGGATGGAGCGTTTTGGGTGAAATTTTTAGACAATCTTCAGTGTAGCCCAGCGGATGATCCTGTGATGTTTGGTAGTGATTGGATCAGAGTTTTTTTGGCTTTTTGGTAATTTTGTATTACCTACGGTTGTATCTATTTGTGGAATATTGTTTTTGGATTTTTCAAGTATCGCATTGACAATATAAACGCAATATATGGATGGATGTTTGTTACTCAATCACGCTACAACGGCTGGACGGGTCTGGTTGAATTTTGGCACAGAGTTTGAATATAGTCTGGAATAGCACATACGCATTTATCTCTGAAAAATTTAGTATCCCGTGGGATAGTTTAGTTTTTCACAGAGCAAGGGATCGACATGATTTTTTACATAGAGGCAGTTTAGGGATCAAAAAATGACATAGGCCACTTTTTATACCGGAAAATGCACACATCCTATGGAATAGCAAAATATAGAAAGGGCAAATAGCTTAAGACGCCATGGATTGTATACCTTTTCTTCCAAAAGTAACCTCCACGCGGGCGGAGCCACGAGCAACATCTAATTATCTATAAAATTACTTTATTTGAAACTATTTCGTAGTATATAGGTATAGAATTCCGATAATCTGAAGCGCCAAGCTAATTATGGCTTCATAACGACTCTAAAATTACCCTGACTGAATCGATTCGTACTTTCATGATCTGTGGCAGGGGTCCTATAATTAACTCAGATTGGGTCATTACGGTCACGCCTGAAATGAACGTGCAGTCACTTCAATTAACCTATTGGGTTAATATAGATGTGACGATATTTCTCTACCTCATTGAAATAGCCGCATTGCCCTGCATAGATAGTGATCTTAGATTCAAATCACAGGTGTTTTTATTAATGGAAAATTGATTGGTTTAAGAGTTATTTGTAAGTATCTTGAATTATTTAATATTTATTACTTACGGTATACTTCCTTGACTGCCTCGGTGGCGCAGTTGTAATTGCGCATGCGTTACGACCGCTGCTGTGCTGAGGTCTCGGGATCGATCCCCGGGTCGGGTAAAGTGATATTGGGTTTTTCTATCTAGAAATTCTCAGTATTAGCCCGGAGTCTGGAATCTGTGCCCGGGATGGCGATAGGCTCGCTCCCTATCACATTATGGGACTGAAATTCGGCAAAAAGTGGGTGTACTTGTTACACCTCTGCCTACCCCTTCGGGGATTACAGGCGTGAGTGTATATGTATGTAAATGTATATATTATGTGTATACTTCCTATGCCTAAATAGAATAAACAAATAAAGTAATCACAAACCGTGTTTTCGATAAAAATGACATGACTTGTCTGAGATCGAAATTAGTATCCGATATAGTTTAGGGTTACTAGTCAACTTTGAGTTTTTAACCGACTTCAAAAAAAGAGAAGGTTAACAATTCGTCGGAATATTTTTTTTTATGTATGTTACCCGATTACTCGAAGACGCCTGGACCGATTCGAGAAATTCTTTTTTTGTTTAAAAGGGTATACTTCCCAGTTGGTCCACCAAGTCAGGATCTGATGATGGGATCTCAGAAAAATCAAGGAAAAACTAATTTTATATTGACGCATAATTTGTTTTTTATTGAAGTCGGTGTACTTTTTATGAATTAAAAACTTTTACTTATAATGCATAGCATTTGTACAGAGAAAGCTTAGCTGACGGTATGATTGTGTCGAGTAACGAGATATAGTTGTCTCTCGCTACTTGATACTCTAACTGGACGGCACTGCGCATACCATCAGGTACAGTGTGGGCACTTTGTCGTGCCAGGATACAAGAAAATATGAGATCAGAAACTGCGAGAGTCTTTTGGTCTCAAACCTAGACCTAAAACAAATATTTCTGAATCAAATCATTTGTCAAGTATTAACGCTGCAATTAAAAAGAATGAAATAAATATAAAAGCTATACAACATAATTATAGCGATGGATTAAATTTAGATGATAGATGGCGTAGATTTCGACCTATGATGGCTTCGAAACGCGCTGCAGTGAAGTATCACTGAAAACGTAATTTAATAAAAGAACCTTTACATTTACAATGGCTTAAAATTGCAAAAGAAAACAGCTATGTAACTGTTTTAAGTGATTATAAAAATTATAATTTTTAGTTGTTTTTATGGCGTAATTTCCGTCTCTCGAACACTAATAAACATAATTCTTATTTTATACATACATACACTCACGCCTGTAATCCCCAAAGGGGTATACAGAGAAGTATCCAGTACACCCACTTGTGATAGGGGCGAGCCAATCGCCATACCGGGCACAATTCCAGACTCCGGGCTGATACTGAGTATTTCTAAATATAAAACCCAATATAACCCGACCCGGGGATCGAACCCGAGACCACAGCACAGTGCGCCACCAAGACAGCCCTTATTTTATACAGTCAGATTAAACAAATTTACCAATACGGATTCATCAGAAATAAAAGTCCGACAATTCGAAGGAAATATTTGAACTCGTTGAAACACGAACAATGCTTAAAGATCCAATTAATCTACAGCTACATGGAAGCGGTCCGGTTTTTAATATAATTTCTGAAGGCAAAGATAAATGGGAGTACTTATTACTTCGATGGTTACATTCATTTATGACGCGATTCTTTGTAGAAATTTTGCATTTAAAGCTAACGGAGTTATATTTAATAGGCTTGTACTTTTGGCTGTTCGGACATACAGATTTGCCTTTTTTCCCCACCCAACAACGCATTTCATTTCGATGTGGGCTGATGTAGAATGTTAATTTTTTGAGATAATTTGGGAGTAGGACGAAGTAGGACGCTTGGTATGGGCACGTGATGAGGAGGGATGAAAGGCATTTGACAAAACTGCTTGTCAATATAAATGTGGATGTACGAAATAGTCGTGGGAGACCTAAAAAGAGGATGGTTTGCGTGAATGAGGACATGCGAATTTTATTTTTATTTTATTTTATTTATTTGATTAGCCAACAATTGTGTACACCAATTCAATAGTCTATATAAATCAAGCAAAAAATAACATACTTCAGTGCAACAATTGCTTATAGGCTAATACCGCATGCACAACTAACATAGGCCAATTTTAGCCAATAATAATAGAGAAATATCGTTACATTTATATAATACTATAGTAATTATTATTATTTTAGATTAACCTTTATTAGACATACATAAATTGAATATTAATAATATTTTAGTCAACAAATAGACAATTGATTATTCAGGAATTTTAGAAATGAAATTGAATTACTTTAATTACTTATTACATCATATTATAATCCATATAGCAACAATTTTTAGTTTTTTAAGAAGAACTCGACAATATTTGTATAAAATTTGCCAACACTGTCATAATGCAAGTCTACCCTATCACTACAGCTGTTCAAGGTTTTACAGAGTCTTGGTATTGGTGAGTTTGCACCTAGAACCGTCCTTCGCAAGGGTGGACAGAGAGGTGTAAGGATATGTCGCGGATATCTCGAAGGGGCACGTAACCTTATTTGATGAAAGATTTAAATGCCCATGTTAGTCTTGATACCCACGATACAGCTTTCACCTAGTGTGGTGTCAGGACTTTATACCCCTTTGTATATAATGTTTGCTGAGACCATTAAAACACCATAAATCTTACCTCACCTGTAAATATACTGATTGCACTACTGTATAGGCAAAGATAAGCTTTAAATTAATTCACCTCTTTGCCCTAAGAGGCATTTCATCATGGAAGGCGACAGGCCGTGCATATTATAGTGATACTGTCGCCATGATGTGATGGGTATTATTAATGGTTTGTTACTCCGGCGACATTCTTGAGTCTTGTAATAAATTTGACAATACTTGTAGTTGTAAATATTTTTTGTTTTTCTGGCAAAGTGACAACACTGCACCTGATGGTAAGCGCAGTGCCGTCCAATTAGAGCATCAAGTAGTGAGAAACAATCTATCGCTCGCCACTAAACACAATCATGCCGGCCTGCTGTGTGGCTTCTGTACACCATGGAGCAAGGAGGTGAAGAAGCGGTCGAGTGTCTAGTGTTAGTTTTTTTTTTTATATAGTATAGTCCGACAAACGAGCCAGTGGGTCACCTGATGTTAAGTGATCTCCACCGCCCATGAACATCCACAACACCGAAAATGTCATGTATGCGCTGTCGGCCTTAAAGGACCAGGAATAGGGATTAGGAAAGGGAAGTGGGAATCTGGGCCTCCGGATATCTCACTTACCCTACGAAACGCGACAGTAAACTGTCACTTTACGTTGGTTTTCTGTGAGACAGTGGTACTACCCCGGTCGAGCCGGCCCATTCATGCTGTAGACAAATATGTCTACAGCGTGGCTCTACCACTTCCAAAGAGAGTACTCAGAAGGCCCCAACATAGTCAGACATCGTACCCCTGACTGATCCTGGAACGCGACACACTTGCGTGTGCCACCATCCAGGCGGATATGAATATCCTACCACCAGCACCAGTTAGCTTTCTTTCATTACATTTACTAGGACGTTCTCGGACTTTGTCCGCATTAAGACATCAATGACTTGGTTCGGACACATTGAGAGGATGGATTATAGCGGATTAAGAAAACAGATACATAATGCAAATGTGGATGGAGATGCAGAGGACGTCCCCACCGAAATGATGTCGGCCAAATTGGTGACGTTAATGCATGAAGAGGTAAAATTCGATGAAGCAATAGTATGTCAGGATCTTGTAAAAATCTATAGTTTCTACCTACCCCTATGGGATAAAGGCGTGATCATCAATGACCTTGATAATTTGAACGTTGATTGCCCCTCAAATACAAAATACATTACAATCCCGGCACTCCCATAATAAACGAAGCATTTGTAACATTGCCAAATCCCGGTGTTCCGTCACAGTGAGCGATCGTACATAATTATATGGGCCGTCGGTGCTTTCGGAAACCATAAATCCATCATACAGTCATATCAGGGCCGCATTCAGGACATATCTTAGTGGTACATAGCATCAAACGTAAAACACAGTTTACAAAAAGGCAACCTTGCGCGTAAAACTATGCATACAATATTGGCCAGGTTGTTTACAAGTCCCAAAATGGCGGCACGCAACACATCGACGAATAGCAAACGCCTTCCTGAGTCCCTGTAGCTAAGTTTGCGCGAAGCGTAAATATATACTGTGAATATGAAAGGGTCACTGCCGGTCGGGCATAACACCCGCCTGACTAGAGATCTCCTTCACTGGAAGAACACTATCACACTTTCCTCCACACAAAGAACTTGTAGGGGTTGCTTCTGCCCTACTCAAATGAAGTTGATAAAATTGCAGGGTTGCGAATAAAACAATAACGTTGTATCTGACTCGAATGCCGACAGTGGTAGGTGTGTGCTGTGTCGCTCTATTTGATAGACTCGTATGGAGCGTAGCGCGGCCATGACTTTTGTATAGTCATACTCTCTGCGCGGCACCCCCGTTCTGGCCATATGAATATCTACTGTCAGCAGTCGTGGTGTTTATTAATATAAACATAAAATACAATGGTTCTTACAGCTATTTCTCCGTAGGTAAAAGTTTACATTGAATCTAATAACTAGGTTTTGTTAAAGTAGAAATGCGACGTTAATTTTCTTGGTAATCCCGGCATACGTCCTGTATGTGTGTGGCCGTGATGCCACAAACTAATCATTCGCATCGTAGAGATGATTTATACGCTTACGGACATCTTGGTTATGTGATTTAAATAATAATACTAGCCCTGTATTAAACATTGTTCCACTGCTGGGCACGGGCCTCCTCTACTAATGAGAGGGGTTAGGCCTTAGTCCACCCTAATAGCCCTTGCCGAAGTTTATACGCTGGAGTCGTGCGGTCAATGGCCCTGTACGGATGTCCGGTATGGGCCCAGTCCCTGAAACCCCGCTGCGTCGCCTTGCTGCGCAAACCGCAGCGTTTGTTGGCGCAGCGAATAGTAAGGGGCTACCGCACGGTCTCCCACGAGGCGGCCTGCGTATTGGCCGGCACCCTCCCTTGGGAGTTGGACGCAAAACTCCTCTCGTCCGCGTTCTTCTGGCGGAAGGAGGCGTCCAGTCGCCGTCAGGTGAGACTGGCCCCGAGGGAGATTGCGGCCCGATTTCGCAGAACCGCTGTGGAGGAGTGGCATACCAGGCTGGAAAGCCCAAGTGCGGGCTTGAGGACCGTCGCGGCAGTGCGTCCTGTCCTAAAGAGATGGCTAGACAGGCGCCACGGTGCGCCAACTTTCCGGCTGACGCAGGTACTGACGGACCACGGGTGTTTCGGTTCGTTCCTGTGTCGGATCGGAAAGGAGGTGTCTGCCGTGTGCCACCATTGTGGCAACTGCCACCAGGACACGGCCCAACACACGTTGGAGGAGTGCCCAGCCTGGGAGGAAGAGCGCAGCGCTCTCAGAGCAGTCGTCGGAGGAGACCTCTCGCTGCCGGCCGTGGTGTCGTCCATGGTCGCCAGCCGGAGGTCCTGGCGTGCGGTGGCCCACTTCTGCGAGAGCGTCATCTCGCAGAAGGAGAGTGCCGAGAGGGATCGGGAACGAAATGATCCCTCCCGCCGCCAGAGAAGACGTAGGAGGCGCCGGGTGGACGACTGACCGGCGTCTCCCGCCCTGTGGAACGGGGGCGTTTGAATTCCACCACGGTAACCCCTGCCTGTCGTACGAGGCGACTAATTGGGGCCATCGGGGGTCGCGGGCTCGCAGCGGGGGGCTGTCAGCCCGAATCGATGCACTCCCAGTTTCGGAGCATCGTGCGACCCCGAGATGGACGGCAGCGCGTGTGGTAAGGCCTCGTTCGCTGTCGTTGTTCGGTGCGCGGGGGCTCCTAAGCCCTCCCATGGAGATGGGCTGCAACGCAGCACCGCGCAGGGGCGGTTCCGGCAGCAATTCTAGCACTCCTTAGAATACCCCGGGATCGCTCCGTAAGCGCCGAAGAAGGCCACCGCGGGGTTTTAGCTGGTAGTGTCGGGTGGGGTGTACATAGGGGGTAGGGACTCGGCCCAGCGGCTGCCCGGATAGCCATCATCCGGGCGAGGGGGATGCTAGGTCGTAAGACCGGCTAGTCCAGCATAACCGTTTTATTCTTATTCCGCTTCCCCCCGGAGCGTTTTATTACTACGGGCGGTAGTAATAAAACGCTTTCCCCGCGACAACAAAAAAAAAAAAAAGGCCTTAGTCCACCACGCTGGCCTAATGCGGGTTGGCAGACTTCTCATACCTTCGAAAAACTCTCAGATATGCAGGTTTCCTCACGATGTTTTCCTTCACCGTTAAAGCAAGCGATAATTAACATTTTAATACACACATAGCTTTAGAAAAGTCAGAGGTGTATGCCACTTGGGTTTCGAACCTACGACTTTCGTCTTGACAGTCCGTACCGCAACCAACTAGGCTATCGCTTCTATATGTGATTTCATTGATGCTAAAAAGAAGAAACAAGCAGTCAATATTTATTATATACTAGCTGTTGCTCGCGGCTCCGCCCGCGTGGAGGTTATTTTCGGGAGCAGAACTATACAATCCTAGGAGTTGTCTTCTGCACTAAGGCCCCTGCAGCGATTGTCCAGCCTCTCAGGTGTTGAGTCACTTTGAGCCTTTTAGGGATGATTTAGCAAAAAATGTGAAACACGTATTTCTTTATTTCCTACCAAAAGCCTAAATATGAATTTTCAGATCCCTAAGTGGACGAATTATAGATCTCCTATAAAATTTTTGAACTCCTATTTGACCCCCTTCAAGATTGATTTTTGAGAAAAAAGATAGCCTATGTCCTTCTCCGAGATATAATCGATCTATTTGCCAAATTTCATCACAATCCGGTCAGCCGTTTAGCCGTGAAAAGGTAACAAACAAACAGAGTTACTTTCGCATTTATAGTATTAGCATGGATTAGTGTGGCTATAACTTTAGGGATGATTTAGCAAAAAATGTAAAACACGTATTTCTTTATTTCCTACCAAGAGCCTAAATATGAATTTTCAGATCCCTAAGTGGACGAATTATGGATTTCCCATACAAATTTTAAACTCTTATTTGACCCCATTCAAGATTGTATTTTGAGAAAAAAGATAGCCATGTCCTTCTCCGAGATATAATCTATCACCTTGCCAAATTTCATTACAATCTGGTCATGGTCATACAAACAAACAGAGTTACTTTCGCATTTATAGTAGGGATCTCTGAAATATAGATATGATACAATTGCCCCGAAGATATTTATCTCGTTATTACTTTTTTAATCAACATGATAACATATAACAGACAGCCTCTGTGGCAGAGCGGGCGAGTAGCTGGCTGTGAAACGAGAGGACGTGGATTCAATTCCCGCAGCAAGACAAATGTTTGTGTAACACATACATATTTGTTTCAAAATCAAATCCGTAGTTCCTCGTAGTTCTTGATTCCCACGTACAGGTTTTACCTAGTGTGGGGTCAGTAATATCCCCCTCTCATTAGTCAAGCCGGCCTATGACAAGCAGTGAGACAGTATATAACAGGAAATATTGTTCTATTTTTTTAGCAGAAAAGCGAAGAATGTGCCAGTTTTTCACCTGTCTACTACCGAACAAAAATCCGCACTAGTTTTTACTAACAGCACGAGACGCAAAAGAAAGTTGGTAATTCTCATTTGTTTCCTACAAGACTGAGCTAGTTACAAGTTGTATTATGCCCTCGCAACCCCCCATACCGAAAACCTGAATCCACCTCTGTGTCATATAGCTTTGTAATAAAGGGTGGGCCTACTAAATATGATAATGGATGTTCGATTACAGAGTGTATAAGACCATCGATTGATAACTAGATATCATGGCATGCCGTCGAGGTGTTGCAGTCCGAAGTCCGAACGCTCCATCTTTGTATATATAATTCTACTGTACGTGTGTATGTCACTGAACTCATCCTAAACGGCTGGACCGATTTGAAAGATTTTGTATGCGTTTTTGTGGCGCCCTGGATGGTTTAGATTCACAAATCAGCCCGGCAGATGGCGCTGCAGTCGGTGCGGCGCTGCTTGCCCGGACAGGACGACGTCTGCACGGTCCGCTTGTATAACATATAATTATTTTACGTGTGTTTGTCACCTAACTCCTCCATAACGGCTGGACAGATTGGGATGAAATATACACAATATTTCATTCCAATTCCAATGGATTCTTGGCGGGTTTGAAAACAAAATTGGACCCGGAAGGTGGCGTGTTGGCATGTCACCAAATTGTGGTAGAAATGATAAAGATTGATCTTTAAAATATCATATTTAATTGGCGCTGCTTTTCCGGGCAGGACGATGTCTTCCGGCCCACTAGTGGACATCAAAATATTTATTTGAATATTTAAATATTATATAGCATGCTTTAACGGTGTAGGAAAACATCGTGAGGAAAGCATACCTGAGAATTCTCATAAGAATTTCGAAGGTATGTGAAGTCTACCAAGCCGCATTAGGCCAGCGTAGTGGACTAAGGTCTAACCCCTCATTAGTAGAGGAGGCCCATGCCCAGCAGTGGGTCAATTTTTAATACACGGCTAGTATTGTTTTATATAGCTTGCCAGTTACCTTGGTCCCGCCTTCATATCAACTCTCACGACGGTCATGTGTGGCACTAGGTCTTGTAATGAGTTTTATTTCACAATATTGCAATAAGGCAACTTAACAAACATTGAGCTGCTCTAATCTAATCTAATTAAACTTAAATAGTATATTAATTGTATGACCAAATATTATTAACCGGTGTGAGAAGAGCAACGCTAGAGTTTCTTGCCCGTTCTTCTCTAGCGAAACTGCATTCCGAACTAACAGTAAAAACATGACTGAATCTAAATAATGTATAACATTTCATGGATTCAATAAATTGAAATTGTAGAAGTGGTAGAGCCACGCTGTAGACATATTTGTCTACAGCATGAATGGGCCGGCTCGACCGGGGCAGTACCACTGTCTCACAGAAAACTAACGTAAAGGGACAGTTGACTGTCGCGTTTCGTATGGTAAGTGAGATATCCGGAGGCCCAGATTCCCCCTTCCCTTCCCTGATCCCTATTCCTGTCCTTTAAGGCCGACAGCGCATACATGAACACTTTCGGTATTGTGGATGTTCATGCACAGTGGAGATCACTTAACATCAGGTGACCCACGGGCTCGTTTGTCGGACTACGCTATAAAAATATTAACGGTTAATAAAATTAGTTCATACAATTAATATACGATTTAAGTATGATTACATTAGATTAGAGCATGTAATAAAAGTTAATTAAGTTGCCTTATTGTATACATGATACATATGTATATACCGGATTCAATCTAGTATGTATGTATGAGCCAGCCAATTTTCAACTCTGGTACTTAGTATTATACCATAGACTAAGCCCTTGTTAATTACCATAGACAATTATAAGCTATTAAGCTTGGTTCAGCCAATGGAATAACCGCGGATCAAGTCTTAATTAACTACGGTTAAATATTGTGTTACTGTATAATTAGATGGGATAGGAACGCATTTTACCCAGTTCACTGTGAGTTCAGTTGTGCAAATAATAGAAAATGTATGCTCAATGGTCTAGTGGCAGCATGTAAGATATGAAAGGTTGTGGTTCTATTCCCAGGTATTAAAATTTATTATTAAATTTTCCAAATTCACAAATATCTTTTTCAACATTATTGAAATCATTTATAGAAATTATATTGAGATTATATTAAATTATATTTAAGAAGGTGGCGGGTAGCGGGTGGATGCGGGCTACCCAAGACCGGGATGGTTGGCGTTCACTTGGGGAGGCCTACGTCCAACAGTGGACGGCAACAGGCTGAGTATAATATTGAGATAGAAGTATCAGCCTGGAGTCTAGAATTGTATTGAATCTCTTTTTTATCCTGGCACGGCAAAGTGACTACACTCCACCTGATGGTAACAGTGCCGTTCAATTAGAGTATCGACTAGCGAGAGACAATCTATCCCTCGCTCGACACAATCATGCCGGCCTGCTTCTTTACACTACGTCATGGGCAAGAAGGTTTAGATGCGGTCGGGGTTCTAGTGTCAAAATACTCAGAAGGCCGCAAAACGGCCAAACATCGTACCCCAACTCTAGACGCCCGACAAAACCGACTCGCCCATATCACATTATGGGACCGTAATAAATTCGACGAAAAGGATGTACTGGTTTTACTTCTGCCTACCCCTTCGTAGGTTACAGGCATGAGTGTATATGTATGTATTGAGATAGAAAGTTGCGTATTATTATCATATTTAACATATATTGTTGTATAGCGATTGTGTCGGTAGAAATAATATTTTATTTGAACTCGACATGATTATTCGATTAAGGGCGCTATATAAAACATTTTACTTTTGTTTCATTTCGTGTGTTTAAAAAATAACATATTATTTTTATATTTTACATCCAATTTCAAAAACTATGCATTTCGCACTTGCCAAAACATTTAACTTTGTAAACATATATGATCTGATTTCTACTCGTGGCATGTGACCAAAGTTATCGCTGTATCACATAAATTACTCCCAACGGCGCCATTATGCGTGTATTTTCATATTTCCTAAGGCACATTATATTAAAAATAAATTTTGTTGCCATAACTGCAAACTACCGCAAAGCGACAACATGGTCTAGCTCTACCTACCCTCTCGAGGATACAGATGTGGACTCAATTATACTGGCCCTGTATTAAACACTTTTCCACTGCTGGGCACGGGCCTCCTCTACTAATGAGAGGGGTTAGGCCTTAGTCCACCACGCTAGCCTAAAGCGGGTTGGTAGACTTCACATACCTTCGAAATTCTTATGAGAAATTCTCAGGTATGTAGGTTGCCTCAGGATGTTTTCCTTCACCGTTAAAGCAAGTGATAATTAACATTTAATACACACATAACTTTTAGAAAGTTAGAGGTGAATGGCATTTGGGTTTCGAACATACGACTTTCGTCTTGACAGTCCGTACCACAACCAACTAGCAGCCAAACATCACAGAAAACATCGTTTGATTTCCATCCCGTATAATTTATGAATTTAACATTAAAAACAAATCACATTGTTTGCTCTCTTTGCTGACAAAATCTACAATTTTCTTGAAAAACATTGACTACTTTTACATCTATTTTAAATTTATTTGGCTTTTGGCGACAATATATTATGCATTATTTAGTTTCGTTCGTTTTTCAGGTCTCAGCAACATTATGTGACAAGATGATGCCCCTTAAACTTAAGGGGAAAATCTATAAGACTGTCATAAGACCTGTCGCTATGTATGGATCTGAATGTTGGGAAATGAAAAAGGCGGATGAGAGGAGAGTGCATGCTACTGAGATGCGTATGTTAAGATGGATGTGTGGGGTCACAAAGTTAGATAGGATAAGGAATGAGTATGTAAGGGGAAGTCTGAAAGTAGCACCAATTTTAGAAAAGATGAGGAGTGCTAGGTTAGCTTGGTTTGGGCACGTGATGAGGAGGGATGAAAGGCATGTAACAAGACTAGTTGTCAATATGAATGTGGATGGACGAAAGAGTCGTGGTAGAACCAAAAAGAGGTGGATGGATTGCGTGAATGAGGACATGCGCGTGAAAGGGGTGAATGCAGATTTGACGCATGATGGGGCTGCGTGGAGAGTTAAAACCAATTGTGCCGACCCCACTTAGTGTGGGCTAAGGGCAGGTAGATGATGATGTTCGTTTTTCAATTTACCGCCAAGTATGCAGTTTCACCAGAGAATAACTGGCAAGAAAATCTAGCTCTTTTAAAACTAGTGAACAACAAAATATCTACAAAGTATTACAATTTATTTATCAATATTAAATTATTTATACTACAAAAA
This sequence comes from Laothoe populi, assembly GCA_905220505.1. Taxonomy (NCBI): domain Eukaryota; kingdom Metazoa; phylum Arthropoda; class Insecta; order Lepidoptera; family Sphingidae; genus Laothoe; species Laothoe populi. The sequence continues at coordinate 8,567,454 of HG992173.1, forward strand.
TATCTTAGCATTTTACTGGCAACACTATTACGTGAACGTCAAATGTATATTCCGGAATGTTGGTAATACTCATATTACAAAATGACACACAAAGACTGCCGTTCCTCCGCGCACACGATTTGAATTTATTCGGAGTGTTTGCATTGGACAGCCTTCTATATTTGAAAGGTGGTAATTTATATTTCCTTTATATCGTACTGATAGAAAATATATTGAAGGAAATTTAAAATACTAAGGTATAAATAGCTTAATAATATGTGTTTATGTATCTTATTATTTTCCATCGTGTGTTTTATACGCCAACAAACGTGTGAGTCACCTAATAGTAGGTAATCTCTATGAACATACATCCTGTCAGGATCATGAGTGCATTACTAGTACATTATTAGAGAGTTTCCGTGGCGCAGTAGGCGAGTAGCCGGCTGTGAAACGAGAGACCGTGGGTTCGATTCCCACACCGGGACAAATGTTTGTGTAAAAGACAGATATTTGTGTCGGGGCTCTGGGTGTTGTGAGACCGTGCGTCTCTCGTAGTCCCTGATATCCACGACACAAGACTCGTATCTTAGTGTGGGATCGGGACTATGTGTGTGACTGTTGGGTGTTATTATTATTACCTTAGAGTATAGAAAACCTATCTCACCGTACATTACGCAAAAGCAAGATACTTTACGTCGATTGAGACAGTGGTAATAACCCAGTCGAGTCGGATCATTCGTGTAGACAAACATAATAATAAAATTATAAGTACCTTAGACATGTGTCGGGGGCCTGTCCACAGGCCGTGGTTGTGAGAGGATTTACACGTTCCACTCCGATCTCCAGATAAAGTCAGGATGCACAACGTATGATAGTTCGGTAGTAAAACTCAAGATTAACACTTCATACTTCTATTAGGTTATTTCCTATTATTAGAAATACCGAAGGTATAACGAAGGTATTTAGGAGACTAGTTGGGGGTAGATAAATAATGACAACCAAAGTGGGAGTAGTAAATTGTAGCATTATAGAATCTAAACTTAATAATAGTCGATTATCAATTATCTATGATGGATGCAAACTCGATTATTACTAAGAATCACAGCCCTGTGCGATGCAAATCTAGTATAAATACGCACGCATCGTACCGACGTATCTCTTTCGCATTGAAATCCCGCTCAGGTCTATACGGTGCGCTAGGTGGTCGCTGGACACGCCTGCCACCAAGTTCCTACGGTGCGGTAGGTGGTCGCTGGACAGGCCTACCACATCACAGCGCGAAAGCGAGGTGTCGCTGGACACACCGCCACGTCTCCCGGTGCGGCGAGCTATCGCCGGGCCCGAGCACCGAACCCCAAGCTGACACAAGGCAGGCCAGCAGGCTGCTGTTGGGCTGTGCCGCGGGACACTCTCTCCGCTGCGCTAACGCGCCGCCATCCTCAACAACGCACGTGGACCTAGGCGTGCTAACCACGTGCACACCACGGAACGGGGAGCTGACCCCAAGACCTCGCGCGCTAACGCGAACCGCGTGGCTACTCCACTGCGCCGCGCAGAAGCAAACGCCGTGCAACCACCACGTGTGCCGACATCGCGCCGTCCACCTGGAACGGTGCCACCAGGCCAGTACCCCAAGTGTAGCATCACCATCCGCTACCGTGTTGTATGTGAAGAGGTGGTGTATTCTATCAATAAAGCTCGTACCTACGTATTCAAACCCTGATTTTAATTGTCTCACCCAACTATCTATCTATCTGCGTGCTCGTAAAACTACTTACGCCGCAAAATGTTTAATATAAAACGGAGTGCCTTCTGCGCTCCGGTGTTCAGTTCAGTTCAGAAGACTAGTGGTGTAGCAGTGAGTTGGTAGTGAGAACATTCGTGGTTCGTTCGCGAGGCAGTAAGTAATTATAAAAGGTTCAATGGCGTTGTTCAGTTTAAAAGGGTAATGCTGGTAGATTAATTATAAAGAGAAGCCTTAAGTGAATCCTGACATGCGTGTGTGTTAATATTAAGCACTGAGATGTGTAACAGTGTCGTGCAAATCAATCAATAAATTATAAACATTGTATTTGTGTCTTTTAAATATCCATCTTGCAGTTTTGTTGATGTTCCTAACACTTCAGAGTTTATTAAACTACTGCCAGTTCGGAATGCAGTCATCCATGTGGAATAATCTGACAAGAAACCCTCATGGTTGCTCTTTTAAACACAGCACAATCTAATTAACTATAACTGATACTAATTACAGTTTCACATCACGTTAACTTATTACTTTAAACAGTATTTGGGCATTACTAGCTATTCAAGATTGAATATGGAATTCCTCTACAACTGACAAGGTGCAGGATTTTATTGTGATATTTTCTATTGTGCCCCACTCTGTGCGCCAGATCACGCGATAAAGTACTCAAACACACCCTCAAAATAGCAAAACAAGTGACGGTAGACATTTTACAATAAAACGAGTTATTTAAAAGTTCAATTGAGTATCAATTTTCATGTTGCTAAACTGACACATGTATAAATAATATGTAAAAATAAAAATTTAAGAATGATGATATTTATGCCATATATACATAAGCTGATAAAAATAAAATAAAATTTATTTATTTTTTTGTACTAATTTCTCATTTAAAGAGCTATGTAATTGCCTAAATCTGTATATATAAAAGAAGAAACTGACTGACATATCAACGCATAGCCTAAATGGCTGGGGCTAGAGACTTGAAATTTTGACAATAGGTACTTTTAATGGCATACACTAAGGAAGGGTTTTTGGAAATACTATCCCTAAGGGAGTAAAATAGCGGTTAAAAGTTTGTAAGAAAATCTGTCATTTTCAAAGTTAAATTCATGAATATTAGTATTTGACCTTTTAGTTAAAAATTAAAAATATATATTTCAGGATTTCCACCCCTACGGAGGTAAAGTAGGAGATGAAAGTTTGTATGAAAATCCGTAATTTTTAAGTTAAACGCATGAAAATTGGTATTTTGTATTGTATACTTTTTCTCCCAAACATGACCTCCACGCGGGCGGAGCCGAGAGCAACACCTAGTACCTAATACATACAATAAACTGCTAGTGTATTGATGATGCTAAACATGCTATGTATACATAAGCCTTGACAGTCTCCTTGGCGCAGTTGTCGAGTAGCCGGCTGTGAACCGAGAGACCGTTCGATTCCCACACCGGGACAAATGTTTGTGTGACAATATAAAAACAATTAAAGTATTATATATTGTTCACAAGTATGGAATCCAAATTACAATTATTATATTGATAGAATTGAAGGCATTCAAAGAAAGTTTATGAGGTACTAGTTGTTGCTCGCGGCTCCGCCCGCGTGGAGGTCATGTTTGAGAGAAAAAGTATACAATACAAAATACCAATATTCATGCGTTTAACTTAAAAATGACGGATTTTCATACAAACTTTCATTCCCTATTTTACCCCCTTAAGGCCGGAATTTCCAAAAATCCTGAAACATATATTTTTTTAGTTTTAACTAAAATGCCAAATACTAATTTACATGAATTTAACTTAAAAAATGACGGATTTTCATACAAACTTTCATCCCCTATTTTACCCCCTTAGGGGTGGTATTTCCAAAAACCCTTCCTTAGTGGATGCCTACGTGATAAAAGGTACCTACTGTCAAAATTTCAAGTCTCTAACCCCAGCCGTTTAGGCTGTGCGTTGATCGATCAGTCAGTCAGTCAGTCAGTTTCTTCTTTTACATATACAGATTAGAATATCGCTCTCATAAGTACTTACCAAATTATATTAGCCGCTGCAAAGAAATTCACATTCTTCCATTAGAAGAACGAAGGAGCATAGCTGACTTAGCGTATCTCTTTAACATTGCGAACGGTTCGGTGGACTGTCCTGAGCTACTGACAAAAATAGGGTTACGTACCCATACTAGGTATATAAGGAAACCATATCTATTGCATGCACCCATTGCGAAGTCGGTTTATCATCAAAACTCCTATGTACCCAGAGTCAGTAGAACACTTAATTCATTGCCAAAAGACGTTGATTTGGATTTATTTTTTACAAGTGTCTCGAAATTAAAGGAAATCTTGGCTGATGCTTTCTTTCTGTAATATGTATCTCTTATCTTTAAGTTATATTTAAACAAAGTAATTTAATTTAATATAATCTTCTGAGCTGTCTGCTAATTACTCTAAAATAAATGTTTACTTATCTGTCAACACTTTTAATTGAAATAAATAAATAAACAGGTATTTGTGTCCGGGTCTGGGTGTTGTGAGATCGAAAGTCTCTCATAGTCCCTTGTACCCACAACACAAGTCTCGTATCTTAGTGTGGGGTCGTGGCTATGTGTGTGACGGTTGGGTGTTATTTATTATTATTGTAAGCTGATAAAAAAATGAATGTACTGATTTGTCATAAGAGCCATGTAATTGCCTAAATGATCATTAAACGATTTCATTTCAAACCCTTTCCAGTGAGAAACCAGCGGGCGTAAGATTAAAAACCTGGGGGATAAATTAAAATTTATTTGTCTGTTTTTATGCTTTCCCTTATTGCTGTAATAGCACTCGTGTTGTGTCCATCTGTCATGAGAGACGCAATGAAAATATACCTACCTATATTTTAATGTAAAATCGTACCAACTTATGTTAATTGTAGTCTCTGTTGATGGCTAAATAAATAAATAAAATGGTCTGGCACTCATCTTGATCTTCTGGTTGTGACATATCACAGAACAGCTTTCAAAGACAGACTCCGTGGCCCAGTGGGTCAGAAGCCGGTTAAACGAGAAGCCGTAGGTTCGATTCCCGCACCGAGACAATTGTTTGTGTGACGGACAGATATACGGGTCTGGGTGTTGTTTTTTTTTTATCCTGGCACGGCAAAGTGACCACACTGCACCTGATGGTAAGCGCAGTGCCGTCCAATTAGAGTATGGAGTAGCGAAAGACAATCTTTCATCCGCTTTTCAACACAACCATGCCGACCTACTTCTTCACACTACGCCATGGGCAAGAAGGTGAGGTATCGGTCGAAAGTCTAGTGTTAGAGTACTCAGAAGGCCGCAAAACGGCCAAACACCGCACCGCAACTCTAGACCCCCGACAGAAACCGGATGTACACTGCCTGATAGGCTCGCCCCTATCACATTACGGGACCGTAATAAATTTGGCGAAAAGTGGGTGTACTGGTTATACATCTGCCTATCCCTTCGGGGATTACAGGCGTGAGTGTATATGTATGTATGTATATATGATACTGTTATTATATCTAGCGACTAGCACACACTGAAACAGGCAAGGATGCCTTAGGCTTTATGTCTGCCTTCATGCAATTTTTAACCGACTTCAAAAAAGGAGGAGGTTAACAATTCATCGGAATCTTTTTTTTATATGTATGTTCCCCGATTACTCGAAGACGTCTGGACCGATTCGAGAAATTCTTCTTTGTTTAAAAGGGTATACTTCCCAGGTGGTCCCATTGGCACCAAGTCAGGATCTGATGATGGAATATCAGAAAAATCAAAGGCAACCCTCAAAAATTATAGTGACGCATAATTTGTTTTTATTGAAGTCGGTGTACTTATTATGCATTACAAACATTTTGTATTAAAAGTCTAAATAAATAAATAAGGGGGTATAAGCAACATTTTACAAAAATGGCCAACAAACACTCAAACCTTAGAACCCGATTCCAAACATAAACACGCGTAATAATGGAATGGAACTTATTTCGTGAGCATTTTCTCGGTGCAATTCTCGGATGCAGCGAAACCAGAAATCCGACAGTGACGTCATAGCGGAAGTAGATTCACTGAAATGTTAAACACGATACCTCTGAACAAAATTGAAAAATATTTCATATTCCTATTTCCTTTGAATTGTATAAAATTTTATCATAATGTCTTCGTATCGATATGGGAACATAGAATTTGCATTTTAAGACTTGTATATCATTGAACATCGTTTGGAGTGAATTAGTCAAGGCTTTAGAATCCTACTAATATTATAAATGCGAATGTTTGGATGGATGGATGTTTGTTACTCAATCACGCTACAGCGCTTGGACGGATCTGGTTGAAATTTTATCCCGGAAAAATGCACAGTACCCGTGGTATAGTTTAGTTTTTCACAGAGCAAGAGATTGACATGATTTTTTGCATAGTGGCAGTTTAGGGATCAGAAAATGTTTTTTTTTTTTATATATCATAGTCCGACAAACGAGCCAGTGAGTCACCTGATGTTAAGTGATCTCCACCGCCCATGAACATCCACAATACCGAAAGTATCATGTATGCGCTGTCGGCCTTAAAGGACAGGAATAGGGATTAGGGAAGGGAAGGGGGAATCTGGGCCTCCGGATATCTCACTTACCATACGAAACGCGACAGTAAACTGTCACTTTACGTTGGTTTTCTGTGAGACAGTGGTATTACCCGGTCGAGCCGGCCCATTCATGCTGTAGACAAATATGTCTACAGCGTGGCTCTACCACTTCAAAAGGCTACTTTTTATCCCGGAAAAATGCACGCTTCCTATGAGATAGCAAAATATATAAAGGTGTAATAAATAGCCTAAGATGCCTGCGTGGATTGTATACCTTTTCTTCCAAAAATAACCGACACGCGGGCGGAGCCGCGGGCAACATCTAGTATTAAATAAAAATAGTACAAAAAGAATATAAATAGTCTCATACATAGTCCCGCACTAAGACACGAGTCTTGTGTCGTGGCTATAAGAACTACGAGAGACTATCGGTCTCAGAGCACCCAGACTTAAAACACAGGATCTAAAACCCACCGTAGTGGCACACGCAAGTGTGTCGCGTTCCGGGGTCAGCCAGTGTACATCCGGTTTTTTTTGGGGGTCTAGAGTTGGGGTATGGTATGCTGTTTGGCCATCATGCGGCCTTCTGAGTAATCTGACACTAGGGCTTCGTCCGCTTCTTTACCTCCTTGCCTCATGGCATAAATAAATATAAAAATCTTTATTTATCACGTAGGCATATAAAAGACACTTATGACATGTCAAAACACAGATGGAAATTCACCATACGGAAAATAATTATGTTTAACGTCATGGGAACTTAGAAACCACCATCGAGGGCTGGTAGGTAAGAAAGTATACAACGAGGCCGGGACTGGAAAGGGAGAAAAGAGGGAGACCACAAAAAAGAAGGAAGGTAATCACGGTCTTCGGTAAAGGAAGTAACTGGAGATGCTGATCACGGGAAGGCGCAGGAATGGGAGGTGAGAAGGCGAACGGAAGTAAGTATAGTACATAGTTTAAAGAAGCAGGCAGGCATAATTGTGTTAAGTAGCGAGGGATAGATTGTTTCTCGCTACTTGATACTCTAACAACGTGGTTTTTGCCGTGCCAGGATAAAAAAAAACATTTGTGGATCACACAAACATTTGTCTCGGTGCGGGAATCAAACCTGCAGCCTCTCGTTTCACAACTGTTCACGCACGACGCCACGGAGACTGTCAAAATAAATATTTCTATATTTCTCCAATCCTGAACTATCTCACGTTAAACTATATTATATAAGATGTAAATTATCCACCCAGCTTCTTCACAACTCGACGGATTTAAGCTAGCCGTAAGTTAAACACCGTAAAGTTATAAGGGTATTAAAATTCAACAGATGAAATTCATTCTTGAAAATTTATGGAGACTTTATAAAATAAAGCTAGCCCTAGCTAGACATTGTCCCACTGCTGGGCACGGGCCTGCTCTACTAATGAAAGGGGTTAGGACTTAGTCCACCACGCTGGCCTAATGCGGGTTGTTACACTTCAAATAAGGAATTCTCTAATAAGAATTATAAGGTATGCTTCTAAAGATGTTTTTCTTCACCGATAAAGCAATTGATAATAAACATAATTAACAATGAATATACACGGAGAGTTACTACATGATGTTTAATTATAATTAGCATTTGTATTAATTCCGTACTAACCACGAACGGACTGCTGTCTGAGGTCTCGAGTTCGATTCCCGGGTCGGGTAGAAGTGATATTTCTATTACGAAATACTCAGTATCGCGTAAATTTGATATTGTGTTTTTCTACGTCGAAATACTAGTATAAGTCTAGAGTCTGGAATTGTGCCCGGTATGGCGATACGCACGCCCCCTGTCACATTATGGGTCAGTAATAAGCTCAGTGAAATGTAGATGTAGTGTACCTCTGCCTATCCCTTTGGGGTTTACGGGTGTGTGAATATATTCCTGCGAATTCTCATTAAGCAATAACAAATTAAGTTCTGAAATTCGGTGAAGCGTAAATGCATTAATCGCTTGATACTTCGCACATTGCGTGGCAGAATTTCATTCGCTATTCGTATTCACAGGAACTTTGGGAATATGCTACTGCAAATTATTGCTGGAACTGTGTATTTGGTTTTGCAGCTAAGTTGACACCGGTAATGAAATAGCCTTACTAAGAACTGAAATCAAATCATTTGTTTAGGAAATTACCACCAGGGGCACTTTTGACAAGCCATCCAAATTTTATGTCGTCTAATAATATTTAACGGACTAATCTAGCCCTGTATTAAACAATGTCCCACTGCTGAGCACGAGTTTTCTCTATGAATGAGAGGCCAATAGGCCTTTAGTGGTTTAATACTGTTTGGTTAATGTAATATTTTATAGCAATTTAATACATATACTTAACAAATGTAAAAGTTAGAAGTGTCATTTGACATAAAAAAGGCAGTCATGGGGAAGTGAAAGTTGAAAGCTTTGGAATTACTGTGTTCTTTTTTGAAATAGCGTCCATGAAGTAACTGTTGTTTATTGCTTGTCAATAATTATAAAACTTCATAGGATTCATGTCAAAAGTATTTGAGCAAGACACTCATGTGAGTTGGGCTTTCTCCAAATCCTGAAAGGGCCCAAAGAATTTTTCACTTCAAAAATAACTGAATTTAATATTTTTAAAGGACTTTATGTCTGATCAACGAGCGCACCAAAGAGTAGAACACCAACACCCTTTAAGTCCGAGTTAAATAGGCGTGTCCGGATATCACAGTCGCCGAGGCCGAAATCGGTCTGGACGACATCATCATCATCATCATCATCATCATTTTTAATATATAATTGATCTACACTAGGATATGAATATAATATCTACATATAACTTACGTCTTATTTAATCAAGCTATGTAAAAAATTTATCACTCGCATCGGTAAGTGCAAAAGGCAGTAAAAAGTATCGGCCATACGGCGCGGGGGTAATATACTGCCGAAGTCACACGTCGAAACTGCGAGAGCCTCTCGTAAAACACCAGTAAATATGTAGACCGGACCCGTGATGCAAAAGTAGGTAAGTATGAAAATAAATAAATTGAAAATTTCGGGATTACAAAGTTCCAACTTCCAAGGTATACATCATTTAGGGTCATGACAGACAGGTATTAATGATACTTATCGTTAAAAGTAAAAAAAAAACATATTATCGTCTTAACACGTTATTGATAGAAAAATCATAATAAAAGTAGTAGTTATAATATAATGAAAGTAGTTCGAGTTCAGTAATTATCAAAAGAATCACAAACGAGATCCTTTTTTAATGCAACTGTAAACAAAATTGTTACCAAGTAAAAGGAACTTTATGTTGAGGGAAATAAAGGTTTTTACAAATACAATTCCTAATACGTTACTTTAATTTCAATTGCGGTCCTGTGGGCACTTCTTGTGAGTAATGTATAAGCGGTGAAAGCATGACGATATTATTTTCCCCATTTCCCAGGCTATTACTGGTAGAGTATAAATAGCACATCTAATATTCTATCATCATAAGGTAGATTAATTTTCCAACATGTTCCCACTTAGTTACGCAGTAAGAATCACTTGCGGTAGGAAGCACTTAGTCAACATTAATCAAGGTTCATACAATCTCTAATAAGATCATTTCAAATAGAAGCGAAATCTCACTCCAACGTCTGAAATGATATTTAGAATGTAAATATGCCAAGAATTGCTGGCATTATAGACTTAAAAAAGACAGTGCGTATAACAGACAATGCAATCAAATAATCGCTGGTGGTAGCATATTTATATCCACCCGGATAGCAACCAACGTACACAGGGTGTAAAACCCGCCATAGTGGCACACGCAAGTGTGTCGCGTTCCGGGATCAGCCAGTGTACATCTGGTTTTTGTCGGAGGTCTAGAGTTGGGGTGCGATGTTTGGCCGTTTTGCGGCTTTCTGAGTACTCTGACACTATACCCTCGACCGCTTCTTCACCTTCTTGCCCATTGCGTAGGGTGAAGAAGTGGGCCGGCATGATTGTGTTGAGTAGCCGGGGATAGATTGTCTCTCGGTACTCGATACTCTAACTGGACGGCACTGCGCTTACCATCAGGTGCATTTCATAAGTCATTGAACACTCTACTGAGCTTCGAAAATGCCCTCAGTACTGAGAAGTAGCATCGAGAAACTAACTTAACATGAAATATTGAAATAATACTTATAATAAAAACACCCAACAGTCACACACATAGTCCAAATCCCACACTAGGTCAAACCTGTATCCAGTATCAAGAACTACGAGGGACTACTGTCCCACAAAAACCAGACCTGAAACAAATATTTGTGGATCATTTGTCTTGGAAGAATCGAACCCACGGCCTCTCATTTCACAGCTACTTACCCCCTATGCCATGGCTGTCAGCCAATAACGTAATTAAAAGAAATACATATGGCGGTCGTTCATACAAACAAGATTTAGTACGATTTAAAGCGTACAAGATGGTTACGATGAATATTCAGTCAAAATCCGAGCATTGAGATTCAAATACAGTAAAACACGGCACATAGTAAGACAATGCATTGGCTACATTGTATGAAAGCTAGAGTTATACATTATACGTATAGTCTGTGCTAAGAAACTAGTCAAATATTGTAAACAAGCTTTATTATCGCTCAATAGGAATTGTTAAGTGTATTTGTGTCCAGCATGAATTGATCAAGTCGAGAGGGTAAATATCACTACTGGTTGGCTTAGGGCCCAAATTAGACCATATGTTATAAAAAAAAATTGAGTCACATACATTACACATCACGATATTAAAAGTAAAGATGGAGAAAAAAAATAACTGTTTCCATTTTTTACAATAATAAATATAAAGCTCTTCATAAGCTACTAAATATTAAAAGTTTTTTTATTCATAAAAAGTACACCGACTTCAATAAAATACAAATGATGCCTACAAAATTTGAAGGTTGCCCTCGATTTTTCTGAGATCCCTTCATTCTGGGAAGTATACCCTTTTAAACAAAAAAATAATTTCCTCAATCGGTCCAGGCGTCTTCGAGTAATCGGGTAACATACATAAAAAAAAGATTCCGACGAATTGTTAACCTCCTCCTTTTTTGAAGTCGGTTAAAAAAAGAAAATTGCGCTTCACCACCAACCAACAACAAAGTAACGGATTTTCTGGTCCTGGAGGAAACACCTAGAAAAGGCGCCAGGTTTTTTTCCCAATAATCCGTTTCTGTGCGAGCGAGATAGTGATATTCCCCACTAAGCACTTCTGCTCCTATCAATATTTAAAATAATGATAGCATCCTCATTGGTTGCATATTTTGGTCGCACTTGACAGCCTCCGTGGTGCTGCGGGCGATTAATCGGCTGTGAAACGAGAGACCGTGGGTTCGATTCCCGCACCGAGACAAATGTTTGTGTGACAGACAGATATTTGCTTCGGGTACTTCTTGATGCCCACGATACAGGTATTACCTAGCTATTTAGTTCTGACCCAATGTGTGTGACTGTTGGGTGTATTTATTAATATAAAAAACACAGAGAAAACTTCATTGTGATGTTTATGCTTTATTTACATTTTATACAAATTTTATTGGCACCATACATACATACATATACACTCACGCCTGTAATCCCCGAAGGGGTAGGCAAAGGTATAACCAGTACACCCACTTTTCGCCGAATTTCGGTCCCATAATGTGATAAGGGGCGAGCCTATCGCCACACCGGGCACCATTCCAGACTCCGGGTTAATACTGAGTATTTCTAGCTAGAAAAAACCAATATCACTTTACCCGACCCGGGGATCGAACCCGAGACCTCAGCACAGCAATCGTAACGCATGCGCAATTACAACTACGCCACCGAGGCAGTCAATTATTGGCACCAACTATAAAATATATTTTAGCTAAACGAGTCGCACGTTCCACCAGAATATGTAGACGTTACTCAAATCTTTTTAAACTCAACATTGTAAGCACGCAGATATTTTACCGAAAATGTTTGAAAGGAGATAAATATTTTTAGCATCTAAATCTGAATATTATGTTTGAAATGTGTTTATTGAACTGTATTGACGGCATAAGGGATTGTGACACGCAGACTTTCATAGTTTGCCTAATGGAAATAATATCTTGATTTGTATACTATATTTGTATAGCAGCGATAGCCTAGTTGGTTGCGGTACGGACTGCCAAGACGAAAGTCGTAGGTTCGAAACCCAAGTGGCATACACCTCTTTTTTTTTTTTTTTTTTTTGTTGTCGCGGGGAAAGCGTTTTATTACTACCGCCCGCTCCGGGGGGAAGCGGAATAAGAATAAAACGGTTATGCTGGACTAGCCGGTCTTACGACCCAGCATCCCCCTCGCCCGGATGATGGCTATCCGGGCAGCCGCTGGGCCGAGTCCCTACCCCCTATGTACACCCCACCCGACACTACCAGCTAAAACCCCGCGGTGGCCTTCTTCGGCGCTTACGGAGCGATCCCGGGGTATTCTAAGGAGTGCTAGAATTGCTGCCGGAACCGCCCCTGCGCGGTGCTGCGTAGCAGCCCATCTCCATGGGAGGGCTTAGGAGCCCCCGCGCACCGAACAACGACAGCGAACGAGGCCTTACCACACGCGCTGCCGTCCATCTCGGGGTCGCACGATGCTCCCAATTTGGGAGTGCATCGATTCGGGCTGACAGCCCCCCGCTGCGAGCCCGCGACCCCCGATGGCCCCAATTAGTCGCCTCGTACGACAGGCAGGGGTTACCGTGGTGGAATTCAAACGCCCCCGTTCCACAGGGCGGGAGACGCCGGTCAGTCGTCCACCCGGCGCCTCCTACGTCTTCTCTGGCGGCGGGAGGGATCATTTCGTTCCCGATCCCTCTCGGCACTCTCCTTCTGCGAGATGACGCTCTCGCAGAAGTGGGCCACCGCACGCCAGGACCTCCGGCTGGCGACCATGGATGACACCACGGCCGGCAGCGAGAGGTCTCCTCCGACGACTGCTCTGAGAGCGCTGCGCTCTTCGACCCAGGCTGGGCACTCCTCCAACGTGTGTTGGGCCGTGTCCTCGCGGCAGTTGCCACAATGGTGGCACACGGCAGACACCTCCTTTCCGATCCGACACAGGAACGAACCGAAACACCCGTGGTCCGTCAGTACCTGCGTCAGCCGGAAAGTTGGCGCACCGTGGCGCCTGTCTAGCCATCTCTTTAGGACAGGACGCACTGCCGCGACTGTCCTCAAGCCCGCACTTGGGCTTTCCAGCCTGGTATGCCACTCCTCCACGGCGGTTCTGCGAAACCGGGCTGCAATCTCCCTCGGGGCCAGTCTCACCTGACGGCGACTGGACGCCTCCTCCCGCCAGAAGAACGCGGACGAGAGGAGTTTTGCGTCCAACTCCCAAGGGAGGGTGCCGGCCAATACGCAAGCCGCCTCGTGGGAGACCGTGCGGTAGCCCCTTACTATTCGCTGCGCCAACAAACGCTGCGGTTTGCGCAGCAAGGCGACGCAGCGGGCTTTCAGGGACTCGGCCCATACGGGACATCCGTACAGGGCCATTGACCGCACGACTCCAGCGTATAAACTTCGGCAAGGGCTATTAGGTCCCTCCAGGTTCGGCAGCAGGCGTCCGAGCGCGCCCGCCGCCCGCACCAATTTCGGCGACAACTCCTTGAAATGGGCACGGAAATCCCACCGGCTGTCCAGAATCAACCCCAAGTACTTCATTGTACAGCCGATGGGAATCCGCACCCCCTCCACATTGATGTGGGGCATTAAAGGTGGCCGAATCCGAGGCCCGTGAAAGTAAAGGGCCTCGGTTTTGTTCAGGGCCACCTTAAGGCCCAGTCGCCGAATCCTGCCCACCACCTGTTCGGTTGCGAACGAGGCGAGCAGGGTGGCCTCCTGGAAAGACCTGGCTGTCGCTGTTACTAGCGTGTCATCTGCATAACAGACGACAGCGACGCCTCGGGGATTGGTACCACGGAGCACCCAAAAGTGGCATACACCTCTGACTTTTCTAAAGTTATGTGTGTATTAAAATGTTAATTATCGCTTGCTTTAACGGTGAAGGAAAACATCGTGAGGAAACCTGCATACCTGAGAATTTTTCGAAGGTATGAGAAGTCTGCCAACCCGCATTAGGCCAGCGTGGTGGACTAAGGCCTCTCATTAGTAGAGGAGGTCCGTGCCCAGCAGTGGGACAATGTTTAATACAGGGCTAGTATTATTATATTATTATTATTGTATACTATGTAGATTTTTGGGAGACTGTAAGGACTGCCTGGGTGGCACAGTTGTAATTGCGCATGCGTTTCGACTGCTGTGCTGAGGTCTCGGGTTCGATCCCCGGGTCGGGTAAAGTAATATTGGGTTTTCTATCTAGAAATTCTCCGCATCAGCACGGAGTCTGGAACCTGTGCCCGGTATGGCGATAGACTCGCCCCCTATCACATTGTGGGACCGAATTTCGCCAAAAAGTGGGCGTACTGGTCACACCTCTGCCTACCCCTTCGGAAATTTCAGGCGATTCGGTGAGACTATCTGACAAAATTGCGAACCAAAATATTTTTTATCTTAGCGTGGTAAATATTTATATCCAGAGTAGAGAGTTTATTTCCGAATATTTATATAATAATTTCTTGTATACGTTCTATATATTCGCGCTTCGTTTATTCGTTTCTTTGAAACTTTGTACAGTTTTGGTACTCACGTTAAATTTCATATAACAAAATTGGGTGTACTTAACTTTAGGATACCATTAACAAAACTTTTATCATTGCCTGGCAAGACAGACGAGCAGACGGGCCACCTGATGGTAAGTAGTCACCACCCATAGACTTCTGCAACGGCAGCGCACAGCAAAGCCGCTGCCTACCGAAAAACCGTAAAAGTATGAATTTTAACAAAAATTGACTTATGCAATTTAGCTTGTCTGTTCTTCGATAAAAGTCGTGTCGCACCGAGACGTTTCCACGGCAAAATATTAGCCGCGCGTATATTTAGTGACACAAATACGTTTATATGTCACTGAAGTATTTTATGTGGCAGTTATATGTTTGTAATCAGGCGAGTGCGCCTTTACAGTTCGATTACAACCTTCGATGGCCTTATATGTTATTTGATTATTACGAATACTGTCTCCTATGTGCGAGTCCGTCTGGGGAAGTAACTTGCAGTAGTGAGCAAGTGGGCGCCGATAGGGAAATGGTAGGATATTCATATCCGCCCGGATAGCGACCACCGTACACAGGGTGTAAAACCCGCTGTAATGACACTAGAGCATGAATGGGCCGGCTCGACCGGGGTAGTACCACTGTCTCACAGAAAACCAACGTAAAGTGACAGTTTACTGTCGCGTTTCGTATGGTAAGTGAGATATCCGGAGGCCCAGATTCCCCCTTCCCTTCCCTAATCCCTAATTCTGTCCTTTAAAGCCGACAGTGCATACATGACACTTTCGGTATTGTGGATGTTTATGGGCGGTGGAGATCACTTAACATTAGGTGACCCACTGGCTCGTTTGTCGGACTATATTATAAAAAAAAACAAGTAAGTGTGTCACGTTCCGGGGTCAGCCAGTGTACATCCGGTTTTTGTCGGGGGTTTTGTTAGAGTTGGGTTTTGTTCGGTTGTGTTGCGGTCTTCTGAGTACTGTGACACTAGACCGTCGACCACTTCTTCACCTTCTTGCCCATGGCGTAGTGTGAAGAAGCAGGCTGGCATAATTGTCGACAATTACCCTGAGCTACATTAGTATCTATATGGCGAATATGTCTGTATATTGCTACATAGTACTGTGTTTATATATATGTAAACTTGATGTTGTAGCGAAATAATCAGGATTGATAATATCACAGATGAAATATGACGGTTGCGTTTACGGAATTTAACTACGAAGGTAATTTATGAACTGTCTGGGAAAAAACCCTCGCATAAGGCACTCGCCCTCCTATTTAACCATCTGGTCTAGTTTTGCAATTGGTCAGATAACTATCTGAAGACACCTCTGACCATTGGTGTCACCTGGGTCTAGTAACTGTATATGAGTATGATTTGATCTTTGAATCTAAACCTAATAGCTCCATGCAATAGCAAGAACCTAACTGCTTTACTGTTTGAAGGAAAGTTATTAGATTCTGCACTATCTTGAAAATAAATACATTGTAACTGTCTCACGTTTGTTTCTTCTTGACCGCTGTCTACTGCCCACTGTTAGTAACACACACACACACACACACAATTCACCCGTTTCGTAATGTCAACGATTCAACAGAACAACTACCTTGAACAAATATAAGAGAATTTTAGACATATTTTAATTTAGAGTGAACAAAAGACTACTTAAAATAATATCGACGACTGGCGGGCTACGTGATTAAGCGAAATTTTTGGAAATATAGGCGAGAGATGTAAAGTTTTTTGTTTTTCAGTATAAAAAAAAATATTGTGTGGATTTCGCAGAATTAATATATTACTTGTGTAAGCACGTACTGCATCTTCATGACTTATTTTCATGCATTTATGAGCATAAATAAAAATAAATGTGCCCTGAAAAAGGAAACGTGTTTTTCCAGTTGTTTTAAGCGCTAAAAAGTGTACAAAATAATTAAACTAGGCTCAAAAGATGCAGAAAAACTAATCCTGAATATATATATAACTCAATAGCGATAATAGGGTAGTTGAAAGTAAATGAAAACCTGATAGAATTTTGTTTTTTATAATCTCTTCTAGTCTAAAAATATCGAATATTAAACTAATTTGTGAATTTATATATGTATATTTAATATAAGAAACAAATATGTAAAAATAAAGCATTTTGTCACGTGACAAAACACCCACAGTCATGCATGACGTCACCGTTCGAAACATCTTTTAAACGCTGAGCCAAACGTCTATTAGTTTTGCGGTCACGTCACACCAGAGGCCATGACAGTTGGTAGCGTTTTGGTTGGAAAGATAAAACGGGTTTATAGAAATACGAATTTAATCTTGGAAACTTATATGTTTATTAATGATAATATTCTAATAATATAGACAATGAATAATAATATAAAACGATTTCCGAAAAACAGTGAACTAGCCTATTGCATAGAAAATTGATGTCGCCTTACAGATGTTAGAAGATAAACCAGCACAACTGTAAAAGGCCTTAATCCAGACCGTACCAGCAAATTTCTGCTCCGGATTTATTTCGACCATCGAACACCAAAACTAAGCTCCGTGCAAAAGCTGGAACCGTAAATAAAATCCCTTTTCCAGCTTTTATAAACAAAATACAAAGAACTGCCGCTCGGTGCCATAAATCCAGAGGCTGTCGATGTCAAAATATCAGATGCACTTTTAAATAAAGGTTAAAAAAAATGTGGCAATGATTTAGGTTAGATTCTATCTAGTTTTACGATTTTTCTTTGTTAAGGCAACAACAACTTTTTATCCTGGCACGGCAAAGTGACCGCACTTCACCTGATGGTAAGCGCAGTACGGTCCAATTAGAGTATCGAGTAGCGAGAGACGATCTATCCCCCGCTACTCAACACAATCATGCCGGCCTGCTCCTTCACACTACGCCATGGGCAAGAAGGTGAAGAAGCGGTCGAGGGTCTATTGTCAGAGTACTCAGAATGCCGCAAAATGGCCAAACATTGTACCCCAACTCTAGACCCCCAAAAACCGGATGTACACTGGCTAATCCCGGAACGCGACACACTTGCGTGTGCCACTATGGCGGGTTTTTCACCCTGTGTACGGTGGTCGCTATCCGGGCGGATATGAATATCCTACCACCAGCAAAAAACTTGTTTACGGTCGTATTTATAACAAGACATTACTTTGTCTCAAGCAATTACTTAAGTAAGTCATTTCGTTACTGAAGCATCGGACTTCGCTGCTAATGCTTTGCCTAGAAATCTTACGTCAAACGATTGTCACTTGGTTAAGAATTCTTAACTATAAAATAGAATCATTGCTCAAGTAATTACTTTTACTCAAGTAAAATGTTTTTCTCGATTATAAATACGAGTGTAAGACTTCTTGGTAAAACTGTAATTTTCAAAAGTAAATATTTTTCAAGTTGAGTAATATACCTAGTTTTTTTTTTTTTAGTTTAAGTATTGCAGACACACAAAAATCAGCGATACCGGACACAATTCCAGACTCCGGGCTGATACTGAGTATTTCTTAATAAATAAACCCAATATCACTTTACCCGACCCGCGATCGAACCCGAGAAGAAAGAGCACAGCAGTCGTAACTGCACAACCGACTTAGTCATTTAGCAATATGTTATTTATGTCTTAATTCAGTTGAAGAAGTCCTATACGTAATTAGTTTAGATTTGCAGTTTATTTTATTAATTTTGAAAAAAGCTTACGGACTTCTGACGGACGGTTTATAATGATGTTGCGCATGTGATGCTCCTGGTGTTGCAAGCGTCCACAGGCTACGGTAACCGCTTACCATCAGCCGGGCCGAAAGCTTATTTGCCACCATCGTGGTATAAAAAAAAATACATAAATAATGAAATCTATTGGCAATAACAAACTTATTGTCTTTTCGAAGAATCTCCATTTCCACAAATATTTTTTTGTTTATTTATTTTGACGCGATATTGTAAGGAACATCAACAAAACTATGCACAATGGATATTTAAAAGGCACAAATACAATATTTATAATTTATTAATTGATTTACACGACACTGTTACACATCTCAGTGCTTAATATTAACACACACGCATGTCAGGATTCACTTTAAGGCTTCTCTTTATAATTAATCTAGCTATCACCATTACCCTTTAAGCTGAACTAAACGGCCATTGAACTGTTTACACATTGATACACTTACTACGCGAACGAACCACGAATATCCTGGCTATCACCTAGTCTACTTCACAAAACAACAGAACTGAACCAACTGAACTCCGGAGCGCGGAAGGCACTCTGTTTTATATTAAACACTAGCTGTTGCTCGCGGCTCCGCCCGCGTGGAGGTCATGTTTGAGACAAAAAGTATACACTACAAAATACCAATTTTCATGCATTTAACTTCAAAAATGAAGGATTTTCATACAAACTTTCTTACCCTATTTAACCCCCTTAGGGGTGGAATTTCCAAAAACCCTGAAATATTTGTTTTTAATTTTTAACTGTAAGGCCAAATACCAAATTTCATGCGTTTAACTGCAAAAATGACAGATTTTCATACAAACTTTCTTCCCCTATTTTACCCCCTTCGGGGTGGAATTTCCAAAAATCCTGAAATATATTTTTTTTATTTTTGACTAAAAGGCCAAATACTAATTTTCATAAACTTAACTTCAAAAATGACGGATTTTCATACAAACTATCATCCCCTATTTTACCCCCTTAGGGGTGGTATTTCCAACAACCCTTCCTTAGTGGATGCCTACGTCATAAAAGGTACCTACTGTCAAAATTTCAAGTCTCTAACCCCAGCCGTTTTGGCTGTGCGTTGATTGATCAGTCAGTCAGTCAGTTTCTTCTTTTATTTAAACAGATTTACTACTCCCACTTAGGTTGTCATTATTAACTACCCCCAACTAGTCTTCCAAATACCTCCGTTATACCTTCGGTATTTCTAATAAGTAAAAGTTTTTTTATTCATAAAAAGTACACCGACTTCAATAAAAAATAAATTATGCGTCACAATAAAATTTGAGGGTTTCCCTTAATTTTTCTGTGATCCCATCATCAGATCCTGACTTGGTGCCAATGGGACCACATGGGAAGTATACCCTTTTAAACAAAAAAAGATTTTCTCGAATCGGTCCAGGCGTCGTCGAGTAATCGGGTAACATACATAAAAGGAGGATTCCGACGAATTGTTAACCTCCTCCTTTTTTGAAGTTGGTTAATAAAAGGAAATATCCTAATAATATAGATTACAATCAAATGACAAATAAAATACACAGGAGTTAGCAAGTCAAATCTAGCTTGCAATCCAAATCTGGGCAAAATATGTACATACGCAAAATTACACTTTAAATGCTACAATTAGACGTGTTACGAAAAATGCAAACTTTAAAACCAGACAAACAAAATATACTTTATAGATTTTATAAACTTAGCGAAGCTGCATGTTCTACAATATCATCTTTATAAATATAATTCTACTGTACGCGTGTATGTCACTGATCTCCTCCTAAACGGCTGGACCGATTTGAATGATTTTTTGTATGCGTTTGGGTGGCGCACTGGATGGTTTAGATTCACAAATCAGCCCGGCAGATGGCGCTGCAGTCGATGTGGCGCTGCTTTTACGGGCAGGACGACGTCTGCCGGGCCCGCTAGTATCAATATAAAACTGGACCCTGGTGACAATATTTTTTATTACATTTATGGATACGCGAAACAACCGCTTTATGCAATTAACTAAGCCAACAAAATAGTAGCGACCGTTGCGATTTGTTTTCCTTCGATTAGAGTCGGTTTGCAAAGTAGCAAAAATATACCCCTGGTGGGACTCGAACCCACAGTCCCCGGCTTAGGAGGCCGATGCCTTATCCATTAGGCCACAGGGGCTTATAATAGTGTGTCGAAAATAAGATCCAATCTTGATCAAAAAATGACTTAGGGATGATGTATTTTCAACTACTTCATGCCGACATAATTCTATTCATATAGAGATGCAACGACTTTGGTTGTTTGACATTACATTTGAACTGCTTATCACATTAGGTGCAGTGCAGACTCTTTGCCAGGATAAAACTAGGATTAGAGACATCGTGCGATATTCAGGCCGGCATGACAGTGTAGAGAAGCGAGGTGTAGTTGTCTTTCGCTACTTGATACCCTACAATCTACCTCGATGATACCCAAAGTGCACACAAGAGGTCCATATGATCGGAAAATAGAATTAGGTATCTGTGGGATCTAAACGGAACCCCCGTTTAGATCCCGATAGTCGATTTTTCATATTGATTTTATGTTGCTGGTATGACCACCGTACAGGGTGTAAAACCCGCCATAGTGGCACACACAAGTGTACATCCGGTTTCTTGTCGCGGGTCTAGAATTGAGGTACGATGTTTGGCCGTTTTGCGACCTTCTGAGAACTCTGACACTAGACCCTCGATCGCTTCTTCACCTCCTTGCCCATGGCGTGTGTAAAAAAGTAGGCCGGTATGATTGTGTTGAGTAGCGGAGGATAGATTGTCTCTCGGTACTCGATACTTTAATTGAACGGAACTGCGCTTACCACCAGATGCAGTGTGGTCACTTTGCCATGCCAGAATAAAAAAAATATTTCTGCTCTTGTCTAAATAAATTCAGAATAGGACAGTTGAATGACCTTCAAATCAGATGTATAATAAAAATAAATATGTTTTTTTTTATATGTCCGTGGTTTAAAAAAAAATACGTGACATTAGTTTAGTTTAGGCCTAACATACCAAAGTTTGCGAACAGGTGAAATACTCTTTTTTTATTTTGTATTTAAGCAAAAAAAAACAATATTTGATGAAGCATACAAAAAAACTTGAGTTAATAATTTTATCACGTTCTTTTATAAAAAAAAGGAACTAGGGATCATTGCCCTTTACGTTCAGAACTGCCACATGAACCGCATGAGAACTGAATAGCTTTCCTTTGATCGCGTTAAAATGGTCCACTCCAATTCAAAGTTGGTGTTCAGTCGACAAATGTTTGTCCCAAGACGGTTGCCCAGTTTTCGGAAGCCATTACAAATCCTTTTAATCAACGGAACACCGACTGAACATGATGTTCCATTTTCAAAAACGTGACATGTGGCTTTGAGGTTGTATATCTAATTTTAAGGTATTATTAAATACTAGCTGTTGCTCGCGGCTCCACCCGCGTGGAGGTTATTTTCGGGAGCAGAAGTATACAATCCAAGTAGTTATTTTTTATTGCAGTTAAAATAGCCTGGTGTTTCTGTACCTATTTCTATAATTCTTTTTTTATTAAATTAAATAGGTAATAATGTTAACATTTATTAATTAGGGATGATTGAGAGTGTTATAAACGTAAGAGTAGACAAATATAATCAGAACTCTCCGAACTGCTAAGCTATCGGGAGTTACACGTGTTATTGTGAGTCAACCATAAAATATAGACATTTGCTATCGTGGAATATTTTTTATATAATTTTAAGGAGAACATTTCCGTCATACATGATTTTTGTGTAGCTTTAACTATTAAGGCTGCACACGCGACGGAAGCTTAAAAAATGGAGTAAGTTCTCCTGTTTTCCTAACATTTCCCTTCACTGCTCTGCTCCTATTGATCGTAGCGTGATGAAAAGTATACTATAACCTGCCCAGGAGTATGAAGAACAATTATACCAAGTTTTGTTGAAATCCGTCGAGTGGTTTTTGTTTCTATAACGAACATACAGACAGACAGACAGACAGACAGACAGACAAAAATTTTACTGATTGCATTTTTGGCGTCAGTATCGATCACTAATCACCCGCTGATAGTTATTTTGGAATTATATTTCATGTACAGAATTGACCTCTCTACAGATTTATTATAATTATTATTATTATAATAATTATTAAATATGAGTCGCCGAACCAAAGTCGGCAAAGTAAGGAAGACCTATATTTTTGCAAATAAAAAAAAAACATGACTTTTGTTTAAGTCAAAAGACAATTTTGCTGAATATTTCATTTTAATCTGAGGATATATTTAATTTAATGGCAACAATGATAAAAATTAAGCTTAACGGTGCAAAATCTAGATTTTCTAGATTGCCAAGTTTGATCCCAACTGAGATAAGATAGCCGCCGTTTCTACTGTACTGCCAAGTTTATCATTTTTGATTGGTCACTTCACGAGACTTCATGAGAAATAGGATTGTTGACTTGACAGATGCTTCTGATTGGTTGATAGTGAAAGATGGCCGATTTTGGTTCTAAAGCAACTTTTATTCTGTGTTTTAGAAGGGTTATAAACCCTTTTTAATGGTTATAAGCCGTTTTTATAAAACATTGCAATAGTCGATGCAGATTTAATTTACTATTTGGTTATATGTTATGTATATATGTTTTTTCATTTTTGCCCAACTACCGACTTTGGTTCTATACGACTCATACAACAAATACCTAAAAACTTAGTGAATACGAACATATGATTCCATTATGATATTTTTAGAACCAGAAGAGGAATTTAATAAAAAAATAACATCAATCTTACTGCTAAAAACAATTTACTTCAATATAACAATTTTATTTAAACTTAAGATAGCAAACAAGCTTTGTTCACAAAGAAAACAATTATAGTAGAATCAGCACGAAACTTAGTAAAAAACGAGTCACCACAAATATAACCAAATATTGAACGACTTACTGCAAAATGCGCCGACGACCACTTACGACTATCTTACTGCCTAAAATCTGCCCGAAAAGTAAACGGGGAATGCGACGACATTTATAGCCTACTGTCAAATGACGCCATTTAGCAATACCTAGCAAAAAGTATATAACTAGCAAAAAGTATCCTAACACGGCCTCTCCTGATCATGCGCCGCCCTCGGACGCATCCTTGGAGATATCTTCATCAGGAGCATCCGTGATGTTAGCGGGACCAACAGATGGCCCAGCCTCGGCACCGTCATCTTCACTATCAAAGCCTGTTGATGAAACAAGAATTAATTCATAATGTCTCAAGCAAAAGATGCCTATGATCTTCATCCATCTACTTGCAAGGCCCTCATTCATAACAACAACACACATCTTACACACTCCGCTATTTGATTCTAGACTCCTTCGCTGGCACATATCATCAAACATCATCTGACACGTGTCTTCGACAGACTCTTTCATTCTCATACCTCTGTACGTACAGATTGAACAGCAAAACCTACACACGACAAAAGCGTGTCTGCCAGGCCGTAGCCCGAATACACACACGGCGGTGCGTCTGCCAGGCCAAAGCCCGAATACACACACGGCGGTGTGTCTGCCAGGCCAAAGCCCGAATACACACATGGCGGTGTGTCTGCCAGGCCAAAGCCCGAATACACACACGGCGGTGCGTCTGCCAGGCCAAAGCCCGAATACACACACGGCGGTGCGTCTGCCAGGCCAAAGCCCGAATACACACACGGCGGTGTGTCTGCCAGGCCGTAGCCCGAATACACACACGGCGGTGCGTCTGCCAGGCTAAAGCCCGAATACACACATGGCGGTATGTCTGCCAGGCCATAGCCCGAATACACACACGGCGGTATGTCTGCCAGGCCGTAGCCCGAATACACACACGGCCGGTGCATCTGCCAGGCTAAAGCCCGAATACACACATCACGGTGTGTCTGCCAGACCGCATCTCCACCATGCGCCCCAAACAGCACTGCCCAAGCAGCACCGCTCAGGCAGCACCGCTTCAACTGCTCAGCCTCACGAAGCGATTCATTCGCATCGTACACAGGATCACACTCACCCATGTAAGCAAGTAAGCATCTGGAACAGAAAGCAAACTTACCCGCAAAAAATGCGGCGCAACTTTCGGGACACCACTCCCCCTTCCAAGGCACCATGTATTGTGCGGCTGCCTGTGTGGTTTTCCCACGGGCACCACTCAACAGTTTGAGTTCATATCGGTCACTTGGTAAGACTTTGGTTACACGGTATGGGCCTCGCATGCCAGAGTCAAGTTTTCCGGTAGCTTGAGAGTACTTTACGACGAAAACTTGGTCATCAACTTTGAAGACTCTGGGAGGGTGTCTATGACGGTTCACATGAGCATCTTGTCTGTCCTGATTTTTCTTTAGCAAGGCTCCTGCTCGGCTCCTGCTAATCTCTCGGGTCGCCTCGTGATTCGGGTTTGCGTCTTTAACTGCTAGGTCACGGATCAGAGCACGAATCACAGGAGTGGTCGCATTAGTACCAATCAACAAATACAAAGCAGAGTATTGAGTGGTTTTCTGCTTAGTTACATTTAGCACTAATTGAATTTTGGACAATGCTTCCGACCAAGATGTATTTTTATTACGGGTCTCAACACGAATCAAGTTCAGAACGGTCCGTACGTATCGTTCCGTTTGGCCGTTCGCATGATGCATCTCCGGTGTTACGTAGTGGATGTCGCAACCAAATTCCGTGATCCAGCACGCAAAATCCGAAGATTCGAACATGCGACCACGGTCACAAACTAATAGTCTCGGGGTGCCAAATAATGAAATTGCGTTGTTGAAAATGCGTTTGAGCTCAACAGTGTCTTGTCTGTACATAGGGTACAGCAAACAAAATTTCGTAAAAGAGTCTACTAACACAAAGACAAATTTATAGCCGTGGGGTAACGGCCCCAACACGTCCGCATGAACAGTATTAAAGGGGACATCGGGTTTTTCCCATGACGTAATGGGTTGCCGCGGAGCTCGCGGTACTCGCTTTCTGGAGATGCAAATTAGGCAATGCGCAATGTATTTTCGTACGAACTGCTTAAGGCCAGGAAACCAAAAATGTTTCAGTATCAAATCGTAAGTTTTGTCCGCTCCAATATGTTCATGCTCGTCGTGAAAAACGCGCAACAGACTCAGTATATGCCCCTTCGGGATATAGCACAATAATCTCGCCTCTTCGCCTACAGGAGTATGGCGATAATACAAAACGTCCCTTTGACACATATAGCGGTGCGAGTCTAAAATACCATCATTAAATATTTGGATCAGACCCCGTGTCTCATTATCTGCAGACTGAGCTATTTGAGTCCAGT
The DNA here is from genome assembly GCA_905220505.1 of Laothoe populi. NCBI lineage: Eukaryota > Metazoa > Arthropoda > Insecta > Lepidoptera > Sphingidae > Laothoe > Laothoe populi. Next base: position 8,593,402 of record HG992173.1, read on the forward strand.
TTAATGGTCTCTAGACATAGTGGACTTGCGCTGTTGGTGGATTCCTGCTGAGATAGTCATTGTGCCCCATCATCACTCCCTTTTGGTAAACAATGGTAAAGTTAAAATCCTGTAAATAAATTCACCAACGCGCAACCCGCGGGAGTAGATCCTTCTTACGCTCAGTGGCCTTCAAGGCATTGCAATCCGTTATTAATTTAAATTCTAGGCCAACCAAATAATGTCTGAAATGCTGCAATGCCCTGACGACCGCCAGCGTTTCTAACTCATATGAGTGGTATCTACTTTCCGCCCCCTGTGTGACCTTGCGAAAGTATGCTACCACGCGTTTGCTGCAGTCAGAATGCTCTTGCATGAGCACGGCTCCATAGCCGGCGCTGCTCGCATCCGTCTGGAGCTCCGTAGGCAGGTTCGGGTCAAAAATTGCAAGTATAGGCTCACTGGTCAATTGCTTAATGAGAGACACACGGGTCCGCTCTTGTTCAGGCCCCCATTCGAACTTAACGTCCTTTTTGGTAAGCCGTGAAATACATGCAGTTTTCGCCGCGTAGCCCTCAATGTATCTGCGGAAATATCCTGCCAAACCCAACAGCTGACGAACCTGTTTCACGTTAGTTGGCACAGGCGAGTTAGCTAATGCCTAAATTTTCCGAGAGCTCGGTCTAACCTGCCCATGACTGATGACTCTGCTAGGTACTCAACTTCAGTGTCAAGGAAGGAACACTTCTTAAGGTTGATCGAAAACCCTACTTCTGTCAAGGTCTTCAACACTTCGCGCAACAGGGCTATCTCTTCGCTAAGTGTCATGCTGAGAATCAGCACGTCATCAATATACACCAGTATACGGCCCGATTCGATGAATTTTCGGAGCGTGTTATTGATAATTCGCTGATATACGGTCGGAGAATTGCAAAGACCAAAAGGCATTTTACGATACTCGTAATCTGATTCCGGAGTCACAAACCCTGTCTTGTGCATGGAGGCTTCATCAAGTGGTATTTGATGAAAGCCAGACGCCATGTCAAGGCTGATAAAGAATTTAGAGGTTCCAAGGCGATCTATGTGATCTTCGATCAACGGAAGTGGATACCGGTCTTTAACAGTGATACGATTGAGTGCGCGAAAATCCACACACATCCTGTCGGTGCCGTCCTTCTTTTTGACAAGAATGATCGAGCTTGCGTACTCTGAGTTAGACTCCTGGATTATTTCTTTATCAAGAAGGTCCTGGACTATTTTGCGGACCTTAAGTTTTTCTTGGTAAGATAACTTGGTAAGGTAAGGTACGGATGGTAGGCTACAGGGACATCACTAGTCAAGTTAATGTGCATCTTGCCAGTCTTAACTGTCGTAGATGCAGTGCCAGATATCAAGAACGGTTTAAAGTCGTTTATCACGCGCATAAGAGATTCAAGCTCTTCGCCTTGAAGAGGCGTATTAATTTTGTCCTGCTCATTAATTGCGACCAAATTCACAATCGAAACTATTTTGGGGGTATGCGTCAAATATTGGGTGTGTTTTGTTCGAACAAAAGTAACACCGTCTCTATTGAGAACGTCGGTTCCTATAATGACAGGTACACACACACGAGGCGGGTACCACGAGATCAACATCAAGCGCAATGTTACTAAACTCGATCGTGAGTGGGACATACTCGTCGGCAACGACCTCATTACGGCTGATTCCTTTAAGAACACAACGCGTTTGTTTTCGTGAGCAAGAGAAATGTTTGAGGACAGCTTCCGATATAAGGGAGACATTAAGCGCGCCGCTATCTATTAAAACGTCCACTGGTATACCCTGTATCACAGCTGTAATAATATCGTTGCAGCGACAGATATTAGAGGGCGCACTACACAAATTAACCTTACGCTGATTTACATTCTGACTCTCCGATCTGACTTTAGCAAAACAGTCACTTTCTTTATGACCGTTTTTTTTTGCAAAACGAACACGCGGCTATTTTGCGGTTATCTTCAAAAACTCTGCGCTTCTTGTGACAGTTAATGCGTAAATGTCCGGATTGACCGCAGTTAAAGCACTTGTTCTCTGATCGATCGGTATTTACCCGTTTCTTAAATAAGGTACTAGACGATGGACGGTTGTCAACTTTGCCACGACCCGGCTTTACATATATTGCCAAGAAAGAAACTAAGGTTTCGGTGGTTAAGTTGGCGTTCATAGCTGCGGCTTTAACTTGTGCGTCAGTAATACCGCGTATCACTATAAGCACCATTAGTTCCTCGCTTAAACCCTGAACTATACGCAGGCGCAGTATAGACCGACGTGCGTACTCGGCATACGTAGGGAATTTATCCGAAGTTGTATTCATAACCTCAAAAAGCGTCTGAGCGTAATCAATCTTTTACGGGCAAAGAGACATAAATTCTTTTTTAAAGTTAGACCACGAGCGGTCATTGGTCGTCCACTCGTTTAGCCAAGTTTTAGCATCCCCTTTTAAACAATAAGCAACTCGCGACAAGCATTCTTGGTCTTCCCAACAATTAGTTAACCTAGCGCGCTCCACCTCGTCACACCACACCTCAAAGCTACTGACAGCCGGATCAAAGTTAGATAGGTAATAGTTATGCGATTTTACTTTGTTAACTGCATTTATTGCATCTGCGAGTGCTTGCGTCGCGGATGCCGGACTGTCAAAACGTTGAGAAGCGTTGGCATGATTAGCCGGTAACGTGGTTTGAGAAGCGCTCGCGGTACTTTCCTCTATAGCATTTAGTCTAGTCATAATTGACCCTAACACGTGTTTGAGGGAATTATCTCGAGAACGAGAACGAGACGCATGGCTGTGAGAACGCGAGCGAGACCGATGGTGGTGTCGGCGCAATCTGCTGCGTGGCAGCTTTGCCTTTCGGCGCAGCGCGTCGTCAGACTTCTCACGTGAACGAGATGAACGTGCATCGTCAACTTGAGAACAACGGTTGTTTGCTTTTCCAATGTAAAAACTTTATGCCGAGATAAAAACAATTATACGTGGGCACAAGGCCAATCCCACTTCTGATTTTAGAACCAGAAGAGGAATTTAATAAAAAAATAACATCAATCTTACTGCTAAAAACAATTTACTTCAATATAACAATTTTATTTAAACTTAAGATAGCAAACAAGCTTTGTTCACAAAGAAAACAATTATAGTAGAATCAGCACGAAACTTAGTAAAAAACGAGTCACCACAAATATAACCAAATATTGAACGACTTACTGCAAAATGCGCCGACGACCACTTACGACTATCTTACTGCCTAAAATCTGCCCGAAAAGTAAACGGGGAATGCGACGACATTTATAGCCTACTGTCAAATGACGCCATTTAGCAATACCTAGCAAAAAGTATATAACTAGCAAAAAGTATCCTAACAATATATATATACACAGTCAGGTCATAAGTATTGTCACACAGTAAAAACATTTATTTTAAAATGCTGGCCACAAAAAAGTTTATTGAATTCGAATTTCAAATTGTTCATGAAAATAAAAATGTATACTTTTTAGAATTTTACTCATTTTTAAATATGGAGTGGACGCTTAAAGAATACCGTGTTGCAGTAATTGCGTTGCATCGTTGCGGTTACGCGCCAATTAAAATTTTTGACATACTGAAAAATTTGAATATAACCAAAAGATTCGTTTATCGTACCATCAAACGATACAATGAAGACTCTAGTGTAGATGACAGGTCAAGAAGTGGTCGCCCTCGTTCTCTGTTAGGACTCCAGCAGTGATAAAAGCTGTGAAGGCGCGAATTCAAAGAAATCCCAAACGTAAGCAGAAACTGTTGGCCCTTCAGATGGGGTTAAGCAGAACCACGGTGAAAAGGGTGTTAAATGAAGACTTAGGGCTTCGGGCATATCGAAGAAAAACAGGACATCGTTTGAATGCTCGTCTAATAGACCTGAGACTGAAGAGATGCCGCGCTTTGTTGAAGCGATACGCGGGAAAAAAATATCGGGAAATTCTTTTTTCAGATGAAAAAATTTTTACCGTAGAAGAGCTACAACAAACAAAATGATAAGGTGTACGCACACAGTAGTGAAGAAGCGAGCAACCGTATTCCGCGTGTCCAACGAGGTCATTTTCCATCCTCGCTCATGGTATGGTTGGGAGTTTCTTATTGGGGCTTAACAGAGGTACATTTTTGTGAGAAAGGTGTAAAAACGAATGCAGTTGTGTATCAAAATACAGTCCTGACGAACCTTGTGGAACCTGTTTCTCATACCATGTTCAATAACAGGCACTGGGTATTCCAACAAGATTCGGCGCCAGCTCATAGAGCGAAGAGCACACAAGACTGGCTGGCGGCGCGTGAAATCGACTTCATCCGGCACGAAGACTGGCCCTCCTCCAGTCCAGATTTGAATCCGTTAGATTACAAGATATGGCAACACTTGGAGGAAAAGGCGTGCTCAAAGCCTCATCCCAATTTGGAGTCACTCAAGACATCCTTGATTAAGGCAGCCGCCGATATTGACATGGACCTCGTTCGTGCTGCGATAGACAACTGGCCGCGCAGATTGAAGGCCTGTATTCAAAATCACGGAGGTCATTTTGAATAAACTTTAGTGTCATAAGAATCTATGTTTTGTTAAGTTCATTTTGGTATATAAATGGTTACATAATGAATAAACTTATTTCAATTATTTTATATTAAACATGTGACAGAATTTATGACCTGACTAGTTTTATATATATATATATATATATATATATATATATATATATATATATATATATATATTATTATATATATATATATATATTATTATATATATATATATATATAATAATATATAATACTATAATACTAGCCCTGTATTAAACATTGTCCCACTGCTAGGCACGGGCCTCCTCTACTAATGAGAGGGGTTAGGCCTTAGTCCACCACGCTGGCCTAATGCGGGTTGGCAGACTTCACATACCTTCGAAATTCTTATAAGAATTCTCAGGTATGCAGGTTTCCTCACGATGTTTTCCTTCACCGTTAAAGCAAGCGATAATTAACATTTAATACACACATACCTTTAGAAAAGTCAGAGGTGTATGCCCACTTGGGTTTCGAACATACGACTTTCGTCTTGGCAGTCCGTACCGCAACCAACTAGGCTATCGCTGCTATATATATGTCGGGACGTCGGGATAGCCGATCTGCTCCATCTTGCTTATTCGTGAATTTGTATCACGAAATTCCATTGTAGGCGTTAAACTTCAGGAATCGTTTAAATAAGTGGACTATGGCCTTGACTTTACAATATTTTAATAATACAGACATTTAAATAACTTAGACAATTAGGGATTACAATAATAATTAGCGATTTAGAGCCAATGGGTTTGCGAATCACACAACGCACTACCGCTGTCAACCAGAGAACCAATTGACCAGCCAATCGCACGTAATGACAGACGCAACTCCATTCGGGGTTACCCGCTCTTAATTACAAATAGTATTTAATCGAATACAAAACCATAATTCCTTAGAAATAATAAAGTTAATGGATAATTCTCAAAATTGACTGATTTTCATTATTCAATAATGTCGCGCGCCGTTATATACCTATATATATGTATGTGTGTATGTAACCATATTTTTTTCTTGGTTAGTTAGTTTAATTTGGCGATATATATAGCATGTAAGTTTTTAATTTTTGTTCATCATCATCATCATCATGTCAGCCAAAGGACGTCCACTGCTGGACATAGGCCTCCCCCAAAGAGTGCCACAACGACCGGTCCTGCGCCACCCGCATCCAGCGGACTCCCGCGACCTTTACCAGGTCATCAGTCCACCTTGTGGGGGGTCTACCCACGCTGCGCCTTCCGGTACGTGGTCGCCATTCGAGAACCTTTCCGCCCCAACGGCCATCGGTTCTACGCGCAATGTGCCCCGCCCACTGCCACTTAAGTTTAGCAATTCGGAGGGCTATATCGGTTACTTTGGTTCTTCTGCGGATGGCCTCATTTCTGATGCGATCACGCAGAGAGACTCCCAGCATAGCCCTCTCCATTGCCCTTTGGGTGACTTTGAGCCTTCTTATGAGGCCCATAATTTTTGTTAATGAAAAAGAAAATAAATAAATTAAAAACAACAATGTCACACAATGTCAATCCGCTGTTAAAACATTATCTAACCAATCTTTCCTACGAATCTGAACAAATAAGAAAATGTGAAATAAACCGGGCCATGTATAACCACATATCATTTAAAATGTGCACACAGTGCCAAACGCTGAGCGATTCGCCTTCCGAAAGTTGTTATGTGCGAAGCGTAGGAAATGTAAAGATTTTTAGTGTGGCGACTGTCTTAGTACCTACCAGATATAGAGTTCGTGACATAGACAAGTGCTTGTGTGGACTGGTCTGCTCAGACTGTTTCAGTAAGGAACAACTGCTTTAAGAAATCGAGATTTTCATCACTAACGATGGTCATGTGCGGCACTAGGTCTTGTAATGAGTTTTATTTCACAATATTTTAATAAGGCAACTTAAAATACATTGAGCTGCTCTAATCTCACGTAATTCAACTTAAATCGTATATTAATTGTATGACCAAATATTGTGAACCGGTGTGAAAAGAGCAACGCTAGAGTTTCTTGCCCGTTCTTCTCTAGCGCAACTGCATTCCGAACTGGCGGTAGAGTAAAAAAAATTACTGAATCTAAATGATAACAAAATATTTGATTTGAATTAGAGTTTTGTCGGGGGTCTGGAGTTGGGGCACAATGGCTATTTTACGGCCTTCTTAGTACTCTGACACTAGACCTTCGACCCCTTCTTCACCTTCTTGCCCATGGCGTAGTGTGAAGAAGCAGGCCGGCATGAGTGTATTGAGTAGCGGGGATAGATCGTCTCTCGCTACTCAGTACTCTATTTCACTGCGCTTACCAACAGGTACAGTGCGGTCACTTTGCCGTGCCAGGATAAAAAAAAGAGTAAATAGACACATATCTTTATAGCCCGTTTACATTGACTTATACCAGGCCAGCTTCTTTAGAGTGTCCTATGACAAGTATTTTTACACAAGGAGAGCTTAATCTCACTTTTTATTATACTTGTTGTAACGTAATTCAATTTTGTGTTTTTTTTTATTTATTAAAGAATACAGACACAAAATTGGTATTGCATTAAACTTAACAAAAACACAAATAACTGATGTCTATAAACACAAATGGAATTAATAAACCTTTGTGTAATATTTTTCCCTCTGTAAGGTCTCTTTTATAACTCCAAAAAAAAGAAATAATTATACATAATAATTCACACACACACATACACTCACGCCTGTAATCCCCGAAGGCAGAGGTGTAACGAGTACACCCACTTTTCGCCGAATTTCGGTCCCATAATGTGATAGGGGGCGAGCCTATCGCCATACTGGGCACAAATTCCAGACTCCGGGCTAATACTGAGGAATTTCTAGATAGAAAAACCCAATATCACTTTACCCGACCCGGGGATCGAACCCGAGACCTCAGCACAGCAGTCATAACGCATGCGCAATTACAACTGCGCCACCGAGGCAGTCTAATAATTATATCAGACATAATAATTCCTTTTGATCTAATGACTGAACAGCCTAGTGTATCCCTCAAGGACGATATTTAAACGGGATAAGCGAAAGTTTCTGAACACCATTAATTAATTTATGGCGCAAAATTAAAACTGAGCAATCACGTAAAAATTATCGTATAGCCAAGAGCTCATATAAGTGCTGTTCTTGCATACATGAAATTCTGTTCTGTCGTGTGATTTGAAAAAAAACTGTTACTGTTTAAGTAAGTCCATAAATTATAAATATCTTCTTTTACGTACAATAAAGAAAATACATATATTTTACAATAAAACAAACGGGGCTCATATATATTTCTTTATCATGGGTCTGGGCCCATTACTCTTGCCTAGATAAGATAAAACCACGAGAAAATATATTTCTCGTTCAATACAATAATTTTACAAGAAAGCGGGACTGTAAGGAGAGTTTATCATAGTAACGACGTTCGGTTAATGTACAAATTCAATGAATACATAGTTATTTTATTTATTTTATTTATTTATACACTTCATATACATACATTGTATATAGGCGAACTTAATGCCAGAAGGCATTCTCTACCAGTCAACCTTAAGGTGGTGCAGAGATGAACAAGGTAGGTGCATAAAGATATAGGAGAAGGGGACACAAAAAAAACTATAATATAAATATAGATGTACATATATAAACATATAGGCATACATACTGACTACATATTACTATTATAAATACAGTATAAATACATAAGATACGTATAAAATATAAATATAGTAAATACATATTATATACAAATTATAATTTATATCTCACTGAAGTGATTCTGCTACTCCATTCAGCAGTAGTTGACGAACTCTAAACTTGAAAGCCGACCGGTTGGTGCACGACCTGATTTCGAGAGGGAGTGAATTCCAGAGAAGTATGGATTGGATAGCGAAAGAAGAGTGAATGAAATCAGAGCTGTGAGCAGGGCACTTAAGGAGGAGATTGTTTGTTGAGCGGAGATTTCTATCATGACTGTCACAAAGAATTGAAATTGTGAAGTTAAGTAAGTAGGAGGTGTAGAAGATGTAAGTAACGAAAAGAGAGTAGTGAGTGCTCGCATAGATCGACGCTGGCGAATAGGCAACCATTTCAATTGCGAACGATAGCAAGAAACATGGTCATATTTACGAAGATTAAAAATGAATCGAATGCAGTTGTTAAGAAGACGGTCAAGTTTATTGAGTAGATCTGCATTCAGATCAAAATAGCACACATCACCATAGTCGATTACTGGAAGGATTAAAGTTTGCACAAGCATAGTTTTGGTTTTAAAGGGAAGAAAATTCTTCAGGCGATAAAGAGCGCGAAGAGTACCGGTGACTCTCTGACATACAGAATTCACCTGGAACCGCCAGCTCAAAGTGGAGTCGATATGCAGACCAAGATCCCTAACACTCTGACACCAAGGAATAATGGAGCCATCAAATACCACAGCGGGAATGCATATGGGACTCAGTCTGCTTATGATCCTTGAACTGCCTAAAATTATGGCTTGACATTTTTAGGGGTTCACAGATAAACCAAAACTGGAAGACCAACTTTTAATATGTGCCAATCCCTATTAACCCTGTCTACAGCTGTTGCCACATGATCGACGCCAGCCTGAGTATATATTTGCAAGTCATCGGCATACAAATGATACGCACATTGAAGATTTTGAGTTACGAGATTAATAAAGATAGAAAATAGCAATGGGGAAAGTATTCCGCCTTGAGGGACTCCAGAGTCAATATCGCACCAGTTGGACGATGAATCGTCGAGACGCACCGACTGCTGGCGCCCCTGAAGATAAGACGAGAGCCATTCCAGTGCCGCCGGAGAGATCGAAAGATGGGAGAGGATAGATAAAAGGATGTCGTGACTGACGGTATTGAAAGCATTAGAGAAATCCACCAGAGCCAACACAGTGACTTTGGTGTCCTCCATGCCCGCTCTAATATCGCCAGTCACTTTGAGGAGAGCAGAAACGGTACTATGGCCGGGCCTGAAGCCAGACTGCAGAGGGCACAACAGGTTATTTAAGTGCACGAACTCAGACAGCTGCTTGTGTGCACAGGCCTCCAGCACTTTAGAAAGGAAATGAAGGATTGATATGGGACGAAAATGCGTTGCGAGTAACGGGTTGGGGATTTTGGGAAGAGGAATAACAAATGCTTTCCGCCATAAAGACGGAAAAACACCAGTGCTAAGGGAGACATTTATGATGTGAGAAATGGCTGGGAGAAGATGATCTAGGATGTGGATAATCATGCGACGGCTAACGTTATCACACCCAGTCGCATTGGACTTGATGGAGAGGATAACTTTTTTGATTTCACCAGGCGACACCGGAGAAAAGTGGAAAGGGTCGATATTAGGGCAAGGAAGACTAGCTATGAGATCCATGGTACGATGTCTGGTTTGGGGATCAATTAAGTTGCTAGTAGAGAAATGAATGTTAATATCATCCAAACCAATAGTCGGACCACGAAAGTCAAGATGTCTCCTCTTGCCGATTCCCAAAGTGCCGAGGAACTTCCATATACTGGCACGGGAAGCAGAAGAGATATTGGTAAGAATATGACGGCGTTTAGCATTGCGTATCATTTGATTGCACAGATTCCTTGCAGCCTTAAAGAGGCACCAATTTTCGTCTGAGCGGTCCCTTTTATATTTCCGAAAGGCCCGGTCCCTTCGCCTCATCGCCATCCGAACACCACGCGTTATCCACGGTGCAGGAGCACGCTTTAATTTAACTTTTTTGATAGGGGCGTGGACGTCAAAAAGTGTAAGGATGTTGGTATTGAAAATATTGACTTTGTCGTCGACTGTACTTGCAGCTAAAAGAGAGTCCCAGTTTAACTTTTCAGCATCCCTACCAAGCTTGTCCATATCCATATGACCAAAACAACGCAAGTGCAATACTTTAGGGAGGGGTTTATCAGGTTTTAGGGCATAACATAAGTAGATCAGGTCATGTTGAGAGAAGCCAGGAGCAGGAAATTGACCGTGAGAGGAAACGAGGGAAGGATCAGAAGAGACGATGAGGTCAAGCCATGTGTCATGGCCATCAGCGTTATGGTGAGTCGCATGCAATGGGAGAACATGAAGGCTAACAGATTTAAGCATGTCATAAAGTTTAAGGGACCGCGTGGATTGGTGGGCGAGGAGATCAGTATTTAAATCGCCCATGATGATATGGTGTGCATATTCAGATCCTAAAGATTCCAGTACTGATTCCAGACTGGAGAAGTAGTTAAGAGATGGGGGACAGTAGACAACACCTAATAAAGATTTTACTCCCTTGACCCAAACCTCAAGGAAAAGATATTCGGCAGAGGGAGAACATGAAGGTGAGGATGAGGTAATAATTGTGTGTTTAAAATCACTTCGAAGATAAATAGCAACCCCACCTCCCCTCCTATCAACTCGGTCATTTCTGATTAAGATAAAGCCAGGAAGAGGGTATAGAGCCGAAAGAAGATGAGGCTTGAGCCAAGTCTCAGAAATCAGGACGGCATGCACGTTGACATCAGTGAAGGTGTCCGAAAAATCACTATAATGGCTTGGTAAACTTTGCGCATTAATGTGGCAGACAATGAAGTCTTTAGATGTTGGCTGAATAAATGTTTGACGTAGCAAATCCCCGAGACCATCACCCACTGAATGAAAACTTTCATCACTGGATGAAGTTGCAGACTCATGTGCAGAATAAAATGAATCATTTCCAGAAAACATAAAATACTTATTACAAAAAAAATATATATAATAATATAATAAATAATATAATATAAAAATAAGTTGGCCTTTGAGGTGCAAAACTAATCTCTGCACCACCCGCCAGCTGACCTACACACAGAAAAAAAAGCAAATTATATTAATTTATGACACAATAAAAAAAAACTTATGTATCTATAAAAAATAATAAAAACTACAATAAGAGAAAATAAAAACACAGTAATATTAAACAGAAGTCAAGAAGTCTAATCTAAATAAACAGTACGAATCCGGTTTCGGAACGAAATCCTAAACGTCAATCGGAAACGTCATAATGACATTTGACAAGAAACAAACAAAAAAAGTTTGTTGTGTAGCAGGTACTTTAGTTATTAGTCAAAAGTAACAACAAACAGTAAAAAGTTAAAATAAAGTAAACTGTTAAAACAAACGCAAATTGTAAAGAAGTGCGTTCTCGAGGATTCATAAATAAACAGTTATGAACACAATTATGTTCCACAACACTCATTTCTTACGCGACTTATTGTTCAAACCTGAAGATGACGCGGGGATGCTGTCGCTTCTGGACGTCGGCGATGAAGTATCCACTGCCATAGGATACTTAATCACTAAAGGACTCAATTCGTCGAAGGAGGTGATCTTAACACGAGTACCATCCGAGACTTTCAAAACAATGATACCATCTTGAGTCCACACTGCACGCATCCCAAAATGTTGCCGGGCTTTGGCAATATAGTTATTCACATATAGTTATTTAGACATATACAACATTATTTTTAGTATACTACAAAGCCGAAAGTAGTTTGTTGAGAATCAGTAGCACAATCTATTGCACTAATTTTTAATGTGTTATATTGGTGTCCCAAAAACATATAAAAATTTACATCAACCTGGTTACCTTGTTTATTACTTAATAAAAATGCGGCGCGTGTCGGTCGTTCATCTATACTACTTTGGCGGGAAACAAATAGCAGCGCGCGGCGCGCGTATGCTCATGCATCGATGAAGAAACGGGATAAATTATTTTTGCATGTCACCGCGTGAGTTTTCCTTATTATTATGTCATATATTTATCTGATCTTCTATACCAAAATCTAATTTGGGTATTTCGGCTTTATGGTATACAAAAACGAGTCTTACTTATTTAACTATTACTACTATTATTACTTACTTATTAAACTAATGTTACTTTATCTACTTGAATTCCAAACTAGAACACAAAATGGTTGATCTAAAGAGGTAAATAAACAGCAGGCATGATTGTGTTGAGTAGCGAGGGATAGACTGTTTCTCGCTACTTGATACTCTATCTGGACGGCACTGCGCTTACCTTCAGGTGCAGTGTGGTCGATTTGCAGCGCCAGAATAAAAAAAGAACCTTAACCTACGTCACCGCAGATCAAATAAATACTATTAACTTTGCTTGAATTAACAGTATATTCAAGGCAGCGTACCACGTCCCACTTTAGTTAAGACAGAAACGAACCCCGTCATTCTCATATTTCGAGGGTCTTTCAAAGGGATCTCAAACTCCGGATTGCAAGTTTTAATCGAATCACGATAAACTTGTTAATATTCAGAACGGCTTGCAGATACGAGAGTAGACACTAGGAATTGGACGTGACTTTGTCTGAAATAATCAAGAGTAATATTTTAGATTTAACTTCGCATGCGTAGTTACATGTATAGGTTTCAGAAGAGATTGAAATGCCATAAAAAACTTTTTTTCTCGAAGTTTCTAATATAGGAACATCTTTTAAAATTTTTCGTTCTCTAATAACCATATAGAGTCATATAGAGAAACATTAAGAAATAGCCTAATCAGAGAGAAACATTTTGTCTTTATTTCATTTAAATCAGTGCATTCAATCAAAAGTTATACCTGTTTGAACGAATTTCTGTATTATGCAGAGTAGTTGTGAGAGATGATTATTTTATACATAGTATAAGAACTTCCACGTGGACGGAGCCGCAGGCAACAGCTAGTAAATAATACGAGATTATTTTAATTATAATAAAAATTCAATTATATGCATAAAAACTCTGTAAATAAAAAAGAATATTCAAACTCAACTATGTCAAATGCTTTAATGTCAATATGAATAATAGTTGAAATAAAATTTTCTAATGTATGATATTATACTAAAGTGGCTAAATCTAACGTAAACAACAATAAATTGAAGTATTGAAGTCTCGTGTTATTATAAAATGATTTAACGATAACTGGTGAGTATTTTACATTGTTTTAAAAGCTATAGATGTAAGTTTTCTTTGGATATCAACAAATACTCTTACTATGTCTGTCTATTTATGCATAACTTTCGTGAATACTGTAAACAGAACTATAAAATATACTGTGTAGCTTTACTGAATTTGGATTGATTCAGGCTTATAAAAAAAATGGTAAACGTTTAAATAAAATAATACATTGAGAAGATCCAATGCTAGCAAACACTACAAAGATGAATAGAATACATATGTTTTTGATTCCAGAAGATTCACCAATTGAAGCTATGGGCAAACGAAACTACAAAAATAAATATGGAGATGCGAGAATTTTGTACAAGAAATCAAAAACAATATGTACACAATCCCGAACATGTTCTTCAGCATCACAATTTCACACCAGAAGTGGCATTTTCCAGTACAAGAAGAATTTATCACAAACTCAGGAATATTACATAGAGAGTGGCAAAATCAAGAGAGATCTTAGCATAGAAACAGATGTATGTATACTCAGGAGGTACTACAAAAGTAAAAGAAACAAATTATACACTAGAGACAGTTCGAATAAATCAAAATATTCCGATGTAATTACAGATATTGACACTGATAAAGCGTTTAAGTATTGTGCGTGTGGCGATAGTAAAACTAACACAAAAGGTAAACAGCAACTAGATATAGCTGCTTTAATGGTTGATAACCTAAAGGTATTACTTACACATTGGATTCAAAAACATTTATTGGATAACAAGGATACACACGACAAAATAGAAACTGTGCTACATACTATTCTGCAAAGTGGAAAGACAACAAAGGTTAGAAATGTTTCTTCTCTGTCTACGTATGTTCTTAGTAAGGAAAGGTATAATTATGAAGTCAAAAACAAACAGGTGGAAACAGCTTCGCTTATTTGCGATTATTATAAACAGAAATCACGTCCAATAACAATGATTACATCCAGTTATGTTAGGGATTTATCGTCTCAATCCGTTCCAACGCCAAGTAAAAAACCGAGAGTTCTATCAACGTTAAGCATTCCAAGAAAAATCAATGTGCCAAAAATCAAGTCTTTATATAAAGTTAAAACAATTAAACATATTAACAAATGTTCTACCCACAATTCAAGAAAACTATTAGACTTATCTAGTTTTGATTTACTTGCAATATCAACAAGATCTTTTACGAAACGATGTGCTAATTATGGTATGAAAAGACCTAAAAAACGCCGTATAGCGTTTCAATCAAAGTCTCTCTTTAAATACGTATCGAATCCTACTGAGACTGAAGAAAAAGAAGAACGAAGTTTGTATAAAACAGTCAAGAAAGCAGAGCTAGAAGAAATGCCAAGCCTTGTGAGAAATATATATGCTGATCATCCAGCAAATTTGACACGTCCACAAAATATTATTCGCACATCAAATACTGATAATGTTATTTTGACTAAAAAAAAGTTTTCAAGATGTGAACTTTTGAATACTAACAAAAATGTACGTAAAGATGATAAGTATACTTGCAAAGCGAGTTTTACAGACACTCTGAAAGTAAGAGATCAAAGCGAACCAATGAATACCAACGATACCTTAAGTCACAGTATGGAATTTTTAAATGAAAGACAAGTCGAAAAAAAAACTAGTAGACGTTATGTCAATTTAAATAACAAGAAAAGTGTTTACCTCACTAAGAAAAGACGATCATTAACAGTCAAACCTCGAAATTTACAAAACAAAAAATTCCCACTGTCTCATGAAAAGGATGGTGACCAAACAGATAAAAACAGGGAACTTGTTAAACACATTCAAAGTATATTGGAGTATGTAACCAAAGATAAAGAAAACTTTAAACTTAACATTCACGTGAGTTTATCACCAATAAAAGGGAAATCTGTAGATGCGTCATCACATATTTCTAATATTGTTATACAAAATACAAATATAGATCTACCTGTGACATGTAATATTAAAACACCTACTAACTTTGTCTCTGTCGAAGAACAAATCACAAAAATAAGTTCACTTGACACCTCTGAAAAGACTCCAGAAATTATTGCATTACTCGATGGTGCTGCTAGCCAAGCGAAATATATTTTTAACGCAGAGAACTCTATAAAATCGGATCCAATACCAAGCCAAAGACAAGATCGAGCTACGAAAACTTCAAAATTAGAAATTGTGCAAGAAATACATGATCTCAAATCAGTAGTTAAAAATCTACTTCACACAGCTGAAAATCTTATGTCGGAACAACTAAAGAAAGAAGCTTATAAACGCAAAGTTAACACTGCCAAAAGTAATATTGTTGATATTAAAACTGTAGAAAATTTAAAACCACCTAACAAACCGATATCCCAAGGCATACAAATATCAAATGATTTTGCTAAAAACTTACATCTGGCTGGAATAAAACTTTCAAAAGAGCCTAAACGAGATACTACTGAATTTTGTAATAGACTTATGAGAAAAAGTACATCATACAAAATAATTGAAAGTGAATCAGTACTTAGAGTTACTGATATGACAGTAGGAGGAAAGACCGAAAATTCTCCTGAAGTAAATACTTGCACACTATCAAAATCAAAGTCTTTAATTGATGTCACGAAAGAGAAAAATAGCGTTATTGCATACTATTGTGACGGTGGATGTAATAGTGAAATTTGCTGTAGACAAAACCATTTTAAGTCTTTCACCAATGCATCATTAGATAGATCCGCGAAGCATAAAAAGAAACAAAAAAGTCGATCTTCATCTTCATGTGAATGCAGTAAGAATCATACTCATCAACCAGTCTTAATTGGTTCTCAAAAATTAATTCCTGAGTGTCCTACGTCTGTCTACATCGACATTGAAGAATGTTGTGACAAAAAATCCTTAATACCCACACGCAAAGGAATGGGCTTTGGCGAAGGTTTCATATATTGCCTTTTACTATGGATACCTGTTACGATAATAGCCGGTTTGTTCTACAATTATGTTATCAAAGATTGGATTGATCCTATTGAACATAAAGCTAATACGTCTGTGCTGTATCTAAAATTGTCTGATTTAGGATTTTGATATATTTTGTTATTTTGAATAAATTTTGCTTATACAGTACTTTATATTTTTATTCATTTGTAATTTGATTTGTGATTTTTTATATCTAGAAAATCTAACAGATAATGTAACTGAGTACATTCTTATTACTGTCTTATTATATTTTTATTGTGTTCTTGTTTCAGATTTGGAACATATTAAGGTGTAAAATGCAAACCAACCAACAACATTTTGGCACTTTAAATGTACTGAAAAGATCCAAGGTACTAACACAATATCCAGATATTATGCCAACATATGTAGTTGGTTTTGCCTTGCACGAAACTTATGACAACCTCATGACCGCTCAGCCAATTATTTATAAAGGAAGTTCTCAAAGTAGCATCAATTCTGTTACTGCAACGAACTCAGTAAAAATTTTAGACTCCAACACAATTGAAAACTTAACTCATACAATTAATATGCCCAAAGATAATGATTTAATCCAAACAGAGAAAGATGAACAATGCCCGGATGTTCAAAAAACGTTGGAAACTCTCATGACTACTGTAAAGGAAAAAAATACTGAAATATCGAAAAATATACAATCAGAAATCATATTTAATGCAACAAAGCGATCAAAACAGGATAACAATTTCAGAAAGAAACCTCGTAAAAATAAACGTGTTGCTAAATTTAGGAACCTTAATTTCAAATGTAAGCATTGCAAGCCTATAACAAAAAAAAATGAATTATACTACACCAAATCTAAACGTAACGCAGTAGCTGCTGATATAGTACAGAAAGGATTTTGCAATCTATCTAATGTTATCAATCAATCACGAGTGTTGAAAAAGGTACTTGCTGTTGAAAATTTACTTGAGGAACATCAGTTTTTGGATGATATAAATATGTACGAAATTTCTTCATTAACTTCGTCTTCTACAAAGAAAGGTATAATGAGTCATTCTAGTGATAACACTATTACTCGTAAATGGAGTTCGTCTTCATCGAGAAATTATTATTCTAGCATCAATTCAAGTAATTCTGTAATTCAAGTGTCAACAGAAAATGTAATCCCATACAAAACAGATGTTATTAACGTTGCAGTGGCGATTGCTTTTGATAAAGCTAAAGCTAATGAACATAAAATACAAACAAAGCAATATATAATGAAAAATGAAGAAACATTTTTTGCTAAACATGATTTAACAAGAACTGAAACTGTTGTTTTACCTCCTGTCGCTTTAACGTCCAAAACACCGTCGTATGCTAACCCAAAAGACATAGTAAAATCTATAGAAGATGCAATTAGCGATGCAACGCTTGTAGATAATAAGGAAAAATCAAGTGTTGTGATTTCGATCGACGAAGATACTTTTGTTATTGCAAGAACTAGTTCTGATTTTAATAAATCTAGTTTCAATTCAGACTTAACTTTAACAAATTCAGAAACTCAATCAGCAGTTATCAATTTGGGAATGTTTCCTGAAGCAAATCCATCAACTAGTAAATTTACTGAAAACGCCGTTATAATTACAAAAAAAAACAAAGGTTTCGTCAAAAAAGAAGATGAAGTCATTCGGAATGGCCAAAATGATTTAAACACTAACATATTAAAGAAATCTTTTGACGTTGAGAAAAATGTAGTTGCACAAAAAATAATAACTTTACCCGATGAAGATGCTATAAGATCAAAATTAAAAGGAAATCATGAACACCAAAGAAAAACAGAAATTGAATTTCAAAACTCTCCACCGTCAACGTTGGCGGATATGTGGGATAGACTTATTTTATTGCTTGACGCAGCATTGAAAAGAATAGAAGAAACGTTACCCGACAGAATAATAAAAGAAATTAAGAAAACGTTTAATTTTGATGAATACAAAAATTTCGTTTTGAAAATCATCTCGGAGAAGAAACATTCGAGTGGAGTCAAAGACACTAAGTTAAATAAAGGAGTTTGCGTTGACATGCTGAAAACAGAAGCCGATGAGAGCCTACAATGTGATCTAGTCCAAAACCAAGTTATAGACCAACTCTTAGCGAAACTTTACCCTGAAGAACCAAGTAATGTCCCGCCAGCAAAATTCACTCAGAAATTGATTTCTAAAATCTTTAAAGAATACTTTGAAGCTCTATCGCCAGGAGTTTTAAGGGATATTGAAATAAAAGAAGACTCTACAGTTTCGGGAGCAGAACCGAAGTTAGCGGCCGATATGGAAAGTTTTAGTCGTCTGAAAGTGCTATTGGCCGTGCCTATTAACTTTGTAAAAGAGAATGCGTTTGTGATGACTAGTGTACCGACATTTCTGTTGATTTTGCTATGTATGTATGGTCTTATTATTTTTATAATAAAACCTTAGTTAAATTTTAAATTTATTTGAATTTTGTGACGCCATTTGGAATGAAAAATGAAAGGCAAGAGTTGATTGAACTGGTGTCGAATATTGAGGATTAGTCCCTGATAGTATTCAAAATTCATCTAGGTATAGATCATAAATCCTTACTATGTAACTATGTAGATGTATAATACTTTTATCCAACAGTCACACACATAGTCTGATCCCACACTAGGTCAAACCTGTATCGTGGGTATCAAGGACTACGGTTCCACAGCATCCAAACTAGAAGCAAATACTCATGGATCACATTGTTATCACCAATGTTGATCACATCAACATAGGTCTCGGTGTAAGGATCGAACATCCGACCTCCCGTTTCACAGCCAACTACTCGCGCGCTGTGCCACGGAGGCTGTGAAATAAACAGATTGATTGTAGTATGTTGGTTGCTTATATAAATACCTTCTATGCACTTTTGGAATAAATATCTCAGTTTTTTTATCCTGGCACGGCAAAGTGACCACACTCAATTTTTATTCAAAAACCTATTTACTCCCTTCTTGAAAATCCCCATACTGTAGTCCCTGGGAGCTCATTCCATATTCGAAGCGTTCGCGGGAGGAAATTCCTCTGAAAACCACACTGCACCTGATAACATAATCGTATTAGAAACACCAACATGCGTTCCATCACAGGAGTTATTGTGGGAAAAAAGTGTGCAGAGCTAAATGGGATTGGACCGGCCACGTCTGTAGAATGCACCCAGACAGGTGGGCGAAAATCTACTGACTGGGTACACGACGGTTGGAGAAGACGTGGAAGGCCAAGAATGCGATGGAGGGACAACCTGGATGCTTTTTCTAAGAAATGGCGCAATTTGGCTGATGCCAGTAAGGAGTGGAAGAGGAAGAGGCCTTTGCCTAGCACTCTGACATAAAAAAGGCTATAAAAAAATCACATAAATTACTAAAGTTCTTTATTTTTTCCATGAAAATACAAACTTTAGACAAAATAAATAGAAGTAACAGAAAATAAATATAGCGTCGAAAGATAATTGGAACTATTCTCATTGTAATTCATTGTTTATTTTGCTTCATCAATTGAGTGAGTTAATCGTACAATCGTTCCTAAGAGTCATTAATTCGTGTAATGTATAATATTTTACATCATTAATACTGAAAACAACTAATGTTTCTGACGAATATTTGTACGATTACTAATGCGGTGAGATAGCTTTCAATCTTGGTAAATTTTTTGTATATCAAATCTAAAAATCAATCAGAGTCTTGGCTTATTAATAATTTCTTCGGCGATAGGTTTGTAGACAACATTTAGCAGACTTTTATTAAATGATAAATAGGTAATAAACTCATTCATTGTCAAAGCTGAAAATAGCTCTAAATCTATTTACTATTTACGTTATTCCATTGACAGAGAAAGAAGATAACAAAGACGCTTAGCTAATTCTTTAACAACTTTAAAACCTTTCTGCTTTTGTTTCAATAGTAAGATTCCTTCCTTTATATGATGTTCTTGTTTATTGTCCAGGAGCTAAAACCAAGTGTCCGGATCTATCCACGGTGAATACCGGTCGAATGCGACTCCTCCTGGAATTAGAAAAGCTTTATGTTTTGTTTTTATGCAGACCAGTAAACAAGCAAGTAAGTCATGTGGCAAGATCCCATAATGTGATAAGGGCGAGCCTATCGCCATACCAGGCACATTTCCAAACGCCGGGCTGATACTTAGTATTTCTAAATAGAAAAACCCAATATCACTTTACCCGACCCGGGGATCGAACCCGCGACCTCGGCACAGTAGTCGCTACCAAGGCAGTAACTTATCGATTAAAATGATAAAAAATATAATTGCATCTACCCTATTGTGATTATTCTTGACATCTATATTCAATAAATATTTTGATTCAGAATAAGGTACTATTAGTTACCTAAGTTTAGCGTTTTTAGGCCTGCTGGCCACAGCTACGGCCTGGGCAATTGCTGGAGCGTCTTCTGTCACCTCCTAAACACGTGAAATTGTATTGTTATCTGTACATATAAAACTACATGCCCTAACCGATTTTTCAACGTCCACATTATACCGCTGGGCTGAAAAACCTGCAATTTTAAAAGCTTATTGCTATGTTAACTACTAAGAAAGGTTTTTTTTAAATTCTGTTTCTTCCGGGAGGAAGAAAGCCTGACCCCTCCAACTAATGGAGGATGCCCGTATCCAGAAGCGAGATAGTGTACAGGGCTAGTGTTGTATTATTAAAAGGGGGTGAAATGGAATGAGCTGAATATTAATACTATTCAATTACACTAACACTATTGTTATAAAAGAATTTGAGTGTTTATTCAAAATTTATACCCTAAGGGGGGAAGTTGGGCGATACATTTGTATGCAAAGCGAGCAGAAAGCAAATCTTTCAAGCAAAAACTATGAGAACTAAACTATTATTTATACATTTAAGTATAGGCGGACTTAATGCCGGAGGCATTCTCTGCCAGTGAACCTGAGGTAGTGCAGAGATACAAGAAGGTAGGTGCTAAAATAAAATTCTAAGTTGCAAGAATACATTAACATCTCCACATATACTATATCAGAATAAAAGTTACACGTATAAACAGAATATGTATATACAAATATAATATACACAATACATAAAAATATTCCTGTTGTAATAATTAATCGCATCGCAAAAAAACCATCAAGTAGTTTAAAACTATTAAACGAATTATGCTATTTTTTTTAAACGGCTTACCTCTACAGGCGATTCGGTGGTGGTAAATCCAGGGTTAGCTTGAACTCTTGGTACTGGGTACGGCGCTCCGTATTGCGTGAATACGCGTGGCTGAGTCCTGGACCAAAAAATATATTTAAAACCCTCTCATGTCTCAAAAGGAAAACGGTGTTCGGAAAAAGGTAATAAGTAGGGAGTAAAACAAGCCAAAATCAATTTTATTTCCATAACGTTAAAGTTAAAAATTGCATGTAAGAACGGCGAGTGTTGCCAGTATTAGTCCGCTTGCCGGCATGTCAATGATACATCACTGGTTAAAAATAAATAACACCCAACATCCACATACAGAGTCCTGACCCTACAGAAAGCTCCAATAACTTGAGATACTTTCGGTGTCACAACAAACTGACCAGAAACAAATATTTGTGAACCAAATTTCGAATCCCTGACAACTCATACACAGCAAATAAAAAAAACTTTTTTTTTTCCTGGTAGGGCAAAGTGACCGCATTGCACCTGATGGTAAGCGCGTGCGGTCCAATTAGAGTATCGAGTAGAAAGAGACGATCTATTCCCCACTACTTAACACAATCATGCCGGCCTGCTTCTTCACACTATGCCATAGGCAAGAAGGTAAAGAAGCGGTCTATTGTCAGAGTACTCAGAAGGCCGCAAAACTACCAAACATCGTACCCAAACTCTAGACTCATTTTAAATAGGGTTAGCATATTCTAAAAGCAGTGAGAGGTGGAAGTGGTACAAATTGCCGAGACAAAAGCTCGTAACCAGACCAATTGGCGTACACATCTGGCGCTTCGAAGTTACGTGTGTAATCAATGTTAATTATCACTCCCTATAATAGAGCAAAACAAAGTAAGGAAACCTAAGATTTCACACACAAGAATTTCACGGTAGACAGCGGCTTTGCTGTCCCCTGGTATTGCAGAAGTCTATGGGCGGTGGTGACTTACCATCAGGTGGCCCGTATGCTCGTCTGCCTATCCACGCAATAAAAAATTAGAGGTATGTGAAATCTACCAAACAACATTACGCCAGCGTGGAGGACTAAAGCCTATCCCCTTTATAAGACCTTCCTCAGCAATGGGACAGTGTTTAATACAGGGCTGGTTTTATTGATTGGGATTGATCCCAAAGATCTGAACCAAAAACCTCAGGTTTTCAGCCACTAGACCAATTGATACTACGAGCAACTTATTTGGCAATAAACATAACGAAACCATAAAAGTATAAATCACACTTGTAATTCTATTACTGTCCTAAGGACGTATTGCATAACACGTTTTAAGGTTTTAATGCTGCAAGAACCCAAAGAATTCATTTATAATTTAGGATCGTCTCACATTAAAATACATCGGCATTCCGCGCCAAAATTGGGGCAATGTCTTCCATTGTTACATCTGCCAATTTGCATATTATATGTGTCTGAATTATATATTCCGAGTGTGAGTCAACCTTGCGACTCGTTCTAATACGTTGTGGACTGTAAGATTGGATTCTCTATTTGGGCAATTCATTAAGATTATTTGTATAGCTATTTCAGTTCATCTTTACAGGACTTGCTGTGTCTGAGCTTGTTATTATTAGTTTTGATTTGAATTTTTAATTCCGAAGTGAGTAAAATTTACTAGAACAATTATTTTAACGTATTCTACATTCATGTGATGCAGAACATGGCGAGTATTGTGAGACATACATACATATACACTCAAGCCTGTAATCCCCGAAGGGGTAGGCAGAAATGTAACCAGTAAACCTACATTTCGCCGAGTTTATTACCGTCCCATGATGTGATAGGGGGAGAAGCCTATCGCCATGCCGGCCGTAATTACAGACTTTTGATACTGAGTATTTTGTGAAAAAAACCCACTACCACTTTAGCCAACCCGGGGATCGAACCCGAAACCTCAGCACAGCAGAAGTACCGCGCACGCAATTACAACTACGCCACCGAGACAGCCATCAGCGTGAATTGTGATGATTATACGAGGAACACACAAAAACTCGAAATACTTTATTCCGAATTTCGAAACCCACTTCCAAAAGTCCGAATTTCAATATACCTAAGAATTATCTATTAAAAATCACGAAATTTATTTTACCGAAAGTCGTAAATCCGATTTATTTGTTTTCCGATTTTCACAAGTCCGAAGAATCAAATGCTCGGTGGGTTCTCGGTTCGAAAAACGACATTTACTGTGATTGAATCCTTTAGGTTATGTTATGTTAGAACAGTGACCATTAAAGCCAGATCCCCTCTATTGTCACTTATCAATCTAAATAATTATTCGATCTATTGACACTCGGTATTTTGAGGATAGTAATTATAAACGTTAAGAATATTAATATTTCGGAAGTGTAAAAATAGGATGAATGGTAAATCGAAGTAGTTATATTGGGAATTTGGAAATCGGTATTTTGAAATTCGTATTTGTGACTTTCGGAATAAAGTTTTTCGTATTTATGTAATGTATCTATCTCGTATCGACTACTATATTGCGCGTAAATTTCGCTTATCAAAGCCTTTATAGAATAAATCCATAAAAGAACTGCTTAACAAAAAGGTAAATAAATAAGGTATTTTACAATATCTAGATCTGAAATACGAATCTCGAAATTAAAAAATGACTTACCTCGCTCCAAATACTGTAGCCACTGCCGTGCTCTTGGTTCCTTCGTCGACTTCTTCAGATTCTTGTTCTTCACTTTGGTCTATGTCATTTCCATCTTGGTTAGCATCTAATCCGCTTTGTAGAGCATCCTGACCTTGGAAGTTTTGAGGTTGAGCTCCCTGGATAAGTTGAGGTTCAAATTGTCCCTGGTAACCTTGGTCTTGGTTGGTTAATGGTGCTGGGTATAGCTGCTGAGGAGCCTGGTATTGGTTAACGGGCTGGACAAGTTCAGGTTGTTGGTAAAACTGTTGTGGTTGCTGGTAGACTTGTTGGGGTTGCTGGTAGACTTGTTGGGGTTGCTGGTAGACTTGTTGGGGTTGCTGGTAGACTTGTTGGGGTTGCTGGTAAACTTGTTCTGCTTGTTGCGGTTGCTGGTAAACTTGTTCGGTTTGTTGATATACTTGTTGAGGCTGCTGATATACTTGTTCTGGTTGTTGATATACTTGTTGGGGCTGTTGGTATACCTGCTGAGGTTGTTGGAATAGTTGTTGGGGTTGTTGGTAAACTTGTTGAGGCTGGCGATAAACTTGTTGAGTTTGGAAGCCGGAGTTCTGGCCTTGGTCCTCGATCTCTTCGCGATCTTTAGCCTCTTTGGGTTTTTGAGTTGCAGGCTGAGGTTGCAGAACAATAGGCTGTGCTTGAATTTGGGGTAAAGGAGCAACCTGCGGTTGGTATTGCTGTAATGGCTGTTGGATTGCAACTGCGTCCGGGTTTGGTTGTAAATATTCTGGTTGGACAGCCTGGGGTTGCAAAGCTGGTTGATATTGACCTTGCGGAACCGGTTGATAAGCGTTGGCTGGTTGATACTGAGCTAATGGTTGCTGTACAATGTATCCAGTGCTTGGTGCTTGCTCACCGATCAATAAAGGAGGATTTTGGGGCAGAGGTTGCGGGCTCGCCTGTTGTTGTGCTAAAACTGAGGGCAAGGCGGCGAAATGAGCTGGTCCATCAAAACCGACCTGTTTCTCAGCTTGAATAGGGGCAAGATAGGAATTCCTGAGCTGCTGTAGTGGAACAAATTGAGGCTGCAATTGCAACTGGGCTAATGAACCCAGATAGAATTCTCCAGGGTATTGTTGGATATTTTGTTTAGATACTTCCACTGAAGTCTTTTCTTTCAGCTCAGCTAATGGACCATCGTCTTCCAAGATCTCGCGTTCATTCAAATAGGCTTCAGTAACTTGTGTTGCTGGTGCTTCCGTGGTTTGTTCGGTCTTTGTTGTGGTTGATGGTGCTGGGGTGGTGCGAGCAAAAGGCCTCGGAGCTTTGGGGGATGGGAGATTATTGGCTTTGCTCTTAGCTTGGGCAGCTTCTAATTGTTTTTGTCTTTGGAATTGCCGGTATGTTTCTTGTTGTTGTTGATACTGGAAAAAATATGGATTATTTTTATATTAATAGTGTAAATTATTCGGATTCTCTAAACCGGCCGCACCTGCGCTTTCTATAAGTGTTAGAACTGACCGGACGTGAAAAAGCAGCAGCGGCTTTGCTGTGCCCTGGCATTGCAGAAGTCTATGGGCGGCAGTGTCTACTTACCATCAGGTGGTCCGTCTACTCGTATGTCTCTCCAGCAAGTAAAAAAAAACTGACCCTGCGTCAGGTGGCGGATATTACGCCCTCGAATTTTATCTGAAGTTCATATTGCTTATTACATAGAGCTAAATTAAGTATAATTGGAGCTAAATTTTGAGTTTAGTTAGGCATTATGAGAAACTACGGCTTTTAAGACGAGTTAATAGTAATGAATCTATTTTACAAAGTATATTATTTGTTACTAACACTCATAAAACAAACTATGCATAGGTATCTATAGATCAAGTTTAAGTTTAAAGAGAATTAAAATTCAACAGCGATACACATAGTCCCGAATTTACAGTAAGATATAATCTTGTGTCGTAAGCACCGAGAAATGAGAGAGACTTTCAGTTCAGAAAATGAGAATTGACGTAGATAAAGGTTACATCTATATGCATAGAAAGTAGACTGAGGAATACCGTCATAAAATTCATCTGATGGTAAAACAATGCAGTGCAAATATGATGAGACGCAATATCTCTCGACAATCGGTAAAATAATGCCTGCCAATTTTAGTCATATTTTAAATAATATATACCACTAGAAGTTGCCCGCGGCTCCGCCCATGTGGAGGTTATTTTTGGAAGAAAAGGTATACAATCCATGGAGGCATCTTAAGCTATTGCATTTTTCAATATTTTGCTATCCCTTAGGAAGCGTGCATCGATCCTTTGCTCTGCGAAAATCAAACTATCCCACGGGAACTGTACATTTTCCAAGATAAAAAGTAGCCTATGTGCTATTCCAGACTATAATCTCTGTGCCAAATTTCAACCAGATCCGTCCAGCCGTTGATTGATTGATTGAGTAACAAACATCCATCCATCCAAACATTCGCATTTATAATATTAGTAGCATTATATTACCTGAATCTGCTGAAGAGTCTGGTCCAAATTTCTGATATCAGTTTCGAAGCCAGGTCCCTGTGAAGGTTGTCCATTTATGGGCGAGGCTTGGAAGATGGGTTGCTGCTCCTGGGTGGGCAGACCTTGGACGGAGACGTCAGGTGATCCGTAACTTGTGCTCGGGATGGCCTGGTTCCGAGGGTCGACTGGTGGCAGGTATTGCTGTGACTGAGTTGGCTGTGAAAATATTATTTAGTTACATAAAAAAAATGAGTGTGTGTACTTATGTACGCGCGTGAGAAGTTATACTTCTTTGGCCTCATTAAAAAATATGATAATATAATTATTTTTTTTCATAACGCGCCTAAAGCAGTATAAATTCATTGTAGGTGCATGGTTTATCTACCTAGAAGACACTAGAAATGAAACGGTATCAAATCTCCTTACATTTCATGATAGCCTGGTACTTAAAGTGAATAATGATAGTGACTTAGGATGACCTACCCAAGTCACAAGAAATGAAACGGTATCAAGTCTCCTTACATTTCATGATAGCGTGGTACTTAGAGAAACTTCAGAGGTGTTACTTTTGTGTCACGTGCATCTTAAAATTTCACTCTCATAATTTTTTCATAACGCGCCTAAAGAAGTATTATAACTTCAAAAATAATGTATTCGCGATTCAGAGAGAACTTCATCAGGTGTCGCTAGTGATATAACCGAAATCATAATTAACATAAGCTCACACCTACTTTCTAAAAGGGTAGGTCTCTACCTACAATTACAATTACATATTTTTAGAAATAAACTCAAACAAGAATAATTGTTTTGCCCGACCTTAAATTTAAAATCAAAACCTCATTACTTTTTGGGCTAATTGATATCAATTTTAATTATGTTATCGCAAAATATTATTTTATTTTATTTTCCGCTGCATATAAAATAACATACAAAATCTCAAAACAAATAAGAAATAATCGAAACATGTTTTTCAATGCATTTAAATCCTCTCACAATTTTCTGTCAATGTTCTATGATGCAGCCCTATTTGGCTTCATCTGTGTTAAGAATCTCATGCATATACACTGACGCCTGTAATCCCCGAAGGGGTAGACAGAGGTGTGACCAGTACACCCACTTTTTGCCGAATTTCGGTCCCATAATGTGATAGGGGGTGAGCCTATCGCCATACCGGGCACAGATTCCACACTCCGAGTTAATACTGAGAATTTCTAGATAGAAAAACCCAATATCACTTTATCCGACCCGGGGTTCGAACCCGAGACCTCAGCACAGCAGTCGTAACGCATGCGCAATTGCAATTGCACCACCGAGGCACTCTATGTTAAGAATCTCGAATACTATAATAACGTTCGAAATGATACAGACCTGTTGTTCCTTCTGAGGAAGTTCGAACGCTGGACCGCTAGGTCTCCAACCGCTTGGCGCGTACGGAGCCGCTGGAGCCTCCGCTACCACAGCACTCACCAGGCATACTATGGTTATCAGTCCCTGGGGTATCACAAAAATCTTTAAATATTACAGTCACACACATAGTTTCCATACTAGGTCAAACAAAAATTTGCTATCATATCCGCCCGGATAGCGACCACCGTACACAGGGTGTAAAACCCGCCATAGTGGCTCACGCTGGTGTTTCGCGTTCCAGGATCAGCCAGTGTACATCTGGTTTTTGTCGGGGGTCTAGAGTTGGGGTACGATGTTTGGCCGTTTTGCGGCCTTCTGAGTACTCTGACAATAGACCCTCGACCGCTTCTTCACCTTCTTGCCCATGGCGTAGTGTGAAGAAGCAGGCCGGCATGATTATGTTTAGTACCGGGGGATAGATTGTCTCTCGCTACTCGATACTCTAATTGTACCACACTGCGCTTACCATCAGGTGCATGTGGTCAATTTGCCGTGCCATTATCAAAAGAAAAAACCTGTATCGTGAGTATCGAGAACTACGAGGGACTACGGTCCTACAACACACAGAAAATATTTGTGGATCAAACATTGTCTCGGCGTAGGAATCGAATCCGCAGCCTTCTGTTCACAGCGGAATACGCGCCCGCTGCGCAACGTAGTCATTATCAATAATTTAGGGATGTGTCCCTTTTAAAACCCAGTCTTAATTAACGAGTTAAAATAAATATATTTCTTAAAGCTACGATTCTATACCACATACACAAACTTTAATAATCAGTTTAACTGATAACTAAATAGATTTATATATAAAGTGACTGTGGTAGGACTATGTTTGCATAGACATCTAATCGTTGCTGCACAATCGGGCTTGCTATGGAAGGTCTTCGGAACCATTTATTAATAATCTAATAAGCGATGTAGAATTTAGATGGACTTATTTTTTGTCATATTTATTCCCATATCGATGGAGGCTTGAAATTTCTATTTAATATTTACTATGCTATTTCCAATAGCACTATATCAAAATAATTATTTATAAACACAATTTAAAAATGTAAAATCAAACTGTCAAGCATAAATTAATAATTGAAAATTTCACTAAATTACGAAAAAAAATTATTCGAAAAACATCCGAATGTCGAGCACACACAACACTAACACAGACACATAATAAAAAACGTGCAATCACCTTCATTTTCGTGGACTTTCGCTTTATGAGGTGTGCACGCGCATCGCTTTTATAGACAATAGTGTTGGGCATTGTCATTCGGCGCGCGATCGATGTCGACCTTAACAACCGTAGGGTTGTACGTTGATTGTTTTTGTTATTTGAAGTGCCTAATTAATATATTCGACAATTTCTTTTTCTATCAATAGATAAAAGAATTATCTGAGGCTATTTTAGCTCCTTCAGAACTGGTTTATTGTTCTTTTAACTCTTGTCAAAATAATTATATTATATAATAACATATCTTCCACATCAGAGCCACGAATCCTTGCTTTCGGAGACACAACTTCGAGGCCCGAACCAGGGAGTTCTCAAATTCTTATCTTTGCCGCACCATCTAGCTTCGGAACAGTTTACCGGCCCCCGTGTACCCTTTTTCTTATAACCCTGGGTCTTTTAAGAGTGAAGCCACTTAGCAGGCCGGCATGATTTTGTCGACGAGCGAGAGATAGTCGTCTCTTATTAGATACTTGATACACTACCTGGACGCCACTGCGCTTACTAAGGTCCAATAAATATTCAATAACGCAATATATTCTCTATACATTCGAAAATTTAAACTAAGAACTGTTTTTATAGCTAAAAACAACGGACAATTCAACGTACTGATTCTATATTAATGTGGGTAAAATAGTCGCATTCATAACCCTTTCATAACACAGCCTTTCAAGTAAACAATTATAAAATGAATAGACACCTTTAACGACTAAATATTTGCTTATAGTGGGAAACCGAACATTGTTAATTAATGGAGTCGAGAAAAAAACATCATTGTTAGTCAATCACTTAAAATATAAACGGCGGGAGCATGTTTCATGCGCAACTATTTCTATATACTCGGATACAATCAGGTCTATATAAGAGACATAAATTGAGACAACTGACGTAAAGTGACAGTTTACTGTTGCGTTTCGCATGGTAAGTGAGATATCCGGAGGCCCAGATTCCGCCTTCCTTTCCCTAATACCCTATATATATTCCTGTCCTTTAAGGCCGACAGCGCATACATGATACTTTTGGTATTGTGGATGTTCATGGGCGGTGGAGATCACTTAACATCAGGTGACCCACTGGCCCGTTTGTCGGACTATGCTATATAAAAAAAGACGCAAATAATAGGCTTGTTGACTGTTTTTGGGAAATTGTTTTATTTTATTCTTCATTAGACCATGAAGTATTAAAATAATATCATTAATAAAGAGAAAACAAGTTTTCAAGATTTAATTTGCATTTTTATAAACCAACTTTATTTTTCCCACCAAAACGCTACCAACTGTCATGGCCTCTTGTGTGACGTGACCATCCGCAAAACTAATAGACGTTTGGCTCATCGTTTATTAGATGTTTCAGACGGTGATGTCATGTATGACTGATGGTTGTTTCATGTCACGTGACAAATTTGTTTAATTTTCGATATTTTTAGACTAAAATCTATTATAAAAAACAAATTTCTATCAGGTTTTCACTTACTGTCAACTACCCTATTCCATTGCATTTCCATAAAATCGACATATTTAGACTGTCTTGCCGGGCACAAATCTTAGTTTTTATGTTATAGAATAGGAGAATCAGAAAAAACTACCTGAGAAACAAATCCATAGCATAAACAGAGATATTATTAACAGGTTTTTAATGCTATATTCATTTCCATACTTTAATTCATTTAACTTATATATATTTTTAGGACGTTTTGAATGTCGAAAAATCGACCGAATTTGTAAATGTAGGCTGGTAAAAAGTTTCTCTGTCAAATTGGAGTTGCAGGAAATGTTTATACGTAGAAGATTAGTTGGCGTGATTTTTAATATAGTCGGCTTATAAATATATCAGAGGCAGGTCATGATTGGTGTAGGTATGATCTGGGCCCTTTAGGCGTAATGTGAAAAAGTCACACAGCAAGCCGGCTGATTGTGTTGAGTAGCGCGACGAAGAGATTGTTTCTCGCTACTTGATACACTAATTCGACGGAACTTCACTTACCATCAGGTGCAGTGTGGGCACTTTGCCTTGCCAGGATAAAAAATAATAATTTCTCATCAAAACTATATCGTTCTGAGAAAAAATCCTAAACAATCAATCATTCCAATCAAAATTTGCGTAACTGTTTATAATTTCAGCATTACAATACACCGTGCCTCTGATAGTCCTGAGTCTTCTCTATTAGTGAGGGGTTAGACAGCTACATCTATTTAGCGGCACAAAAAGAGAAATTTTGCTTCTGAAAATATGGTCCGAATTGGTCATAATAGGGTTCGTTTAATTTTGTACATTATTCGATATGCAACCGAATATAATACGCAAAAGAAACTCTTTTGTGAAAACAAAATCAATATTGCATGAAAAATGAAGTCACAATATGTATTTTAAATATTGGTATGAGCAAATACTCAAGAGTATGAGCAAAAATGGTTGCGTATTGGGAACATTTTTTTTTTATCATAGCACGGCAAAGTGACCTCACTTCGCCTGATGGTAAGCGCAGTACGGTCCAATTAGAGTATCGAGTAGCGAGAGACGATCTATCCCCCGCTACTCAACACAATCATGCCGGCCTGCTCCTTCACACTACGCCATGGGCAAGAAGGTGAAGAAGCGGTCGAGGGTCTATTGTAAGGGTACTCAGAAGGCCGCAAAATGGCCAAACATTGTACCCCAACTCTAGACCCCCAAAAACATATCGCTATCTCCTTCGCACAACTGCAAAGTAATGGTGATTCTGAGAACCGTGACGTCACGGGTCACATCGTGCATCATATTACTGTCATTTCATATTCATTCGTAGCATTCATAAAATTATTTCGATAATAGGTCTTAGGTAGCGCAACTTGTTGATTTAATTAATAAAAATTGAGTGAACTATCCTATTGTCACCTTAGCCCCCACTACTTTGACCTTAGATTGGTAGATTTAAAATACCATTGAAATTTTTGTGTCTATAACTGTCATGGTTGGTAATACCAACACTCAGTACCTGGATGCGGTTGATAAAATAAAAAATAGCCTGAAATAGACTGGCATTCCAGCAGTAGCCTAGTCAAGAGTTGTACGAACTGCAGCCTGCCACGTCGAGACGAAAGTCGTAGGTTCGAAAACAGCCAAAATGGCATACAACTCTGACTCTTCTACAGTGACACGTATATTCATTGTTACTTATCGCTTACTTTAACCCAAAGACGTTAGTGCCAGATGAGCAGACGGGCCACCTGATGGTAAGTAGTCACCGCGGCCCATAGACTTCTGCAATGCCAGGGACTTCTTAAACCCTATCATTAGTAGAGGTGCCAAAAAGTGAGATAACAATATACAGAGCTCGTATTGTAAGATTGGCAGTGATATTGATTCCTTACTTTAATTATATCGTATTTGCCAACCCTAATCCATGTTTGTCTCCTCTGCCAAGGAAGGTTCAAAATGTACTGACGCCTTGACGTAAGCATCCTTTAGTGATGAGAATAACCCAGAAATAAGTTCACAAACAACATTAGTAGTCTTGACAGCTGAAATTACATATTCACCGGTAGGCAGCGGCTGTGCCCTGGCATTACAGAAGTCTATGGGCGGCGGTGACTACTAACCATCAGGTGGCCCATCTGCTCGTTTGCCTATCGAGGCACTAAAAAAATCTGGGTTTATACCATCGTGCCATAGCTTGATAGCAACCGGCTTGGCTAGAGTGATAACTCTGTCTTTTTTTTATTCTGGCACGGCAAAATGCCCACAGTTCACCTGATGGTAAGCGCAATGCCGTCTATTTAGAGTATCATGTAGCGAGAAACAATCTTTCCGTCGCTACTCAACGGAATCATGCCGGCCTGTTGTGTAGCTTCTTCGCACTACGCCTAAAGGACCCAGGATTATAGGAAGGAGGTAACACGGTAGCTGGAAAACTGTGCCACAGCTTGATAGTGCGGCAAAAATACGAATTTGCGAACCTCTTGGTTCGGGCCAGGGTAGTAGACACCACGGAGCTGTGGATCCGTAAGCCAGTACGCGTGGTCTCATAGAAAACTGACAAAGCGGTTGTATTTCTGTTGCATTTCGCTGTCTATGAATAATTTATTTATTGTATTTACTAGAGGCTTAAAACGCTTGTTTTGTTTTTATTTACTTTCTTTATTGAATACCTTTTATTCACTACCCAATTTCTTCTTTCTTTAAGGACTGGCTACACATCCACTACTGTTCAGGTTACTAGACAGCGTTCTTGTATGATCTAGTCCACCTGGGTAAGGACCACCTCTGAGACTAATTCTGTTGTCAAGAACCTCCTTATATACTGAAGCTGGTGAATGAACTGGGCATTATTTATTGAATATACTTTGTACATACTAAATGTACAGACCAATTTAATGCGTAGTTCTTTTGCTATCAAGCTATCTACTCGAAGTATAATAATGTGTTGTAAATGTTCATATAGTCATATATCAGGTAAAGTCCTGTTTTTTTTATATAGTATAGTCCGACAAACGAGCCAGTGGGTCACCTGATGTTAAGTGATCTCCACCGCCCATGAACATCCACAATACCGAAAGTATCATGTATGCGTTGTCGGCCTTAAAGGACAGGAATAGGGATTGGGGAAGGGAAGGGGGAATCTGGGCCTCCGGTTATCTCACTTACCATACGAAACGGGACAGTAAACTGACACTTTACGTTGGTTTTCTGTGAGACAGTGGTACTGCCCCGGTCGAGCCGGCCCATTCATGCTGTAGACAAATATGTCTACAGCGTGGCTCTACCACTTCCATAAACTTGGTAAAGTAGTTGTTAGTTTTATATATTCATTTTTTTAGTAACTACACTGAGCTACGTATGATCGGATACAATTAACTCTCGCCATTCAGCACAATTAATTTCTGCTCAACTGCTTCTTCACGCTTAGCTTGAAGAACGTAGTATTAAAAAAGAGGGAACACCTAGTTGCTTTTATTTTGCGAACTCCAAAACTACAGCTTCATTTATCATTAAATTTAAATCGTATTTCGTTGAAATGGCCACATGCAACAACGAAAACCTGTGATATTTTAATTAGGTCCACCGCATGCGTGTTAGGCTGTAATAGCTTGTCGTCAATTCACATGTAATTAAAAGTTATGTTTACAGCGGTTATAAAAATGAAAGAGACCTAATGATTTTCTGGCATGAACATATCTTCTATGGTTCTTGTCTGCTCCAGAACCCACTTGGAATATTAGATGTCGCTAATGGAAATTATTTATTGCAGAAAACTATAGCTTCATGGTGATTGGTGTCTTGGGGCCATCGGGGGTCGCGGGCGCGCAGCGGAGGGCTGTCAGCCCGTATCGATGCACTCCCAATTCGGAGCATCGTGCGACCCCGAGATGGACGACAGCGCGGGTGGTAAGGCCTCTTTCGCTGTCGTTGTTCGGTGCGCGGGGGCTCCTTAGCCGTCCATGGAGATGGGCTGCTATGCAGCACCGCGCAGGGGCGATTCCGGCTGCAATTCTAGCACTCCTTAGAATACCCCGGGATCGCTCCGCAAGCGCCGAAGAAGGCCACCGCAGGGTTTTAGCTGGTAGTGTCGGGTGGGGTGTACATAGGGGTTAGGGACTCGGCCCAGCGGCAGCACGGATAGCCATCATCCGTGCGAGGGGGATGCTGGGTCGTAAGACCGGCTAGTCCAGCATACCCGTTTTATTCTTAATCCGCTTCCCTCCGGAGCGGGCGGCAGTAATAAAACGCTTTCCCCGCGACAACAAAAAAAAAAGGTGATTGGTGTCTTATAACGGGACTGGAACCAAGACGTTTGCTAATACGTTTATTTGCCGCACCATCAAGTTGTGGGTCCAATAATAATAATAAATTTTTATTTGACATTATAAGCTTAAAATAAACATACAGGTTATAATTAATGATCTCTGTTCCTCAAACTAAGCTAAAAGCTTGTATCTTGAGGGACAGTTTTTGTTTTAAACTATTTCAACCCGTGTAATACTACTTAAATACTATACGCGAGGTATAACTATGAAAAAGCGCAGGAGAGTGTGTGTGCGCGCGCGTGTGTGTATGTGTGTGTTTGTAAGTAGTGCTTAGCCAAATAATTAATGGAAAACTATGTCAAAAGATTTTCTTTATCGTTATAGTCCAAACCGAACAGGCAATTTTTTAATTTGTTTTTACATTAATGTCTATTAATATTTATGATTTTAATACGCCTGAGTCCTTTAAGCGTAGTATGAAGAAAGTACTCAGCAGGCTGCCATGATTGTGTCGAGTGGCAAGGGATGGTTATCTCTCGCTACTTGATACTCTACCTGGACAGCACTGCGCTTACCATCAAGTTCAGTGTGGTCACATGGACGTGCCAGAATTTTACAAAGGTCTCTTGTTTTGGTTCTACCTACGAATCTACTGTAACATTTATTACTCGTCGATTTATTATTAAAGCAAATTCCCAAATCAGTAGGTAAATGTATTGTATTCAGCATTTAAAAAAAATTCTACGTTGTAATAAAACGAAATTTACGGATTCTATCGCGGTTTATTTTACTTTTTTAACTCGACGTTTCGAAGGCTTTACAGCCTTCATGGTCACGGGGGAGACTGAGTTGTATGTCGTCACCAAATTGCTGTCCGATCTTCTGCGTAGATCGGACTACAACAAATAAAAATTAAATATCAACTATATGGAGGGTAGAAACATTGTACTATACTTTGGTGACGACATACAACTCAGTCTCCCCTGTGACCATGAAGGCTGTAAAGCCTTCGAAACGTCGCGTCGGGTTAAAAAAGTAAAATAAACCGCGATAGAAACCGTAAATTTCGTTTTATTACAATGTATAATATTCGCGTAAACATGAGAAACCATTAAAATATCTACGTTTAAAATTTCGCTTATTGTCTTTTTAATATTTTGCTCTTCAATAGTTTTCGATCTTCAATAATCACTTACTATTAATACTTTATGGTATCTGTAAAACCCTTTTTAAAGTTTGCACACGTGCCACATGTCTGCCGATCGTCTGTTTGATTCATTTGATGCGTATTTCTTCATATTGCGACACCAGGTTTACGTTATATTGAAATACTGTTAGTCATTATGGAAATATTAGGAGAATTCATTTATTGCATGCCTGACTCGGTGGCGCAGTTGTAATTGCATATGCGTTACTACTGTGCTGAGGTCTCGGGTTCGATCGAGAGTCGGGTAAAGCGATATTTCTATTTCTAAATTATGGTTTTTCTATCCAGAAATACTCAGTATTAGCCCGGAGTCTAGAATTGTGCCGGGTATGGCGAAAGGCTCGCCCCCTATCACATTATGGGACCGTAATAAATTCGGTGAAAAGAGGATGTATTGGTTACACCTCTGCCTACAGACGTGACGTTACATTACAGACGTGTATATGTGTGTATGTGAGTCATTTATTGCAATTTAAGATAGATGATGCGTAGCAAAGTCTATAGGCGAGTAGCCGGCTGTGAAACGAAAGACCCTGGGTTCGATTCGCAGACTGGGTAAAATGTTTGTGTGACAGACAGATATTTGTGTCGAGTCTGGGTGTTGTGAGACGGAAACACAAAACTCGTATTTTGGTGTGGGGTCGGGGCTATATGTTTTTTTTTAGTGCCTCGATCAGCAGACGAGCAGACGGGCCACCTGACGGTAAGTAGTCACCGCCGCCCATAGACTTCTGCAATGCCAGGGCACAGCAAAGCCGCTGCGTACCGTTGTATGTGTATGACAGATGGGTGTTATTTAAAAAAAATGCACCACATCTGAATTATAAGAAAGAAAACTTAATTTGGAAGCAGGGCAAGCCATCATTGCTGAAGGCTCCTAACAAATTCTATCCATCTACTCTATATAAACATTTAAAAAAGAAAATGCGATGAATTAAGGTTTTATACCCTTCTCGTTAGTAGAGGAGGCCCGTGTCTATTAGTAAGACAATGTTTAATACAGAGTAATTTACTCGTCTTAAAATTATATCTATTAATAATATCGGTAGCCGAAAATTAGGAACAAATAGCAGATAATTAGGTTTAGTTTTTATTAAAATTCTTGTATTCTTCGTAATTTTTAAAAAGCCATAAAATTCTGAAAGTTTTGTCGAATTCTCAATTCGGTCAGTAACAATATATTCTTATACAGCACTAGTTGTTGCTCGCGGCTCCGCCCGCGTGGAGGTCATGTTTGGGAGAAAAAGTATACAATACAAAATACCAATATTCATGCGTTTAACTTAAAAATGACGGATTTTCATACAAACTTTCATCCCCTATTTTACCCCCTTAGGGGTGGTATTTCCAAAAACCCTAAGGAATTAGTGGATGCCTACGTGATAATAGGTACCTACTGTCAAAATTTCAAGTCTCTAACCCCAGCCGTTTAGGCTGTGCGTTGATCGATCAGTCAGTCAGTCAGTCAGTCAGTCAGTCAGTTTCTTCTTTTATATATACAGATATTCAATAATTAGACCTTCAAACTTATTTGACGTCCTACAAAATAAGTTGAAACATTTTACATTTTTTTTTATTCCTGGCAGAGTGACCACACTGCGCCTAATGGTAAGTGCAGTGCCGTTAAGTTAGAGTATCAAGTAGTGAGAGACAATCTACACCTCGCTACGCAACACACTCATGCCGGCCTGCTGTGTATCTTCTTCACACTATGCCTAAAAAACCCAGGATCATAGGACGGAGGGAACACGGTAGCCGGCAAACTGTTCTAGAGCTTGATGGTGTCGCAAAAATACGAATTTGCGAACCATTTGGTTCGGGCCGTGGTAGTAGACACCACGAAGCTGTGGCTCCGCAAGCCAGTAGGCGTGGTTCTGGTGTAGAAAGGAGAGTATGGGATAAGATTAAACAATTCGGTACATATTCGGTAGATATCTTTTTTGGGTCATTGATTAACCATTCTGTTAGTGTAATGAATATTAACTGTAACTTTTTTGTTATAAGATCGACTATAACCTCTTATGCATAAAAAAACTATTGCTCTTTATAGTGAACTGTAAAAGTTATGAAAAAAGATCTTTAAACCCAGACGTAGAAACTTAAAGACTAAAATTTAATGTCCGTATGAATTGAGGAGCCTTTCCTAAGTTTTAAAGAAGTCTCGCATTTATTAGGAATGCAGATCTTCTAGCACCCTTATTTATAGTAGAAAAGCAGCTAATTTTATAGACCAAATTCTGGAATTTGTTGTAAAATATATCAATGTTATGTCAATGTTAAGTGGCTCCTCAATCTAAATGTTTAAGCTGAAAAGCTACCTTGTAACTCACGATTAGACGAACATTTTTTAATAATTTTGTATGATTTTATCATTGTGTATTTACTAAAAATATGTGTCCAGTACAATTTTTAAATACGAAGGCCAATCTTCTTTGTCCGAACAACAGGAGACTCCATAGAAACACAAAACATGCTTTCACATATAAGGTACCCAAAACTTTTATTCGCATTTCTAACACTTATTTCTGAATATTTTTCCAAACCTTTCCAGACACTTGAATATTGTAATAATTCGGCATCAAGGTGATATTTGATAGTTCCCGGGAGTCGTTTTTCTAGATTCCTATCGGTAACAGCACGGGAACCGAAAACATGTCAGTTAGCACACGAGTTAGTGGTAAAGTTTCCGGTGGGAGACGCAGCAGAGAAAAAACAGTAGTGCAACAATCTATCTAAACTTTTTTTAACCGACTTCAAAAAAGGAGGAGGTTAACAATTCGTCGGAATCTTATTTTTATGTATGTTCCCCGATTACTCGAAGACGCCTGGACCGATTCGAGAAATTATTTTTTTGTTTAAAAGGGTATACTTCCCAGGTGGTCCCATTGGCACCAAGTCAAGATCTGATGATGGGATCACAGAAAAATCAAGGGCAACCCTCAAATTTTATAGAGACGCATAATTTGTTTTTTATTGAAGTCGGTGTACTTTTTATGATTTAAAAAAAAATTCTTATTGATAGAATAGGTAACTCGTCACCGTAGTGTACTGATTTAGAAGGTAAAAAAGTCATAACGGCTGTATAACAAGTATTAGTATTTCGTATTATTTTATTTTGTAATGACTATTTTTTTTTTCTTTTTGCTTTCTTGTACACCTTTTTTGCTTTCTTCTTCTGCTTCAATTTCTATCCATCCAAAGGTTGTCTGGTAGAGATCGCTTTTAGCGATAAGACCACCCATTGTAAGACTATTTAGTAATTATGCATGCTATGTTATTATCTTTTATGGTTATACAATACAGAGTTGTTGTATTGTAATGTAACAGCTTATTCTAGCACCTTGGCTCATCTAGTCGACTATGAGACGGGAGTTTGTGGGCTCAACACTTACACCGAGACAAATGTTTGATCCAGAAATATTTGTTTAGGGTCTGGGTGTCTGAGACCGAAAGTCTCATAGTTCCTGATAGCCACGACACAAAAGAATAATATATACCTGTGGAGTTAGGACTATGTGTCTGTTTTATATTTTATTATTTACTAACTTCTGCCCGCGGCTTCGCCCGCGGGGTATTTATTTTTGACACAAAAGGTATAAAATCCATGGAGACATTTTAAGTTATTACCTTTCTATATTATGCTACCTCATAGGAACCGTGAATTTTCCGGGATACAAAGTATCCTATGATATCCTCAGACCCCTCAACTTACACTTTGCAAAAATCATGTCGATCCCTTCCTCCGTGCAAAACAGAAAACAAAATTATCCTACGGGAATCGTTAATTTTTTGAGGATAAAAGGTAGCCTATGTGCTATTCCAGACTAAAATCTACCTCTGCCAAATTTTGACCAGATCCGTTTAGCCGTTCAGGCGTGATTGAGTTACAAACATCCAAACATTCGCATTTATAATATTAGCAGGATTAGTAGAATAGTAAGTTTATGAGTTATACTTATTGGCATTCAGTTTCGTTTTTATCATAACACTGTAAACTGTCTACACTGGACATGATGGTATATCAAGTAAGATCAATTATAATATCGACCATCGATGGGCATTGCCTGAAGGTTCAGCCTTTTTCCCAGGGAAAACGATTTACCACACCAATCCGGGAGGAGGTGGAACGGCTTTGTTATACTCCCCGGTCTTGACCCAGCAACCCATTTGGTCGTTTACCTCTACTATTAAAAAGTATATCAGGTATACTACATTAACTTTGATTTCACGTAGCAAGCTAGTAAATAAGAACAACCTTAAGGACGCTAGTAAACTATACGTGCATTGTATGTTGAATTTATTTTGTGTCTTCACCTGTAAGTGTTAGTAAAGGTCGCGCAGATTTATAGCCTATTTTGTTTTTCCTTATGATCTACAACGCCTTTATCTCTGTAATTTAAAGAAGCAGTTTTTATTTGACAGCCTCTGTGGAGCAAAGTCGCGGGTTCGATCCTTGTACAGAGACAAGAGGTCTGGGTGTTGTGGGAGCATAGTTCCTCCTAGTTCTTGATATTCATGATACAGGTTTGACCTAGTATGAGTTAGAACGATGTGTTTGATTGTGTTATTTTGAATGCTTATGCGGTAAAGAATACGTATAATCAGGTGACTTTTCTACTCTTTCGCTGTCTTGCTTAATCTGCCAAGAACACAATAAATAATAAATAACACCCAATAGTCAGTCTTGTGTTGTGGGTATCAGGGACTACGAGAGACTTTCGGTCTCACAACACCCAGACCCCCGAAAATTCTGTCTGTCACAATAGCTCGACTACTGCATTTAAACTGTTTTTTTTTATTCTGGCGCGGCAAAGTGACCACACTGCGCCTGATGGTAAGCGCAGTGCCGTCCAGATAGAGTATCAAGTAGCGAGAGACAGTCTATCCCCCGCTACTCAACACAATCATGCCGGCCTGCTGTTTAGCTTCTTCACATTACGCCTAAAGGACCCAGTGTGTATTTAGTTCAGACGTTTCGAAAAAATAGTGTCGCCTTTTAAGGTTAAGGTAGGTTGCAATTCGGACCATCGGTTCTTGAAGTCATCTAGAAGTACCATGATATGTACTGCTTAAGCATATGACTTTATTTTTTTCTGTCAGGGATTTTTGTAAGTCAGTGTAATCTTAGTCGATAAAACTAAGTTTTATTATCCTTAAAATGACCAGACCTTATGGTAAGCGCAGTGTTGTCTAATTAGAGTATCATGTAGCGAGAGACAATTATATCTTGCTACTCAACACAATAATACCGGCCACACAATATGTAATTATATACCTAGTCAGGTCATAAGTATTGTCACACAGTAAAAACTTTTATTTTAGAATGCTGGCCACAAAAAAGTTTATTGAATTCGAATTTCAAATTGTTCATGAAAATAAAAATGTATACTTTTTAGAATTTTACTCATTTTTAAATATGGAGTGGACGCTTAAAGAAGACCGTGTTGCAGTAATTGCGTTGCATCGTTGCGGTTACGCGCCAATTCAAATTTTTGACATACTGAAAAATTTTAATATAACCAAAAGATTCGTTTATCGTACCATCAAACGATACAATGAAGACTCTAGTGAAGATGACAGGTCAAGAAGTGGTCGCCCTCGGTCTGTTAGGACTCCAGCAGTGATAAAAGCTGTGAAGGCGCGAATTCAAAGAAATCCCAAACGTAAGCAGAAACTGTTGGCCCTTCAGATGGGGTTAAGCAGAACCACGGTGAAAAGGGTGTTAAATGAAGACTTAGGGCTTCGGGCATATCGAAGAAAAACAGGACATCGTTTGAATGCTCGTCTAATGGACCTGAGAATGAAGAGATGCCGCGCTTTGTTGAAGCGGTACGCGGGAAAAAAATATCGCGAAATTCTTTTTTCAGATGAAAAATTTTTTACCGTAGAAGAGAGCTACAACAAACAAAATGATAAGGTGTACGCACACAGTAGTGAAGAAGCGAGCAACCGTATTCCGCGTGTCCAACGAGGTCATTTTCCATCCTCGCTCATGGTATGGTTGGGAGTTTCTTATTGGGGCTTAACAGAGGTACATTTTTGTGAGAAAGGTGTAAAAACAAATGCAGTTGTGTATCAAAATACAGTCCTGACGAACCTTGTGGAACCTGTTTCTCATACCATGTTCAATAACAGGCACTGGGTATTCCAACAAGATTCGGCGCCAGCTCATAGAGAGAAGAGCACACAAGACTGGCTGGCGGCGCGTGAAATCGACTTCATCCGGCACGAAGACTGGCCCTCCTCTAGTCCAGATTTGAATCCGTTAGATTACAAGATATGGCAACACTTGGAGGAAAAGGCGTGCTCAAAGCCTCATCCCAATTTGGAGTCTATACAGTGTAGTGAACTGTACATTACTATTAAGTTGTAAGTTAAGTAAGTGTGAGTGTGCTGGTGAGAGAAAACTCTTCTCGTATGGTTGAAAAGTTTATTGGTTAAGTACAGTATAATATAAAGTGACTCTCACATGGGTACGTTCGATTGTAAGTTAAAATGCACACTGTCGCTTTAATTATCGCGACAGAATATGATCGACCGATTTGCGTAATCAGCTAAAAAATGTTATACTAAGTGTACGTAAACCGTACATATTCCCAACCCGAGAAAAGTACCAAAAATACTAGTATGACCATGTAAGAATCACCTGTACATAGCAAAAAAATCATAAAAATACGTATAAAGTAAACATGTAACATAAAACAATAAGTATATGTTCCTACAAATGAAATTCAACGTCGGGGGCAGGCTTCGAACATGCACCCGCAGCGACCATTGCCTTCGCTACATCTCGTGTCCTTGGATGCGGGCGCTCCGTCGCAGAGCGAGACCGGAACAACTTCTTTGTCTTGGTAGTAAGCTTAATGGACTGCATCTCGATGTTCTCAGTGGTAGCTGCAGAGTTGCTGGTGTTACATAGTTTTTTGTTGCAGTAACCTCGTTTACTCGTCACCCATATGGCTATTGCGACTCCAATAACAACCAGTAGTAAGTAGGAAATGACATAGTGATGAATGTCGTGAGTCGTTAATGTTGGCGTTGGGAGTTGTTCTTTACCCGTTAGGAATCGCAGACGATCCTCGACGATTGCAATGTCTTCGTTATGGTTCGTCTTCAGCAGCGGCGTGGAGTGGGTTTTAACTATGGCATTTATCGTTCTATCTAGAGAAGGAATTTGAATGTCGTAATCTAGCTTGACGTTACTGTAGTAATGATTATGAGAGTGTATTTTTAAGTCTTTCGTCTGAAGGAGACATCCTTGTTTCAGAGACACTATAGATGTCGTATTGATGACGTGCATTCTGACGTCACCTTCGCATACTGTACGTATATTGCATGAGTCGCAGCACGTCACTAGCCATGTGTTCGTGTTGTGTAATTCAACCCAAGCTGAGTCGCATTCCGTTTTCTTTGTAACACACGGTAAAGTTGATTGATGTCCTAATAATTTGGCTTCACAAGGTGCATCGGTGTTTTGTAAATTGAAAATAGGTAGGTTTAAAATGCAGACGAAATTATCCTTTTGCCGTTGAACGCAGTGATTTAACTCCTTTTCGTTAAATCTGACGTATGTATTCTTCTCCAAGTTCACAGCAATGTATTTCGAGGACACTGTAACAGCTATTGTCTTGTTTGCTTCATATGGATTCTTCATAGGCAAAGGAAGTATTTGATATATAACAAAGTCTTCATCATTCGCCAGTGGAATATGAAGCTCATACATAAAGTAACTGTTGGTAACTCGAGCCTTCACGTAAATTAATTCATATATATCTTTAATTTCATCTTGAATGTTGGCTACTGGTAATGTTAAAGTTTTAGGTAACTGTCCTGAGATAATAGTGAGCTGTTGGATCAAGCTGACTGGAGTAAGTAGATGAACATCGATTCGCCCCTTATAGGTGTCCATCAGGGTGTTGAAAAGAGTTTCCTGAATATTTTTCAAGTTTGTTAGTAGTAGATGTGCAGCAAGCGAAGCCGAAGTAAAAAAAGTTGTTGCCATAGCTGCTTCGATCCCTGATTCGATCTTCGCAAATTTAATATCTGTTTCGTTCATACATTTGTTTATAAGTGTAAACTGGTTATTCATGTT
Source organism: Laothoe populi (assembly GCA_905220505.1). NCBI lineage: Eukaryota > Metazoa > Arthropoda > Insecta > Lepidoptera > Sphingidae > Laothoe > Laothoe populi. Next base: position 8,637,805 of record HG992173.1, read on the forward strand.
TTGTTCATTTTTCTTCAAAATTTCATTCTCAATTTCGACAATGGATCTTTGATTTCGCACGAGTTTCAGTAGATAGTTTTCATTTTTCTCTATGTTTTGGATATCCTTGTGATATTGTGCAGCAAATCTCTGATCGAGGATTCCAAAGAGACTGTTCGCGACGTAACCGACGCCGTTGATCAACCCCCGTTTAGTACGACCCGACAGATGTTTGTGTGGGACCAATAGTATACTGTTGTAATGTTGTAGAAGGTCCAATTCGTGCGAAAGCTGATGTATTGTAGTTTCACAATATCTCGGCTCCAAACTTTTACAGAATTCTAAAATATCTTGCAAGTAATTTTCAAATTGTTGAACTCCACTCCAGTAAGTAGATAGATTATAGTACATCAGCAATTTCCATTCGTTATGAATCAGTTGTACTCTTCCAATGTTGTCGTAGTATATAGGGCGATCACTCCCCAAACTTGTGATTTGAACACTTGAAGTGAGGACTGCCGATGGTATGGCGTTGCCATATGTTCCAGCCGCCAAAAAAATAAAAATTATTAAACTTGTTAACATTTTGTAGACTATTTTTTCTTTCTGCTTGTATATAATGTGTCTCAGTTAACTGATAAAGTAATAATGAATTTATTTAAGTTTTGTTATAAGTTATTGTGAGGTTTCAAGTGGCAGTAGCGATAATTTCGCAATAGGTCGCTTCAATATGCTAGCTTGCGTTTTTACCGTTGCAACTCGCACGTGTCCGTCGCTACCAGGGTGGACTTCGATCACACGCCCGAGGGCCCACTTTCCCGGAGGAATGTTGTTGTCCTTGACTAATACGATATCATTAATTTTGATATTAGGTGTAGGCTTTAGCCATTTGCTGCGAGCCTGTAAAGTTGTTAAATACTCCGAGGACCAGTGCTTCCAAAACTGAGAGAACATGTTTTCAGTTAACTGCCATCTTCTCCGTAGATCTAGGTGCCGGTCATCTGCATAGTTCGATAGTGGAAGCGTCATAGTTGGACTGCCTGTGAGAAAGTGTCCAGGCGTTAAATAGTTATAGAACTCATCTGGGTCCTCTGTAAGTTGGCAAAGCGGCCGGGAGTTCATGCATGCTTCTATTTTGGTTAGTAAAGTCGTAAACTCCTCGAAAGTGAGTTTCTGATCGCCTAGTACGCGGCGTAAGTGGTGTTTCATAGACCGCACAGCAGCTTCCCAAATTCCACCAGCCGTTGGCCAAGCAGGCGCGTTGAAGTGCCACTCTACTTTCATTTGACTCATTTTATCAAAAAAGTCGGGCGATAACTCTGTTTTAAACAACTCGTATTCGTTGTTTAGAGTCTTCGATGCGCCAATGAAGTTTGTCCCGCAGTCAGAATAAACGTGACTCGGTGTGCCACGTCTTGCACACATCCGCTGAAAAGCACTTATGAAAGTTTCAGTGCCCAAGTCAGAAACAAGCTCGATATGAACTGCCTTCGTGGATAAACAAACAAAGATGGCAATATATCCTTTCGATGTTTTAACGCCTCTTCCTTTGTTTAATTTGATATCCACATGTCCCGTGAAGTCAACCCCTGTATGAGTAAAGGGTCGTGAAGGCGTCACGCGTTGAGTCGGAAGATCAGCCATGATCTGGTAGTTCTCTTTAGTCCTAAATCGATGGCAGCGCACACAACGGTGTAATTGTGTTTTTACTGCTCTGTTACCTCCTACTATCCAATATTCTTGACGGATGTAGGAGAGGGTGAGTCGGGCTCCTCCATGTAATGTCGCCGCATGAGCTTGATTTATTAATAACTGAGTAAGTTTGCTGTTTCTTGGAATAATTGCGGGATTTTTCATTCCAACCGGTAAGTTCGTTTTATTCAAGCGTCCGCCCACGCGTATGATGCCAGTCTTGTCCAAGTAAGGGCACAGTTTGCAAATAGTACTTTTGGTAGTTACTGGTTGATTTTTAAGTAATAAGTCGTATTCTGAATGAAATTCAAGTCGTTGAATATTTCTTATTATTATTTTCATAGCGTTGTCAAGTTCATATATTGTTAAGTAATTGTGAGGCATTCGTCGAACGGCGTCGAGTTTCTTCATTGTTGTTGAGTTATTTAGTGCATTAGTACTAAATCGCGCAATCCAAGCGATAATCCGCGTAACGTGACTCAATGTACTCTGTTTACTTAACAAATTGTTTATAATATTGTCTGTTTGGCTTAGGGCTGACACTTTGCGTTTTTCATCGACTGTTGTTGTGAATAGACAACGTTGTTCTTCGGGTTTGCCCGTGAATGATTTCATCATTTCCGGACCGCGCCACCATAACTGAGTGTTTACGAGTTGTTTCGGATATAACCCTCTAGTTGCACAATCCGCAGGATTATTTTTTGATTCTATGTAAAACCACTGGGATGCTGGTACCACTTGTGTGATTTTAATGACGCGATTTTCTACATATTTTTCGTATTTCGACGGCTGTCCATGTAGCCAAGCCAGAACCACCTTCGAGTCACACCATGCCCACACAGTTATGTTATGTGACAGAAGAGACTGAGATACCTTTTTGACAAGTTGTGATAAAAGTAATGCACCGCTTAGTTCAAGTCGTGGCAGAGATAGTTTTTGTGCAAGTGGGGCAACCCTTGTTTTAGCTACCAGCAAACTTAGTGTCGGTTGTCCATTTTCATTTAATGCACGTGTGTAAATTATACATGAGTAAGCTTTCTCACTTGCGTCGCTAAATGCCAATAATTCAATGTTGTTTTGAATGCTCCCAATCCAGCGCTGTATTTTTACATTTCTAAGTTCTTCAAGTTGTCCTTTCAATTTCAGCCACTCATCCTGTATGTCAGTGGGTAATGACTCATCCCATGCTAGTTTCTGTGTCCATACGCGTTGGAAAATAAGCTTAGCTCGTATTGTAACAGGTGAGAACCAGCCAAGGGGGTCGTACAGTTGTGAAATTTGCGATAGTAATGAACGCTTCGTTAATATTTTCTCAGAATTTTGTTTAATATTCCAGCTGAACGTGAATGTGTCCGAATGAGGATTCCAGCCAATGCCAAGAGTTTTCATGGAGTCTTCGTGTTTAAAATCAAAGTTGGTTTTTGAGATTTGATCTTCGTTCAGTTGTTCTAATAACTCGACACAATTACTAGACCATTTTCTTAGATTCATACCCCCGCGTTGTAATAGTTGTATTAAATCTTTTTGGAGATTTTTGGCAGTTTCGAGACAGTTATGCCCGCTTGTCAAATCGTCAACATAGAATTCGTTACGTAATAGATTCGCTGCCTCGGGGTATAAGTGACCATCGTCGTCCGCTAACTGTTGTAAAGTCCGCATCGCCAACCATGGCGCGCACTTTGTACCGTATGTTACAGTACATAGGGTGTATGCTCGTAATTGTTCATTGGGCGAGCTCCTCCATATGATTTTTTGAAGTGATTTTTGCTCTTCAGTAATCCATAAACAACGGTACATTTTCTCGATATCTGCTGTAAACGCGTATCGGTAAGTTCTCCACTTCAAAATGAGGGCTTGAATGTCCTTCTGTAGGTTGGGCCCTTTCTCCATCAAACTGTTTAAACTTTTGCCACTAGAAGTTTTTTGTGATGCGTTAAACACGACTCTTAATTTAGTTGTAGTAGATTGGTCCCGTATAACGCCGTGGTGCGGTAAATAATATTCTAATTGTTTCGATGTAGATTGAGACGCCGGCTCCATGTGTTGTAATTCTAAGTATTCATTCATAAAGTTTTTGTACATAATTAATAGTTGTTTGTTACTATGTAGCCGTTTTTCTTGTTTTAAAAATTGTGCAATGGCAGCAGATTTTGAGTATCCAAGGTGTTGTTCGAAGGATTGAACCATGGGCATTGTCACTACATATTTGCCGTCAGGACATCTCTTAGTTGTTTGTCGGTAGTGATTTTCACATTGATCGTTTCGTTGTATGTCTTGAAAACTTTGAGTAATATCTTCACTCTCCCAGAATTTTGAGAAATCAGTCGTATCTACTAAAGTTAGGTGACAATTGAAAGTTTTCAATTTGCCGCACAAAATCCAACCCAGACGAGTTTGTTGGGCGATGGGTGAGTGCTGGTCACCTTTCATTACTCCGTCTAAGATGATGTCCGCGTAAACATCAGCTCCCAGCAACAGATCTATGGAGCTGGACACATTGTAGTCAGGATCGGCAAGCTTTAGGTTTTGTAGATGTGTCCAACCAGTGCTCTGAAATGTGCAGCCGGGCAACTTATTAGTTAAGTTGGTCAGTATCAATGCTTGTACACTGAACGCAAAATCTGAATGAATTGATTTGCAGTTGAGATGCAGAAGGCCTTTGCAGTTACGTGACGTAGATCCGATTCCAGTAATAGCGGCGTCAAATTTGTTTCGAGGTAAGCGTAGTAGTTGAGCTGCCCTTTCAGATATCAAGTTTGTTTGGGACCCTTGATCAAGGAGACCCCGCAAAGTTATATAGTCACCGTCGGCAGATTGCACCTTGACTTGTACTGTAGTTAATAGGATTTCAGCGCCATCCGCCGCCAAGTGGTGAGCGCCGGGTTGAGTTGAAGTTGATGGACCCGGATTCGAACTCCGGTCATGATCTCTTTTAACATTTGGTTCATTGTAGTAAAGTTTATTCAAATGTAATAATGTATGATGTTTAGAGTTGCATTCGCGGCATGTTTTCCTCGAATTACAAACAGCGCTGCCGTGGCTGTATAGACAGTTTTTACAAACGTTGATTTTTGCAACAGTTTTATTTCGTTGCGCAATATACATATCCATAAACTTGTTACATTGCATCAAAACGTGATCCTTGTGACAAAGAAGGCATTGTCCATAAGATGCATGGAAAATTTTAGTGTAGCCCGATTTTTTCGTGTCTTTTTGTTTATAAGAAAAAATATTGGGCTTATAGTTATTGTTCCAACCCTTGTTGTTGGGCCGTTGAGTTTTGTTTTCAGTAGAGTCTTTAATGCAGCTTTTCGCAGTTTCGTAAGCGAGAAATTTGAGCTCTAGGAAACTAAGGAATTCCTGTAAGTCCGGCAATTCCTTGTTATTCTGGGTTTCCTTTGTATATTCGTTCAGAGTTGTCGAATCCAATTTTTGCGACATATTGTAAACAATCATTGGTTCCCAACTCGATACGTCAACTCCCATGTTACTAAGGCCATTCAGGCATTCTGTTATTACATCGTGCATGCGTTTTAAGTTGTAGGCGGTAGGTTGTTGAATAATTGGTAAATGCTGCATGGTACTCATGAACGATGTGAATTGAAGTCGACGGTTGTTATACCGGTGTACTAATATCTCCCAGCACGAATCGTAGTTGTCCGCACTAATAGACAGATGATGGACGAGGCGTTCTGCTTCACCTTTCAATTTCGTCTTCAAATACTGCATTTTCTGGGCCTTGGAAATACTCGGGTTATTGTGAATAGTTTCAACAAAGATGTCCTTAAAAGTAATCCAGTGAATGTAGTTTCCAGAAAACTCCGGGACATCGATTTTCGGCGCGGAACGCTGATAATGTATGGTAGACCAAATTTTGCTGTTTAAATCTCGTTTAAGATTTTCATACTTTTCTTCAATGGCTTCGTATTTTTCGTTGTAATCTGTGCTCGTACTAGAGGCTTTTAGTTCATCTTCCAGCTCCCAGTGTAGTTTGTCAATCAGTTCCCATTTTGATTTCAAGGTCGTTAGATGTTCTTCGAACTCCCACTTCTCAGTTATGGAATTAATATTTATTTTTGACATAGCCTTGTTCAAAGCCTTAAAATTCCGCTCTTGTTGAGTTATCAGCTTTTTTACATCGTCTTCAGTGTCTTCGTCCATAAGTCCGGTTAAGTCAAAGTCAGAATTTTGTTGTTGTTGTTTCCGTTGAACAGCTAACAAATCCAAAATACTTTCCTTAGTTGAGTCGTACAAATTTTTAGTTTTCTCGTAAATACAGTTGTTAAAATATCCACTGTCGCTTTAATTATCGCGACAGAATATGATCGACCGATTTGCGTAATCAGCTAAAAAATGTTATACTAAGTGTACGTAAACCGTACAGAGTCACTCAAGACATCCTTGATTAAGGCAGCCGCCGATATTGACATGGACCTCGTTCGTGCTGCGATAGACAACTGGCCGCGCAGATTGAAGGCCTGTATTCAAAATCACGGAGGTCATTTTGAATAAACTTTAGTGTCATAAGAATCTATGTTTTGTTAAGTTCATTTTGGTATATAAATGGTTACATAATGAATAAACTTGTTTCAATTATTTTATATTTAACATGTGACAGAATTTATGACCTGACTAGGTATATTAGGTCATTTTTTGAATAATCACAATAATAGTGTCGATAGGCTCGCCCCCTGTCACATTATGGGACCCAAATTCGGCGAAAAGTGGGTGCACTGTTTACACCTCTGCCTACCCCTTTGGGGATTACAGGCGTGAGTGTATATGTATGTAAGTTGACGTTATATAATAATACTAGCGGAACGTGCAGACGTCGTCCTGCCCGTAAAAGCAGCGCCACACCGACTGCAGTGCCATCTGTCGGGCTGATTTGTGAATCTAAACGATCCAGGGCGCCACCCAAACGCATACAAAAAAATTCATTCAAATCGGTCCAGCCGTTTAGGAGAAGTTCAGTGACATACACACGTACAGTAGAATTATATATATATATAAAGATAAGACTATAACACTAATCATAACTTGACTACGGCTGAAACAATACGGCCTTACAATATACTATTGGGTCTTAAAAACCCTACAGGGAAATCTACAATGGCATCTTATCTTTAAGTTGACTCACAACTGTGCGAAGACGGGGTGGTTCACCAGTTATATATTTATACTTCATATACAGAAGAGGATTTAAAGCCAAAGGTATTATCTACCAGTCAAACTCGTGTTTCTGAATATCCTACCACCAGCCACCTTCACGTGAGATAGGTGGTAGGATATTCATATCCTCCCGGATAGCGACCACCGTAAATAGGGTGTAAAACCCGCCATAGTGGCACACTCAAGTATATCGCGTTCCGGGATCAGCCAGTGTACATCCGGTTATTGTCGGGGGTCTAGAGTTGGTTGATGTTTAGCCGTTAAGCGTCCTTTTGAGTTCTCTGACAATAGACCCTTGACCCCTTCTTCACCGTCTTGCTCATGGCGTAGTGTGAAGAAGCAGGCCGGCTGAATGTTTGTGTTGAGTAGCGGGGGATAGATTGTCTCTCGCTACTCGGTACTCTAATAGGACCGCACTGCGCTTACCATCACGTGCAGTGTAGTCACTTTGCTTTGCCAGTATAATATTCAAATTAACAAAAAATATAAGCATTGATCCTATGAATTTAAGTGAATAAAAGAATTACATAACACAATAAAAATATAACTTAACATATTCGATACATGCGTGTCATAATTTTCTAATTTCATATAATTCCATTTCAAATTATGGATCTATTTAACAAATTTACATTCAATTTGCCTATGTTAAAATTGCAGTGTGTCGACAGTACGCGAAAATGGAGCTTTAAAATATAATACTCATTACAGGATGTAGTAATTAATGTAGACTGCCATTAATGAATTCATAAATTACTTACTTAGATATAAAAAAGTTTTTAGTAAATCATAAAAAGTACACCGACTTAAAAAAAACAAATTATGTGTCCCCCTAAAATTTGAAGGTTGCCCTCGATTTTTCTGAAATCCTATCATCAGATCCTGACTTGGTACCAATGGGACCACCTGGGAAGTATACCCTTTTAAACACAAAAATTATTTCTCGAATCGGTCCAGGCGTCTTCGAGTAATCGGGGAACATATATAAAAAAAGATTCCGACGAATTGAGAACCTCCTCCTTTTTTGAAGTCGGTTAATAAATAAATACACTCACACATCCTGACCCTACACTAGGTCAAACCTGTATCGTGGGTATCAAGAACTACGGGAGTCTTTCGGTCACACAACAACCAGGAGGGTGAATCTTGACACTCGATTCCAATTTAAAATTAGGATTGGGTTCGAAAACTGTACAATTGGCACTCTTGGACGCAACACCAGCACACGATTTAACTGAATACGGCGGAATTTTTAGCAACTAAATGAAATTTACGATCGCTTGTTCGTAAATATTCTATTTCATTTAGTTGAGTGAGTTAGAGTTCCAATATCTTCTAGATTGGAATTGAAACTGTATCGAGTTCGAGATTGGAATTGATTTCAAGAGTAGGCCTACAAACCCGAAAAAAATAACTGTAAGTCACACATTTATCTCGGTGCGGGAATCGAACCCACGACCTATCGTTTCACAACCGGACACGCCCGCTCTACCACGACTTTAAATTTTAAGTTTATAAATTCGTGGTAGAGTGGCAAAAGACAAGTTGCCAGTTCTTTGGCAGTCGGTCTTTTGGGTTCTGATTTAATTAAATTAACAATTATTATAGTTTAAAATTTGTACAAATTCTGATAATTATATAAATCAAATACTTGGTGAATAGAAATGCATAATATAAAATGTAAAATGTACTGGCTACCGTCCAACTGAATCCATTGTACTATTTGGCCTGGTTCCTGCATTGGAAATAAAACACATAGCTAGAAATTGGAAGCAAATGTTGGATCCAGGTTTGAAAACAACAATGAAACAAGCAGAAACACGGATTTAAATCTTAGTTTTGTTTAGAATGTAGAGAGAGATTTAGAAAAATCAGTTGAAAAGCAACGATGGAAATAATTTACTATCAGTTGATGTTTTTATCTTAATCCTTTAGTAGATTTTTTTTTTTTATTGCATAGTCCGACAAACGAGCATATGAGTTACCTGATGTTAAGTGATCTCCACCGCCCATGAACATCCACAATACCGAAAGTATCACGTATGCGCTGTCGGCTTTAAAGGACAGGAATAGGGATTAGGGAAGGGAAGGGGGAATCTGGGCCTCCGGATATCTCACTTACCATACGAAACGCGACAGTAAACTCTCACTTTACGTTGGTTTTCTGTGAGACAGTGTTACTACCCCGGTCGAGCCGGCCCATTCATGCTGCAGACAAATATGTCTACAGCGTGGCTCTACCACTGTAATATAACGCGTCAAAATCAACTGTCGAATCTGCGTCAACATAATATGGCAACACAATCCAATCACGGCATTAGTTTCCAATCTCTCTGATTAAACATTTTTGATGTGCAACTTTTTATTTGTATTTTCAGAGTTTATTGTCTTAGGACAAAATTACTGAATGTGAAATATTTTTCTAAACATGCACCACATATTCCCTACACAGTTTCAAACCCACAACAAGTCTCTAGCAACAATTTGTGAAACAGATAAGTATTTACCTAATGTTTTATAGCCTACTCGCCCCCTGTGCCGCGAAAGCTGTAAATTTTTCATCGTTTGGATTCATTTTTGAGATCGTAGGCCTTAGTCCTGTTTTCAATAGTTATCATAATTTTTGACACTAATTGCTTATGAAATGATATTGGCAGTAAAAAAACAATAAAATTACTGCAGGCCATAGGTATATGTCTGAATTTTAAGTATGTATATGCATTGTTAATTATCGCTCACTTTAATGTTGAAAGTAAACCTCATGAGCAAACTGAAATACCTAATAACTCGTCAAATTTCGAAAGAAGTCTACCAATCTGTATTAGGCCAGCGTGGTGGACTAAGACTTTACTCCATTGGCAGAGGAAGCCCATGCTTAGCATTGGGACAATATATGATACAGTTTTTTTTTATGTTAAAAGGAGGCAAACGGGCAGGAGGCTCACCTGATGGAAAGGGATCACCGCCGCCCATGAACATCTGTAAGAATAATAACATATCGGCCATACGAAAATACGCATTTCATATAAGACCAACAGATCTCGTAATAGTGTTCACACCAAGTTATAGGCGAGGGTAATAGTTACTATAATCCCTTAGGGCCAAACAAACACTATCCCACCATAAAGTGTGGAATTTGTGTTACAATTACAAACAAACTTGTGAACCTGTTAAGACAGACTTCCGATGGTCGCGTTTATTCATATTTACTAACTTCAGATTAAAATTAGAAGAGCCACCCTCTAAATCGATGATACCCAAAGTGGTCTATATCGAGCCCCAGACGTCGACGATGACAAGGGGTCCATGTGAGCAAAAAAAAGGGTTCTATGGGTTGTAAACGGGGTTCCTCGCCTTCTACCTAAATGTCACTTAATTGATGCAAAATATAGAAAATTTAATAAAAAAGGATCAGGTTCATCTATCCCACCAAAAAGCGTTTATTTTTACTTATGGAAATAATATAATACATAGGTACTCAACACAAGTATTACACCTGACAACAAAATATAAACTTACTGTTATGTTATATACAGGAGAGGATGTTAGTGTCTCAACCAACTTAAATGCTTATAATCCTAATCCAACACTAATATAATAATATGAATAAATGCGCTGTGCTGTAGCGACGCTACTGGAGAATAACCCATAGACTTATAGACAAAAAAGACATAGTATATGTCCAGATGAAAGGCCATGAAGTCATCACAGGTCATATGTTGAGGCTGGAAGAATGCTTACACATCCCTTTCCGATCTCCAGATATAGTCGGGATGCACACCGTTTGATAGGTTCATAAAAATACCACGAGTTGAACACTTTTTTTTATCCTGGCATGGCATAGTGACCACACTCCACGTGATGGTAAGCGCAGTGCCGTCCAATTAGAGTATCGAGTGGCGAGAGCCTATCTATCCCCCGCTACTCAACACAATTACTTCACAGTTTGTTAGGCTACTGCCAGTTCGGAATACAATAATCCATGGAAAAAAGAACTGGCAAGAAAATCCATAGTTTAAAGATAAAGTTTTTTCTAAGGTCAATTCAGTCTTCATATTCATTATACTCCGACATATATAAACTATCACCCACCAGATTACCAGCATAAAAGTGTGTCAACCTATAAACTTAAAACGTTATGATATTGTCTTTTATATTATAAATTTTGTCCGGGGCATTAAGTACCCCAGTACGATGTTTTGCCGTTCTGCGGCCTTCTGAATACTCTGACACTAGACCCTCGACTTCTTCTTCACCTTCTTGCCCATGGCGTAGTGTGAGGAAGCAGACCGGCATGATAGTGTTGAGTAGCGGGGGATAAATTGTCTCTCGCTACTCGATACTCTAATTGGACGGCACTGTGCTTACCATCAGGTGTAGTGTGGTCAGTTTGCCGTGTCAGGATAAAAAAATGGCTACGTGCAGATTTATGTATGTACAAAATACAACGGACAGCCTTGGCGCGGCCATTGGAAGTCTGTACTTCAACCGACATGTTTATGTTTACATGTACGGAAATAGCACATGGTTTATTCACCAGAACTTAGATGTTTGGATTATTAGCATAAGTGTTATCGTTATTAACGCTCGAATAGTTAAACATAATTCAAACATTTATGGCTACTTATAAAGATGGCATAGCTACTCAACTCAGTGCTTGTAGATTGGATAAAAAAACATTTCGTAAAACGATTTGGCGGGAACGTGAAAAAGTATTATTATTTTACAAACTTTGCAAATAATTACATATTTTTTTTATTTATTTATTCTGGCACGGCAAAGTGACCACACTGCACCTGATGGTAAGTGCTGTCCAATTAGAGTATCCAGTAGCGACAGACAATCTATCCCTCGCTACTCAACACAATCATGCCGGCCTACTTCATCACACTACGCCATGGGCAAGAAGGTGAAGAAGCGGTTGAGCGTCTAATGTCAAAATACTCAGAAGTCCGCAAAACGGCCAAAAATCGTACTCCAACTCTAGGCCCCCGCGAAAACCGTATGTAAACTGGCTGATCCCGGAACGCGACACACTTGCATGTGCCACTATGATGGGTTTTACACCCTGTGTACGGTGGTCGCTATCCGGGTGGATATAACTATTCTACCACCAGCAGTACATTCACGCATGTAATCCCCGAGGGGGTAGGCAGAGGTGTAACTAGTAACACACACTTTTCGCCGAATTTATTACGGTCCCATATTGTGATAGGGGGTGAGCCTATCGCCATACCGTGCACAATTCCAGACTCCGGGCTGATACTAAGTATTTCTAAATAGAAAAACCCAATATCGCTTTACCTAACCCGGGGATCACAGCAGTCGTAACGCATGCGCAATTACAACAGCGCTATTGAGGCACTAAAAAAAACTATTTTTTTTTATGTATTGTACTGTGCACTCACGAAAACTAACGAATGAATTTGTTGGTACTTGATAATAAATAAATACACACAACAGTCACACACATAGTCCTGACTACACACCTTCATCAACCTGCATCATGGGTATCAATACGAAGGACTATTGTAACAACGTGCAGACTCGAAACAAATATTTGTGGATCAATCATTTGTCTAGGTCGAAAACTTTATGATAGTGGTAGAGCCACGCGGTAGACATTGTCTACAGCATGAATGGGCCGGCTCGACCGGGGTAGTACCACTGTCTCACAGAAAACCAACGAAAAGTTACAGTTTACTGTCGCGTTTCGTATGGTAAGTGAGATATCCGGAGGCCCAGATTCCCCCTTCCCTTTCTTAATCCCTATTCCTGTACTTTAAGGCCGACAGCGCATACATGATACTTTCGGTATTGTGGATGTTAATGGGCGGTGGAGATCACTTAACATCAGGTGACCCACTGGCTGGTTTGTCGGACTATGCTATAAAAAAAACCTTACCCGCGGCTCTTCGTTTCGCAACCGGCTATTTGCCCACTGTGCCACGAAGGCTGTCTAGTACTATAATATGTACTGAATTAAACATTGTCCCACTGCTGGGCACGAGCCTCCTCTACTTATGCCTGACTTATCTCCTCTATGTATGAATTCACATACTTTTAAAATTCTTAGGAGAATTCTCAGATATGCAGGTTACCTCATGATGTTTTCCTTCACTGTTTAAGCAAGCGATAATTAACAATGAGTACACACGTAACGTTCGAAAAGTCAGAAGTGTATTCTATTTGAGCTGGGTTCGAACATACGACTTTCGTCTTCAAAGTCCATACAGCAAACTAGACTACCGCTAGTATTACATAATTTTATTCTTGAGGGAATAATTCTGTCTTCGCGATAACAAAAATCAAGTCAATAAATCATCCAAAAGAAAGTTAGGCAAAGTTTTTGCGCCTACCAATTCATCAAGACATCACTTTTTCCTTGCTCAGCTTAAGATTCCTGTATCTAGGTCACAGTACCTGTAGATTAGGTGATCCATCAAGCCCAGGTTTCCAGTTAATTAGGTAACAAAAAATAACTCTGATTTATTAACGCCGAGAATGATTAGGAACTTATGTTTTATTTAATTAGGCAACGGGACTTAATCGTGCAATATTTAATTGTATCAAAAGTTGGCAGGCTTTTTGTTGTTTTTTTTTATTCACAAAAAAGGAACATCTCAGGTATGCAGATTACCTCACAATGTTTTCCTTCACCGTTAAAGCAATCGAAAATTAACACTAAATACACACGTAACTTTGAAAAGTCAGTCATCAAATTTTCTACCTATATTTGGCATTGCAACGCATGCCGGGTGCAGCTAGTAAACAATAAAAATAATTACCTAATTCTCAAGTGAATTTATTTCACGCATTCTATTTTATGGCGATAGGCTCGCCCCCTAGCATATTATGGGACCGAAATTCGGCGAAAAGTGGGTGTACGTGTTACACCTCTGCCTACCCGGGGATTACAGGCGTGAGTGTATACGTACGTATTCTATTTTGTGTAGTATGACAACCTCCAACACCATATTGTAAAACATATTCACGATCCAAATTTTGAAGATCGATGTCCTGTTTGTTCCACCTTCACACAGTTGCCGAGGTCCACAATTCGGTCGGCCGGGGTCGTTAATTAACATTCAGTGCCCGTTGGGGTCAATAGCGCGTCGTGACACGACTGCCTTAGTTAATGACTAATAGTTTAAACATTATACACACTCTTACATAAAAACACGGTTTGCAAATGATCACGAAATTACTGAATCGGTCAAGGTTGAGAAATAAATTGTTAATTGACAACTTCGGTGGCGCAGTGGCTGTGAGATGCCGTGGGTTCGATTGCCAAACCGTGACAAATGTTTGCGTGACAGATAGATATTGTTTCGTGTCTGGGTGGTGTGTAGTGCCTCTTAATTCTTGATACCCACGATACAGATTTAACCTAGTGTGGGATCAGGACTAAGTGTGTGACTGTTGGGTGTATTGTAGTAAATTTGTATAGCCATAAAAAGAATAAAAGTTTTCTTACTTTACTTTTTTACAGAAAGAAAAACGAACCAATCTGGAATCAAACCTGTAGGTCGTACAAACAACCATAAGTATGAATAATATAATAATAATACACTTTATTCTGATCCTATAGTAGGTTTTTTATACCACGATGGTGGCAAACAAGCTTACGGCCCGACTGATGGTAAGCGGTTACCGTAGCCTATAGACGCTTGCAACACCAGGAGCATCATATGTGTTGACCCTTCGGTCAAACTTGTATTGTGGGTACCAAGAACTACGACGGACTAGGGTCCCACGACACCCAGACCCGATATATATTTGGGAACCGAACATGGTATCGGTGCGGGAATCGAACCCACGATCTTTCATTTCACAGCCAGATACTATTGCACCACGGAGGCCGTCGTGATTAATAATAATAAATAAGCCCAACAGTGCCATACATAATCGGGACTATGAGGTCCCGACCTCAACATAGAATTTATTTATCTTGGCTCATGAAGGAAATATGCTAGACTTACGATTTTACGACACCTGAAATACATACTTACGTAAGTATATTTATCATGTGGGAATCAAACCTGTGGAATATTATTTCACAAATTGCCCGCTGCGCCACAGAGGCTTTTATTATTAGTTTGACATTGTAGCCGCTTTTTTTATTCTGGCGCGGCAAAGTGACCACACTGCACCTGATGGTTTGCGCAGTGCCGCCCAGATAGAGTATCAAGTAACGAGAGACAGTCTATCTCTCGCTTCTCAACATAATCATGCCGGCCTGCTGTATTTGGTTGACTAGATTCTTTTTGAGTTTATTACCCACTGTAGTGCAAAGTTCCGTCTTTAAAGCAAGGGCTTTGGAGTCCAGAATGCACGATAGTCCAGCACAGATATCAGCAGGCTATAATATATACTGCAGGCCATGATTGTGTTGAGTAGCGAGGGATTATAATAATAACACCCAACAGTCACACACATAGCTCCGATGCCACACTAAGATACGAGTCTTGTGTTGTGGGTATCAGGGACCTAGAGAGACTTTCGGTCTGACAACACCCAGACCCCAGACACAAATGTCTGTCTGTCACACAAACATTTGTCCAGGTGTGGGAATCGAACCCACCGCCTCTCGCTGCACAACCGGCTACTAGCCTACTGCACCACGGAGGCTGTCAAGGATAGTATATTTCGCTACTTTATACTCTAACTGGACGGCACTGCGCTTACCATGAGGTGCAGTGTGGTCGCTTTGCCGTGCTAGAAAAAAAAATACTTAGCTTCATCTATATATCATTAGAAGAAAAATGGCGTCCGTAGTTATTTTCAAAAGAGGGCTCATAAAATAAAAACACAAGCAATATAAATTTCATTTTATCACAAGAACCAAGTTAGAAATATTTGAGATTCGTAAACAAAATACAAAATCAGACTCTGAAGTTAAAGTTCTAATTGAAGAGTTACTAAGTTTGACTTCACAGCTAATTCTCATCTTGACAAAGTCTTAGATGAAACATTATTTATTTTAACTTCATGTTGCTACATAAATTAATATTTAAGAATACTCAAATTAATTATGAAATTAGCCGTTGTCAATTAAAATGGGTCTTAATAACAGAAATCTCAAATATCTACAACAATTTTGGAAATGAATATGCTGAAACTAAAATTGTTTATTTAACGTGTAGGCATTTTTTTTTTAATTTATTCATTTCCATGGATACTAGTCCTTCAGACGTATACATAAATAAATACAAAACAGAAACTATAACGTGTAGGCAATTACATTAGAGTTGCCAACCGTCCTGTTTTCCCACGACATGTCCTGGGTTTCAAAGTGTCCTGGGACGTCCTGGATAGTTTTTAAGCAGCGTCCTGGATTTTTAAAGCGTCCTGTATTTTAAAATTAGCACACCACTTTTTTACAATCCTGGGGGGGGGGGGGTACGTCTCGACTCGCAGAAGATGCGTCCTGTTTTTTTAAATTGAATTGTCCTGGTTTTCTAACTTCAAAAACTAAAAATCCTGGTATTTGAATTTCGGGGTCGGCAACCCTAAATTACATAGCTCTTATGAACGTCTGAAGGACTAGTATCCATGGACATGAATAAATTAAAAAAAAAAAAATAGTTCTTATGACAAGTCAGTGCTATAAAAAAGAAACCAATAAAATAGAAAGCATAACAACTAGGTATACATAAAATCATCAATACACTATTACTATATTTTATTTAATTACTAGTTGTCCCATGCAGATGTTGTCCTGCCATAAACCGCCTACTCTGATCCTAATTTTCGTTGAATAAATAAGAAATTGGGATCACGAAAACAGCGCCATCTATCGGATCTAAAACTGTCCTGTCTTCTAATTTGGACCCAACCACACACATACAGAAAATTTAATTGAAATCGGTTGAGTGGTTTCATAGTCCATAACGGACATAGGTAAACCATTTTTATGTTTTATATGTATAAATGATTTAAACAATAGTTTATTTTTTATCCTAGCACGGCAAAGTGATCGCACTGCACCTGATGGTAAGCGCAGTACGGTCCAATTAGAGTGTCGAGTAGCGAGAGACGATCTATCCCCCGATACTCAACACAACCATGCCGGTCTGCTCCTTCACACTACACCATTGGCAAGAAGGTGAAGAAGCGGTCGAGGGTCTATTGTCAGAGTACTCAGAAGGCCGCAAAATGGCCAAACGTTGTACCCCAACTCTAGACCCCCGACAAAAACCGGATGTACACTGGCTGATCCCGGAACGCGACTCACTTGCGTGTGCCACTATGGCGGGTTTTATATCCTGCCACCAGCATATCCTAGCACCAGGTTAGCAAAATATTATTATTTATTATAAATATTATTAGTAAATCAATAACTCAACTGAGCGAACAAGGAATGCTACGAGTCCAGTTTCTTTTTAATCAAAAGATTTTTTCAACAATTAAATATATTACACCTTATAGGAGTTTTAATAGCGTTGAATTAACAAGCAAAATACCATATTATTATTATCTATGATAAATAATTAGGCACTACATTTATTTATTATTAAACTTAAATTATACATAAATAAAGAAGGCTTGAAGTGGAACATTATACCTAATTGTATGTTACAAAAAGATCTTTTGTCTTTATCTAAAATTATTTTTGCTTAAACTAGGTATTTTAAAATATCTTAATATAGCTACTATTAATCTATCGTACGTACACTTAATTTGTTAATTATTCTCCTGGCAAGACTAGGTGCTTTTTTTAACTTCCTCTCTACAACACTAGCAACCTTACATTTCCCGAAATTTGGCAACAAATAATACAACTTCTCATCTTCCTCGTCGTAATAAACAACATTGTTATTCGTGTCGAAAACATATTTTATTGGTGTGCCATTCGCAAACGCACCAACTTCTGTCAAACGATCTGTTTTATAGTTCAATTTATACAATCCTCGACTAGCTGATTGCAGAAAGAAAACATTGTCAGAAATATCGACAGATAAAACAAACGCTTCATTAGTCACAACACTAGGACTCTTTTCGCTTAGTTTATATCGATATATTTTAGCATTACTCATAAAGTAAATATCGTCAAACTTATCGATTACAAAATTATCGATGCTGTAATTCGATAAAGCTTTTATGCTTTTGGATTTGTGATTGTCGTACGTATAGAGTCCTTTTTTCCTGAAAACTGTGTAATAAATTTTGTCTTTGTATTGTAAATGCCATATTGTCTTGTCCATGATGCCAAATTCAACTGTCTTGTTTTCACTAGGGTTGTATTTGTATACACCTTGAACTCCGCCGATATACACATCTCGATTATTTTGATCGACAGTTCGTGCGAACGAAAAATCGATTCCAGGCATAATTTTAAAACGTATGTCGTCTAAATCGAACGCAGCTGTGTAATCGATCGATTGAGAATTCTCATAGTGGAAATATACTATGTTTTCGACTCTATCTACTGCTATTTGGCCTGAGATTTTGTGTTCTCGAAAAACAGGCGCTTTGGAGTAACAGGCGCCTTCGAAGCATGCGTGGCAGTTGTTTTTAGCTGCAGCAGCGGTCAAAATTGATGATAATACTATGAGCTGGAACATTATCTGTAAAAATATATTTACATCTTTGTTTTTATCAAATAAAATCAAATCATTTATTTCGTAATAATTTTTACATGTCATAATTATGTTAAGGTCTACTGGTGCTTCGGAAATGCCGACTGGTCTGAGAAGAAGCACTAAGAAACTCAGCCGTAGGTCTTTTGTAATTTCTCATTACAATTTACATTATAAAATAATTCACATATAAAATACATACATCCTTAAACAAGTCACATTTACATGAAACAAAAAAAGTAATAAAAATACGGTACCTATACATGTTAATACAAGGCAGAGTCGTAAACGAGGCTATACAACCTGTTATTTATTTTCTCTAACTAACAATCAATGAGCAATCCAGGTAGACCAGTCCACACAAGCAGCACCCGTTCACGAGTATGACGCATGTGCCAGCCATCGGCCTCCTCAACCATGACACAGGGAAGTGACCGACCCGGCACATCACGCCGCCGCAAGCACAGACCCTTAAGCGAGCATGACATACCTTAATCGCGTCAAAGAATGATAGAGATACAAATTCACAAGACAATAGCTTTAAAAAGACAAGAAGCCAAGACTATTACGACTCAGGCATCCTGTTTAAATAATAACAAGTGATAAACGTTGGCTCAATACCTAGAGTATGTTGATAATTAATTGAATAACAAAATAATCAACAATTATATTACGCTGGGAAAATCCTGTTTACATATACCTTAAATCATCTGCATTGTAGGAGGCATGATTATTATGGACTATCTTGCTTATTCTACCTTCCAACCCAGCTCTCAGTATCCCATGTTCTTATTCATACGACAGTGTGGTTACAATGAAATTTAGCGAACTTGAGCCTTAAAACCGTGCAGTAATCTTCTGTGGCGCATATTTAATGGAACTAATTCGATGGTGGAAAAACCACTCCTACAAAGTCCTAATAACTGGTCACAAGCCGCTGAGTGATGCTTTCATCGTCTCCGGCAGTATAGCATAATTACTCTTTTTTTAATTCTGGCACGGCAATGCGACCATACTGCACCTGATGGTAAACGCAGTGCCATCCAGTTAGATTATCAAGTAGTATGAGACAATCTATCCCTCGCTACTCAACATAATCATGTCAGCCTGATGTGTAGCTTCGTCACACTACACCTAAAGCCGGGAGTTTGGATAGAAGGCCACAATGCCAGACACTATCAAAGCCATGTCGAGACTCACAGCCAGAGCCTCGCCATGACTGTCAATCGCCTCACCCCAGTGATGTAATACGACCGCTAGAAGATCACCGGTTGATTGGTTATAACGGAATCCAACCATCCGTAGTGATAACATTATCAACCAGTGATCCATTTGGAAATCTTAATGTCACCCGTATTCAAATTAAGGCTACCATATTGCGTACGGTAATTAACGGTTCTTTATCCATAGCAGGTAACATACACTACAAATAAATACGAAAATAGGCAGTATATCTGCTCCTCCTTAGGTATCTGCTATGCAAATATCTGTATAAAATATTTAAGTAGCTCAATTTCGTATTTCGTTCAACTTTAAAACTTGACCAAATTTATTCGCCACGAGCTTTAAACGACGACAATCAAAACACTATAGTAATCAATTTCAACGAAAACTTTTCGATTTTCGAAATAACCCAAGATGCAATAGTTCGTAGATTTTTATTGAAGATTCTTTGAAATATTACAAAAATCTTTATTTGATGACTCAAACGAATAATTATAAATACACACATAGTCCTGACCCCACACTAAGTCACACATCCAGATCCGAAACAAATATTTATGGATCATGCAATCATCTGTCTTGGTACGGGAATCGAAGCCGCGGCTTCTCGTTTCTGTGACACAGAAGCTGTTATGTATACCAATACATCGTTTAACAGTAGACAATAACAAACATGGTCGTGACCCTATACCCCTAAGCTTATCTTTTGTCGTGAGTATCAGGAACTATGAGACTTTCTTTCTCACTCCACAGAGCCGCATGTTTTCATTTTACACATTTCAGGCAATACGTGGACGCACGGCTAGAACAATTTTGTCTGCTAACATAACAGAGTCCAGTTCAAAGATATATAACACTTCTTAATTGACATTGTATTGTATTACAGACATTGCACTTACCATCTGGTACTGTGTGGTCACTTTGCCGTGCCAGGATAAAATAAAAATTACACCGACTTCAATAAAAAACAAATTAAGCGTCACTATAAAATTTGATTTTCCTTGATTTTTCTGAGATCCCATCATCAGATCCTGACTTGGTGCCAATGGGACCAACTGGGAAGTATACCCTTTTAGACAAAAAAAGAATTTCTCGAATCGGTACAGGCGTTTTCGAGTAATCGGGTAACATACATAAAAAAAAAGATTCCGACGAATTGTTAACCTTCTCCTTTTTTGAAGTCGGTTAAAAAGACATTTAAGCGGTGTTCAGAAATACCCAATATAAAAATTTCGTACTACTTTTATAATAATATTTCTTCTTACTCGGTACTAAATATTTCTTAGGTGATTTGTCTTCCTACTTTCTGAAACTTTCTTCGATCTAATCAAATACGAAATCTACACTACATTTATAAAATAAAATGCGTGAGTCAAGTTTATGGAAGATAGATTTATATCTTTCACAAATATATTTACTTACTTCTGCAAAAATCCTATCTTTATATCCAACACTATTTTCACCAAGTTTATCTCTTATTGCCACACTAAATTCATAAAACACATTAGTCACTGTTAATTCACTGAGTGTTTTGTGACTCTTTTCTTTGTAATTTCTTCACTAAAATTTCCATATAGACCAATCGCTTCCTATTTCTAAACGCACAATGATTAAAACAGCTTGATAATGAAAAGTTGTCATAACATAGCACAGGCCGCGCGAGTCAGAATGGTATAACTCATTTGTGCTCAAATGTAAAACACTGCGTGGTAAAAATACATTATGAAAATAAATCGTTTATTGATAGTAGGCTATTTCATGTCTCGTATGACAAGTTTTATTTTTTTATTTATACACTTCATATACAATGTATATAGGCGGACTTAATGCCAAAGGCATTCTCTCCCAGTCAACCTTAGGGTGATGCAGAGATGAACAAGGTAGGTGCATAAAAATATACAGGAAGAAGGTAAAAAAAAAAAATGATTAAGCTCTATATAAATAAATAAATCCGAATACAATATATTGTAAAATACAATACATAATATATATATATATAAAACATAAATATGTAATACATTCTATTACATATACTTATATAAACACATATAAATATATACATATCAATATATATCATAAATTAATGATGTGGTGATTCTGCCACTCCATTCAGCAATAATTGACGAACTCTCAGCTTGAAAGCCGATCGGCTGGTGCACGACCTGATTTCGAGAGGGAGTGAATTCCAGAGAAGTATTGATTGGATAGCGAAAGAAGAGTGAACGAAGTCGGAGCTGTGAGGGGGACACTTTAGAAGAAGATTGCTAGATGAGCGAAGAGTCCTACTATGGCTGTCGCAAAGGTATTGAAAGTGTGACAAGTCATTTTATAAAAAAAAATATCACAGAAAGCATATTAAGTTATATAAAAGTACATGCATGTACATCGTAAAATGCTATTTTTTATAGCAGCAATGTAAAATAATCGCTTTGAGCACCCGGAAATGATCTATCTATCAACAATATCTAATACAGAAGAATTCGACAGCCTCCGTGGCCCAGTGGAGGAGTAGCCGGCTGTGAAACAAGAGGCCGAGGGTTCCATTCCCGCACCGAGAAAATGTTTGGGTTACAGACAGATAGTTGTTTCTGGTCAGGGTGTTGTGGGACCATGGTGCCTGGTAGTTCTTGATGCACACGATACAGGTTTTACCCAGTCTGTGGTCAAGACTATATGTGTGACCGTTGGATACATTTAATAGCTATCAATTATCCGCCATAAAGAGACGGAATAAGAATCAGGCAAGAGTAGAATATGGGCTTAAACACCGTACGAAACACATCAGCAAGCAGTAGCTTACCATCAGGTGCAGTGTGGTCACTTTTCCTACCAGGATAAAAAAATATCTCAACCGTGAATTAAAGTATGTTAACAGTTATGATAGATAAACGAAGTCGCTAGCGTAGTAGCGTCCGCGTCGTATGGAATGTTTTGTTCTTATAGTACCAAATTTAGTTCCTTACTTAAACGCTAGAGGCACTGTATATTTTTTTTAATATAACGTAAGTTTGGCCACTTTGGTTTTCGCGGTATCAATTATACTATCTGCACCAGTCAAGAACATAGGTCATTGTATGATAACTCGAACGTACAGGAAAATAGCTTCGTAAGTAGAAAATTCTAGAAAAAAACTTTAAGTGGGTACTAGTCGTAACTAAGCGCGCTTTTTATAAAGTGCAACCTAAACCTTGAACGTACACTTTTTTATCCGCCTTCAAAAAAGGAGGAGTTTAACAATTCGTCGAAATCATTTATGTATGTTCCCCGATTACTCGACGACGCCTGGACCAATTCGAGAAATTCTTTTTTTGTTTAAAAGGGTATACTTCCCAGGTGGTCCCATTGGCACCAAGTCAGGATCTGATGATGGGATCTCAGAAAAATCAAGGGCAACCGTAAAATTTTATAGTGACGCATAATTTGTTTTTTATTGCAGTCGGTGTACTTTTTATGAATTTTAAAACTTTTATATTTTTATCCTGGCACTGCAGTGATCACACTGCACGTAGTTGTTAGTACAGTGCCGTCCAGGTAGTGTTAAGTAGCAAGCACGGATCCACCGTTGTGGGCATGATGGGTATGCCCACAACCCTAATAGACTTGTGACGTCACTTTCACGGTCTATTGAGATCGAAACGCTGATAAATATCCAACGCCTTAATAAAAAAAACTATGAATCGTGAGCGAACATCTCGCTTGCTACTCGATACTCTAATTGGACGGCACTGCGCTTACCATCAGGTGCGGTGCGGTTACTTGCCGTGGCAGGATAAAAAAAATGCACCATTAAATATTGGTCAGGGCGTCATATATTCTACTAGCTGTTGCTCGCGGCTCCACCCGCGTGGAGGTTATTTTCGTGAGCAGAAGTATACAATCAAAGGAGTTGTCTAGCCTATATTAATCAGTGATAATGTAGCATTCAAATGGTGAAAGAATTTTTAAAGTCGGTCCAGTACTTTTTGAGCCAATTCGTTACAAACATACTTACATACAAATCTTTCCTCTTTAAAATATTAGTATAGACTAGTATAGATAAGCATCTTCTTTATAGAATTATATCGATCATGAGCAAGTTCATACGTCGACTCGCACTTGGCTGATTTTCGGGTGGATTTTCACAACCTTTTTTGAAGGCTGGATCCGCGCCTGGGAAGTAGGCAGTAGCGTATCTCTCGCTACTCGACACAATCATGCCGATCTGCTGAGTATGGCTGAGTAGCTTCTCCACAGTACCAGTCATGTATCATAAGCTTGCCGGCGGTGCGTCAAACACTGGCAGCACTCCGTTCTTACATGCGATTTTCAACTTTAACATTATGGGAATAAGATTGATTTTGGCTTGTATTTACTCCCTATATTATTACCTTTTAATATCCTTTTGATACTTGAGTGGAGAAGGATTATTAAGTAGGGAACATGTGAGCCCCCAAAATGTTCTACAACTTGATGGTACTCTTTGATCTCCTTTTGATTCGGGTTTACTAAACACCATTAGGCTGTGGCTCTTTAAGCTAACACTAGTGGTTCTGGTGTGGAAGGGAGAGGATGGGATAAGATTAAATAATTCTACCTGTCAAGTATGTCCTTGTCATATTTGGCGGCGCAAAAGATGATGAATACTCGCGATTAAGCGTAATTGTAACGTTAATGTTATAGAAATAAAGTTGATTTTGGCTTGTATTTTTCAGATACAAAAACTTCATCAAAAGTTTGGACATAATATTTAACATGGTAAGAATTAATAATTGATTCCAATAAATACAGTCCATGAATTTAACACAAAAAATATTTTTTCACACAAGCTTTGTCATAAGTCACTAGTTAGAACATTTCCAACTCCTGCCTATATTTCATTTGATTAATTTCGTTGCGGCATAAGACAGTTACGCATTCCCAGAGACTCGCTGAGTTTCATTACTCTGTCTTAAATGCGTGCCATTGTCGATCCTGGTTAAACAGGAGTTACAATGGCGGGTGTGTGGGTGGGATAGTAAAAAGTCATTAGATCGTTAATTTCATATAAAAGCTTAAATTGATAAGGGAAAAGGGTTGATTTTTTAGGCTAGTTTTTTTAATCGATTATATGGACTTCGATTAGAATCGATTAGTAACTTAATCTTTAGTGAGACCACCACTGTCTATTACTGACTGCCTCGGTGGCGCAGTTGTAATTGCGCATACGTTAAGACTGATGTGCTGAGGTCTCGGGTTATATCTCCAGGTCGGGTAAAGTGATATTGGGTTTTTCTATCTAGAAATTCTCAGTATTAGCCCGGAGTCTGGAACCTGTGCCCGGTACGGAGATAGGCTCGCCCCCTATCACATTAAGGGACCAAAAACGGCGAAAAGTGGATGTACTGGTTACACCTCTGCCTTCCCCTTCGGAGATTACAGGCGTGAGTGTCTATTACGATTATGCAGCAATGTGTTTAAGCCATAGAAAATGGGCTGAGCGCTCTCTATTCAGCTAATTGAATACTGGTAGAATAATGTGAGAGAGATAAAGCGAATGGTAGCAGTTGTCTCTTTCTAGAATTTTGATTAGTCTACGTCAGACTTGCAGGAGCGAAAAGAAATAGGTAGGTATTATGAGAGCCTCCGTGGCGCAGTAGGCGAGTAGCCGGCTGTGAAATGAGAGGCCGTGGGTTCGATTCCCACACCGGGATAAATGTGTGAGAGACAGACATTTATGTCCGGGGTCTGGGTGTTGTGAGAGAGTGCGTCTCTAGGTCCCTGATACCCACAACCCAAGACTCGTATCTTAGTGTGGGATTGGGCCTGTGTGTGTGACTGTTGGGTGTTATTTATTTATTTTTATGGCCGCACAGTCGCTTTGTCTCTTTCTACAAAGGTCCATTTTGTGCATATATTGCTCCGTCCATTCTCTGTATGTCAATATCTGTCTGTCACACAAACATTTATCCCGGTGTGGGAATCGAACCCGGCTACTCGCCAACTGTGCCACGGAGGCTGTCAAATAATATATAATAATAATATTCAGGTACGTATTAATAAATAAAACAAATTCTCAACTTAGTTTATTACAATATATGTATTCAGTATAAAAATATACAAATTTTAATACTGGAAAGAAATAAACATGATTAATAGTAACATACAAAAATATCAAAACTATGTCAGTTATATCTTTATGATAATAATAGATGGAATTTATAAACAAAAATCAATAACAATGTTTTTTTCAATATATTTATTGAATAGTTTCATAGCCTCTAACCATAGCCTAGTATTTTTAACAATTAAGAATTTTTTTAATTTTTCTTTTTAAAAAAACATTTTTTCCTAAATGCAATATTTTTTTATTTTTGCAACAATCTTTTTTACAAACAATTAAGATTTTTTTCTTTAAAAAAGCCTTTTTTTCTAAATGCATTTTTTTTTATTTTGCAACACCCCTGTTTTTTTTATTACCAATGTTTTACATTATTTATCAGTCTATATTAACATTATAAACAGTCTATAAGATACAAAAAAACAATATTTAACGTTTCCTGTGACCATTTTCCCATATTTTTATTTATTGTCATGACATAAAATAACAATTACTCGACTTAACACAAATTATATAGAAAAAAATATTCATTAACAGTTCTTTTGACAATTTAAAATCAGTCTATCTTAGTTTTTTTAGCCTCTTTCTACCATAATGGCTTTTCAATTAAATTGCCATAGCATTCTTAAATATGCCAGTATTTTTGCCATTATTTTGCCAGACAAATTCCTCAAAGATTAACTGTCCCAAAATTTATCACTCCATCCCAAAAATACATTACTGTATTATATGACCAAAACGACCTTGATTAGGTCAAATCTCGTCATTGTGACTGAATATTTGCCAAATACTAATATCTATTACTAACACTGCCTAAAACATTACCGTTTTCATATAATTTTGTTTTTGACCAAAATGATCTTTGGTCATTGAATGTGGTCATTGTGACATTGTGCAAATTGCTAATGTCATTAAAACTTTGCTATCCAAAGCGACATTACCAAGAAATCTACAATCAAATTGTTAAACAAAACCGTCAATGTATACCAAACTAAACCCAAGTATTCTTACATCGCCTCTCAGTCCATATAGTGTGGATGGGTGCTAGGGCGCAATCCTTCAAAGCCCTCCAATTAAGGCTTGGCTTCTGTCTGGAAATTGGAAAGTTTGTGGTACCTGTGTTATTGAGTTCTAACTACATAAAAATATATATCAACGGTAGGCAGCGGCTCTGCTGTGCCCTGGCATTGCAGAAGTCTATGGGCGGCGGTGACTACTTACCATCAGGTGGTCCGTCTGCTAGTCTGCCTATCGAGCCACTAAAAAATAATCAATGAAAAATTTATATACATACATAGACACTCACGTCTGTTATCCCCGAAAGCGTAGGCAGAGGTGTAACCAGTACACCCAAATTTCGCTGAATTTATTACCATCCCATAATGTAATATCCGAGCCTATCGCTATACCGGGCACAATTCCAGACTCCGGGCTGATACTGAGCATTTCGTGATAGAAAACCCAATATCAGTCTTTCGTGATAGAAAACCCAATATCAGTCTACCCGACCCGAGGATCGAACCCGAAACCTCAGCAAAGCAGTCGTACCGTGTACACAATTATAAATACCACAGAGACAGTCACAGATTTTATCGCGTTTTTTACTTCTTCACTCCCAAAGTTTGTATTGATTGAAATTATTGAATGGCTGTGTAAGTTTTGAAATAAACAAAAATTTGGAAATTAGATTTATTTCAACATGTAATATTCGTAAACATAAGAAACCGATTGCGAAAGTAAATATTCACTTTCTTTACTTGCCAAAAGCGCCCCAAATTCTTATGTCCAAGGGACCCGGTATGACCTAAGACTGCCCTGTCCTGCCTTAATCTACCATGTTTGGATATCTTCGAAATTCAGGTTTTTATTTTATTTTTACCTAAATTAATTTATAAATAGTAATAGTTGGATGGTAATGTGCTTACCATCAGGTGCAATGTGGTCACTTTAGTGAGCCAGGATAAAAAAAGTGCATTTTGTTAAGATGGTATTACAATACTTAACTATACTAAGCATACCATCAGATTTGAATAGTGTGCAAGCAATGTTTCGTCTTGAAATACATAAACGTATAAAAAAACATGTTTGAACATGAAAAAAAAATCTGATACATGTCCGTTAAGCACTAGTGTACAAACAATGTTTCGTCAAGAAATATAAGTGTCCAAAAAAATCGGATACATACAGTGCACTCTGCCGGCTCGGGTTTTTTATTCGCCATTGTCTCTGGATTATATTCGTTCTCCAAGCCGAAGTGCTGTAAAAACAGAAAAATCTTTATTTGACCAAAAATTGAGATGAAATAATTACAAACACATGAAAAAAAAGTACAAAAACTATGTTTTTTAACGTTTTTTCCAAAAACCCAATTATGGAACCCATAATATGCTGTATGATTAAGTAAAATTCTAAGTAATATTTTCTTTAATTTTTTATGTTTTAGAAATATAAAAAATTAAACTTCATTTGTCAACATTACAAAAAAAACAATAAAAGTCCCTAAGTATACCCGCTACCTCTTATTAGGAATACCAGCGTCTAATGTTTGACCAAAAAGGCCATAGGCTCAGCATTTGACAAGTAGTAAAATACCGCCTATCGCTGAATTCTGCCCAGGCCTTACTTTACTTTTACAAACCAAAGTAATTTTTTTTTTTTTATGTCTAGCAGCTATCAATAACAGAAACACAAATGAATGCAATACATAAGCCAATTACGAGCCACCATAGATAGATAGTAATTTCGAAATAAAACGCCAGAAACAAACCTTCAATATGTCCAAATTGGACAAATGATCGCCCGGGCCGCTCTGTTGAAAATGGCGGAGTAGCTTTCCGCCTTTTTCGACCAACACAGCACCGCCAGTTTGCACCCAATCCCCCTTTAAATCACCTCCCACGCCTAAGTTACAAAAAAAAACACGAAAAATAACCTTTAACAACTCCGAGCCAATTAAATAGTCCGCTGGTGCCATTTGAACGAACTCGTGCAACGTTTTCCCGCCTTCCCGCATTAGAAACGCGCCGCCATTTTGTAATCCGTCGCCAATAAGATCGTTTTCAAGACCTGTTTTTTGTTCTTTTTAAAGTATTAGTTAGTTTAGCTAACTACCGTAGAAAACCTATTATGTAACTGTAATCTTGTATTTGCAAGATATATAAAGTTCTCTTGATAATCTAATAGGCCATTGGGTGTATTTGCTGGTGGTAGGATATTCATATCCGCCCGGATAGCGACCACCGTACACAGGGTGTAAAACCCGCCATAGTGGCACACGCAAGTGTGTTCCGGGATCAGCCAGTGCACATCCGGTTTTTGTCGGGGGGTTTAGAGTGGATACTATCTAACACTAGACCCTCGACCGCTTCTTCACCTTCTTGCCCATGTCGTAGTGTGAAGAAGCAGGCCGGCATGATTGTGTTGAGTAGCGGGGGATAGATCGTCTCTTGCTACTCGATACTTTAGTTGCACTGCGCTTACCATCAAGTGCAGTGTGGTAACTTTGCCGAGCCAGGATAAAAAAAAACTAAAAATATTTTCATATAATTCAAACTTAAGTAATTGTCAAATGTCAGTAAAAGGATGCCTATGTCCCATGACGTCACGGTTCTCAGAATCGCCATTACTGTACCGTTGTGCGAGGAAGATAGCGATATGTTGTATTTGCTAATACCGGCATTTAAAATAGATATTGTGACCTAATCCTTCAAGGAATTTTGATTCTGTTTTCGCGAAAGAGTTTCTTTTGCGTATTATATTCGGTTGCATATAGAATAATGTACAAAATTAAACTCAGGAAACTACCATATTCCTAAATCCTCTAATCGCCATGCTAGATCACATATATTCACTTACCCATGGCCCTCCCTTTAGCCATAGCCTCTCTGGACTGTTTCCAGAATAGAGACGTAAGCATGGTGATCAGGTTGAACCGTTTGAAGCCCAGCAGTTGATATGTTGATATGTTCTCTACGTAGTATAGATCTGGAAATGTATAAAACAAAATCGTAGGTAACTCTAGTAGATATTTAAAAAAAATGTGTCAATTTCGGCCAGATCAAAAGAATCTAAGGGTCTTTTTACAAAAAAGCTTTGAGAGCCTTGTAGCATTTTTTTGTTTAATTTTCTCTTTTATAAAAAGAAAAAGAAATGGTTCTCCTCCATACAGCCTTCTCTGTCGTTAGTTTCTTTCAAATCCGAGCAAAAATTTAAATATTAGAGTCAAAACCATAAAAACCCAAAACCACGTCGGTAGTGACGCTTGCATTCCATTCTGTATTTATCTAGATTTAAGATTTTTTTACTTTATTTTACAGCCGTGGATACAAGTCTTTTAAGCCCTTGAGAGCTATTTTCAAAGCGTTTTCTACAATGTTAAAATATTAATTTATAACTACTTTTTTATTGTAATATACACAGTCAGGTCATAAATATTGTCACACAGTAAAAACTTTTATTTTAGAATGCTGGCCACAAAAAAGTTTATTGAATTCGAATTTCAAATTGTTCATGAAAATAAAAATGTATACTTTTTAGAATTTTACTCATTTTTAAATATGGAGTGGACGCTTAAAGAAGACCGTGTTGCAGTAATTGCGTTGCATCGTTGCGGTTACGCGCCAAATCAAATTTTTGACATACTGAAAAATTTGAATATAACCAAAAGATTCGTTTATCGTACCATCAAACGATACAATGAAGACTCTAGTGTAGATGACAGGTCAAGAAGTGGTCGCCCTCGGTCTGTTAGGACTCCAGCAGTGATAAAAGCTGTGAAGGCGCGAATTCAAAGAAATCCCAAACGTAAGCAGAAACTGTTGGCCCTTCAGATGGGGTTAAGCAGAACCACGGTGAAAAGGGTGTTAAATGAAGACTTAGGGCTTCGGGCATATCGAAGAAAAACAGGACATCGTTAGAATGCTCGTCTAATGGACCTGAGACTGAAGAGATGCCGCGCTTTGTTGAAGCGGTACGCGGGAAAAAAATATCGGAAAAATCTTTTTTCAGATGAAAACATTTTTACCGTAGAAGAGAGCTACAACAAACAAAATGATAAGGTGTACGCACACAGTAGTGAAGAAGCGAGCAACCGTATTCCGCGTGTCCACCGAGGTCATTTTCCATCCTCGCTCATGGTATGGTTGGGAGATTCTTATTGGGGCTTAACAGAGGTACATTTTTGTGAGAAAGGTGTAAAAACGAATGCAGTTGTGTATCAAAATACAGTCCTGACGAACCTTGTGGAACCTGTTTCTCATACCATGTTCAATAACAGGCACTGGGTATTCCAACAAGATTCGGCGCCAGCTCATAGAGCGAAGATCACACAAGACTGGCTGGCGGCGCGTGAAATCGACTTCATCCGGCACGAAGACTGGCCCTCCTCCAGTCCAGATTTGAATCCGTTAGATTACAAGATATGGCAACACTTGGAGGAAAAGGCGTGCTCAAAGCCTCATCCCAATTTGGAGTCACTCAAGACATCCTTGATTAAGGCAGCCGCCGATATTGACATGGACCTCGTTCGTGCTGCGATAGACAACTGGCCGCGCAGATTGAAGGCCTGTATTCAAAATCACGGAGGTCATTTTGAATAAACTTTAGTGTCATAAGAATCTATGTTTTGTTAAGTTCATTTTGGTATATAAATGGTTACATAATGAATAAACTTGTTTCAATTATTTTATATTAAAAATGTGACAGAATTTATGACCTGACTAGGTATATTATAGACTAGTTGTTGCTCGCGGCTCCGCCCGCGTGGAGGTCATGTCTGGGAGAAAAAGTATACAATACAAAATACCAATATTCATGCGTTTAACTTAAAAATGAGGGATTTTCATACAAACTTTCATTCCCTATTTTACCCCCTTAGGGGCGGAATTTCCAAAAATCCTGAAACATATATTTTTTATTTTTAACTAAAATGCCAAATACTAATTTTCATGAATTTATCTTCAAAACTGACGGATTTTCATACAAACTTTCATCCCCTATTTTACCCCCTTAGGGGTGGTATTTCCAAAAACCCTTCCTTAGTGGATGCCTACGTGATAAAAGGTACCTACTGTCAAAATTTCAAGTCTCTAACCCCAGCCGTTTAGGCTGTGCGTTGATCGATCAGTCAGTCAGTCAGTCAGTCAGTCAGTCAGTTTCTTCTTTTATATAAACAGATATCATTTAGATTATAGAGATGTATTATCCGTAGTACAATGTTTTTATTCGCTAAATGACAAATTCGTACCTCCATCAAAATATTTTCCATCGACGAAATCCTTTGAGCCGGCCTCTTCAACGCCAATACCAATCAGCTTGATATTGTGTTTATCCAACACTGGTTTAATGTCACCCAACTGTAACGATAAATATATAGTATTTTACACGCTTTATATTAACTTCATCTGTATCTATGTATGTTTGTATGTAACGGAATCTTTCAACGTAATTTTCACCACCTTCAAGACTTTTTTATTCTGACACTGCAAAGTCACCACACTGCACCTGATGGTAAGCGCAGTGCCGTCCAATTACAGTACCGAGTAGCGAGAAACAATCTATCCCCCGGTACTCAACACAATCGGCATGATTGTGTTGAGTACCGGGCCTGCTGTGTAGCTTCTTCACACTACACCATGGGGCAAGGAGGTGAAGAAACGGTCGAGGGTCTAGGTATACTCAGAACGCCGCAACACGGCCAAACATCGTACCCTAACTTTACCCTAGCTATTTAAAACAATTCAACAATAAGGGATAAAATTGATTGTCGGTCACTTTTGCTCTGGTTAATCTTTTTGTACATTATTAAGACACGGTTTTCTTTAAGCGTAATGTGAAGAAGCTACTCAGCTGATCAGCGTGATTGCAACGCGTAGCGAGGAATATTTTTCATAAAAAAAAACATTATTTTTGTCTAAAATATTTAACCTCCAAGCTGAGTGGTTCATAAAGATATAAATCGTTTAGTGTACAGTCGGTGGCCAAATTATTAGGGACAGTAGTCAGATTTTTGTGCTTCCCAGATTAACTGGCTTCATCAAACAAAAAATTGGTTTTAGGTCTTGTACGTATTTTTTATTTGTAAGAGTGTATTATTGAGATCATAAAAACAACAAGATACATAGGCGAAATCATTTATTTTTTTCGTAAAATTTATTTGAGTATTCACAAATCTAATAAAATAAATTATTTAATATTTAGTGATGCCACCCTTTGCTGCTATTAAAGCTTCTATGCGTCAAGGCATGCTCTCTATACAGAATTTTGCATTCTGTGGGAGTTCAGTATTGTGATGCCATTGTTTTATGAGAGTTTCAATTAACTGGCGATTAGTGGTGATCACTTCCTTAGCGATCGCCCGTTTCGTAAGCTCCCACAGGTTCTCTATGGGGTTCATGTCAGGCGAGTTCCCTGGCCAGGTCAAAACGGTAATGTTTTTTTCAGCCAGGAATGTAGTAACACTCCTGGCTTTGTGATACAGTGCTGAATCGTGCATAAAAATGTCCTCTTTATCACCAGGGAACCATTCTTCGAGCTGTGGCAGTAGCCGAGTTTCTAATACTCGCTTGTACTGGTCTTGCCTCATGGTCCCTTCCACGGTGTTTAGGCGTCCCATGCCTTTGGCTGAGATCACAGACCACACCATGACACTGACCGGGTGCTTAACCCCCTCAAAAAGGCAGTCTGGATGAAACTGTTCCCCAGGGCGTTGTCGAACGAATGAACTTTTGTCAGCCAAAATCTGAAATGTTGATTCGTCGGAGAAGCGAACCTTAAAAATATTACAAAAGTCACAAAAAATCACTATTGACGAACTTTACAGATAAAAATGGTCTGCTTACTCCACTCCAGTCTGCAACAGTCCTATTTCGGTGTTGTCTGGCCCATTGCAGTCGCTTCTTCTTCATGGCTGCAGTGAGGCGTGGTTTTTTAATAGGCCGACGGCCGATGAGATGTTCTTCAGCCAATCGCCTCCGAACTGTCCTTTTGGAAACTTCTATTCCCTCGTCATTCATCATCGTAGTCAAACGGGCAACACTCTTTTTACGGTTTTCGATACAGATATCCCTGATTTTATGATCGGTACGAAGAGTGGTGATCCTTTTTCTGCCACATTTTCCGACGCTGCCTGCTTTCAGAGGTTTATTTTGATCGATTTTTATTTTTATTCAGTTAACGACAGACTTCGAAACACTTGCAATCGTTGCTATGTCTCTCTGCGAATGTGTGGAGTGAAGTAACAATGTTTTTATTTCCCAAAATTTTCTTGGAGACGTGTCTGAAGCCTTAACCATACTAAAAAAACAAAAAAATAGGCTATCACGGCATACTGCTATAAAAAAATATATTCACTTATAAATTTTACCACAAATAAAACAATAAGAAACATTACTTACGTTCTGCTTATTTAGAAGCGCAAAACTTGCGAAAAACTGAATACCAAATATTTTATTCAACCTCACTAAAACAGCAGTTTTCAACTAATTTCATCAAGTGAGAAGTAACACTAGTTATTTAATAAATACCGCCCACTTTTAGTGTTGCCACATATCAAAAACAATAGTAATGATACCACGTGCAGTAACACATAAAACAATCTCATAAAAAACAATTTGTTTCCTCAAAAAATAAGTTTAAACGAGATGTTTCATAAATAAGAGTACTGTCCCTAATAATTTGGCCACCTACTGTATATCAAATATCTTAGTATGAATACCCCAGTCGATACGCAGCGTGAAGATACTATAAAATCATACCTCTTTGGCCCAAAGCCTGCAGAACATGCAGCCCCAACGACGGAAGAAGACGATCGCCACATTCTGGTTCTCCCAGAAGGACTTCAGCTCCACTACCTGGAACAAATGTAAAAAAATAGGATTTTAATAATCTCACGGGTGTATCCCTAAAACTTGCAACTAATGCACTTTGTCCCATGATGTGATAGGTAAGTGGGTGACTTATTATATTCGAGTGGGATCGAGTGTGTGTATAACCTTATGTGTTAGTCACATGCATTATCTGTATTTTTTAGTTTTATCTATGGCACATCAAAATGGCTGATGTAGTGATGTCTGAACCGAGTTTTGTATTTTACAGGAGATAGGTATAAAGTTTTTAATTTCGAAAAAAATCAAGAAGACTATTGCGTGTATTTTCGTATAATTCACATATTATTTGTGTAAGCGCGTCAAAATATAATCAACAAAAATACATTTCATTAATATAAATGTAGATGCAGGAAATCTGTATATATAAAAGAAGAAACTGACTGACTGACTGACTGATCGATCAACGCACAGCCTAAACGGCTGGGGTTAGAGACTTGAAATTTTTACAGTAGGTACCTGTTATCACGTAGGCATTCACTAAGGAAGGGTTTTTGGAAATACCACCCCTAAGGGGGTAAAATAGGGGATGAAAGTTTGTATGAAAATCCGTCATTTTTGAAGTTAAATTCATGAAAATTAGTATTTGGCATTTTAGTTAAAAATAAAAAATATATGTTTCAGGATTTTTGGAAATGCCGCCCCTAATGGGGTAAAATAGGGAATGAAAGTTTGTATGAAAATCCGTCATTTTTAAGTTAAACGCATGAATATTGGTATTTTGTATTGTATACTTTTTCTCCCAAACATGACCTCCACGCGGGCGGAGCCGCGAGCAACAACTAGTTATACATAATAAAAGAAGAAACTGACTGACTGACTGATCGATCAACGCACAGCCTAAACGGCTGGGGTTAGAGACTTGAAATTTTGACAGTAGGTACCTTTTATGACGTAGGCATCCACTAAGGAAGGGTTTTTGGAAATACCACCCCTAAGGGGGTAAAATAGGGGATGAAAGTTTGTATGAAAATCCGTCATTTTTGAAGTTAAATTCATGAAAATTAGTATTTGGCATTTTAGTTAAAAATATATGTTTCAGGATTTTTGGAACTTCCGCCCCTGAGGGGTAAAATAGGGAATGAAAGTTTGTATGAAAATCCGTCATTTTTAAATTAAACGCATGAATATTGGTATTTTGTATTGTATACTTTTTCTCCCAAACATGACCTCCACGCGGGCGGATCCGCGAGCAACAGCTAGTTATACATAAAATACATTCCATTAACATGAATGTAGATACAGGAAACCTACAGATACTTGATGTGATTAAATTATTATACATTGGTATAAAAACACATACGTATTGTGCCATTGTCCTTTAGACAAAACAACAAACAGGAAATTTAAAAATAGCTCTCAATAAAATTGTTCAACACAATATTACTGTTCTTCAAACTGTATTCTGACTGCCTCGGTTGCCCAGTAATTGCGCATTACGATTGCTGTGCTGAGGTCTCGGGTTCGATCCCGGGTCAGATAACAAAATATATTGGGTTTTCTATTTAGAAATACTCAGTATCAGCCCGGAGTCTGGAATTGTGTCCGGAATGGCGATAGGCTCGCCCCCGCCCCCCTTCGGCGAAAAGTGCGTGCACTGTTTACACATCTGCTTACCCCTTCGGGGATTACAGGCCTGAGTGTATATGATTGTATGTATAATGTGTGTGTATATATGTGTATTCTCAAGTTATTTTTATAGTGGCGTATTTTTGCGGTTTATATAAATTAATATCAATGTAAGTATGTTTGTACGATGATGAGGAGTGCTAGGTTAGCTTGGTTTGGGCACGTGATGAGGAGGGATGAAAGGCATGTAACAAGACTAGTTGTCAATATGAATGTGGATGGACGAAAGAGTCGTGGGAGAACCAAAAAGAGGTGGATGGATTGCGTGAATGAGGACATGCGCGTGAAAGGGGTGAATGCAGATTTGACGCATGATGGGGCTGCGTGGAGAGTTAAAACCAATTGTGCCGACCCCACTTAGTGTTGTATAAGGGCAGGTAGATGATGATGATGATGTAAGTATGTTTGCACTTTATTGACTCATAAAGTATTCATCCAATTATGATGTAACTTCGGTGAATTGTTCTTCAAACGCCCGCGATGGTTCCTACTTCCTGGCCCAAAAAAAAGAACTCGCTAGATGGCGCTGCAGACATCAACTTCTATACATTACAACCGATCGCAATTATACAAATTTACTTTATGTGGCATTGCTCGTATATACAACTCCTCCCTTTGGGGATTACAGGCTTAACTGCGTATAATTAGACTGTCAGCGATTCTAAAACATTTTGTTACATGACTCGTACCAAATAAAGGTCAAACTATACAACAACACATTTTCCAAGATAAAAAATATTCTAGATTATTCTTTAACCAGTCACGGAGTAGTCAGTAATATATAACGTTAATGTTATGAAAGTAAAGTTGATTTTGGCTTGTTTGTTACTCAGTACTTATTACCTTTTTCCGAACACTTTTTCCTTACGAAACTTGAGAAGATCTCTAGAAGCTCACCCGTCGACCCGCAGCCCATAACATGCCAAATTAAACCTTATCGATATGCACATTCACACAATACGCGTACTTTTACGCTGACACGATTTAAATATTCATTTAAATAATAATTACTACTAATAATTATACTATTTACAATTTGAATAAAAATTCAATAAAAATAAAAAAAATGAAAATAAACAAGAACAGAACATTTTTATGACCATATTTTTCTTGATGTGAGCAATCGGTGTCCATACTCAAGTTAAATATTTTTGGGATACCACGTGTGCAACAACACGTTTTGCATTATCGTGATCTGTACTCTCTAATTGTATTTTTAACCGACTTCAAAAAAGGAGGTTAACAATTCGTCGGAATCTTTTTTTTTTTATGTATGTTACCTGATTACTCGAAGACGCCTGGACCGATTCGAGAAATTATTTTTTTGTTTAAAAGGGTATACTTCCCAGATGGTCCCATTGGCACCAAGTCAGGATCTGACGATGGGATCTCAGAAAAATCAAGGGCAACCGTAAAATTTTATAGTGACACATAATTTGTTTTTTATTGCAGTCGGTGTACTTTTTATGATTAAAAAACTTTGACTTATTATAGTTGTGTTTGTTCAATTGTATTAATGTGAAATAAAGATTTTTATTTATTTATTTAACACTTAAGGTCTCAGCTCATTAGAGCCACCCGGCACCCGACCCGTACCGCCTCGTCGCTCGGCGTCCACTCGTTGTCTGCAGGTCCACGGGTAGACACCAGCAAACGTCGTTCGTTCGTCGTGCGTTGGCAATACGCAGTAACGAAAGGCAAGCATGCGAGCAGCATTTGTCACCGAGTGGTCAACTCGCCGTCCGCGCGTGGAGGGCGAAGACCGAGGCGATCCGGTGACGCTACGAAGTTGATGTAGTGAGCGCATATCCATAAAGGTCCATATAAAGAATACTAACCGCACGTGACGAGGCGGCGCGGGTCGGATGCAGGGTGGCTCTATTCAGCTGTGACCTTTAGTTCGAAGTTGTCCTGGAGGTATTAAAAAGTCTGCAACTAGTGTGCCGACTTCTAGTCCTAACAAAATCAGCTCAACCGTTATAAAGTTAAGCTCAGACAAACAGACAAAACTACCGGTTTTTACTATTTTAACATTCACTTATACAGGGCTTAATAAAAGCTGTTCTTACAAATAAGGAGACTTAAATACCAATTTTATATATATTTTCTATAAATAGGGCATAGGTTATTCTACAATATTTATTATAATTATTGCGAATCATATTTATACTTTACGTGAAAATTGAATTATAATGCAGATTTATGTATAAATATAGACCAATATATCATTAAACTTGATACTGAGTATTACATGGTAAAATAACCCAATACAACTTTTACCCGACCCCAGACTTGAAACCGAGACCTCAGCACCGTAGTCTTACCGCATACACAAATACAACTACGGTACCAAGGCAGTCAAATGTTATTAGACAATGATATATTAACATGCATACTGGTGGTAGGATATTCATATTCGCCAGGATAGCGACCACCATACACAAGGTGTAAAACCCGCCATGGTGGCACACGCAAGTGTGTCGCTTTCCGGGATCAGACAGTGTGCATCCGGTTTTTGTCAGGGGTCTAGAGTTGAGGTACGATGTTTGGCCGTTTTGCGGCCTTCTGATTACTCTGACACTAGACCTTCGACTGCTTCTTCACCTTCTTGTCCATGGAATAGTGTGAAGAAGCAGGCCGGCATAATTGTGTTGAGTAGCGGGGGATAGATTGTCTCTCGCTAGACTATACTCTAATTAGACAGTTCTGCACTTATCATCAGGTGCAGTATGGTATCTTTGCCAAGCCAGAATAAAAAAATATGAAAGTGAAATTAAAAACAAGTGCTGTATAAAATATGATAAAAAGCACTTGAGAAAGACAACACAATCTAAATAAACATTGACACTTGACACCTGATAATAACAAGATAAATATGTGAATGTTAGTAAATAAAGTTATTATGAAGTAGACAATAGGTGAGGTACATGAAAGAAGTATCTAGAATTTTCTTAATTATGTTATTATTTGCCTTTACAAAACAACCAGATAACATAGTAACAGAAGAACAGGTTGCTTGTCTGATAGTAAATAAATACACCCAACAGTGAAATGAATTTAAATTATTTGTTGATCATGTGGGCAATTACACGGCTCTTATGACAAGTCAGCCATAAACATAGTCCAGACCTCACACTAGGTCAAATTGGTACTGTGGGTATCAACATGAGGTACAGTTCTATAACATTCAGATCCAAAACAAATATTTGTGGACCACACAAACATTTGGTTTAGTGCAGGAAACGAACCCACAGCCTCTCAATTTATATGGCTACTTGCCCTCTAAGCTACTGAGATAGTCACTGTGTTAGAGGCTATACTTTATTTTTCTTGAATATTTTATTCTTTGAAAATGTAAAAGTTAAGTGGCCCTCATCCTGAAAACTGTAATTTGAATAATAAAAACATATGACTTTGGTGGGGCAGTTGTAATTGCATATGCGTTACAATTGCTATGCTAAAGTCTCAGGTTCTATCCCAGGTTGGATATTAGGTTCTTCTATTTAGAAATACTGAGTATCAGCCCAGAGCCTGGAATTATGTCCGGTATGGCGATACTTATCACATTATGGGACCGTAATAAATTTGGCAAAAAGTGGGTGTACTAGTTACACCTCTGCCAACCCTTTGGGGATTATATGCCTGAGTGTATATGTAAAAACAAATGTGAACTTCATTGGTTGCCCAAATTCTAGTGTAATAATGAAACAAACAAAAATATACAGGTAAAAGTAATTTACTGTTTAACTAAATAGGAATTTCAACCAAACGTAATATACAACTAAAAGACACGGACTGTAACATTAAAAAACACAATATTTAGTCGTTATTTTGTAATAAGAAGGGTTTCCGGCGTCGAATCAAGTAGGTACATAGGAAAAAAGTTTATACACTTCACTGATTATTATTCATTGCATTCTCAAGTTAATTGTGCAGTTATCTAACAATAAAACCATCGTATAGCTTTCGCCTATCGATAATTTCGGTAATAAAACTTATCTCGAGCAAATTATTAGATCACGATAGCTAAGTTTCTAATACCAAATATTTCCGACAGATATTACGACTTACTTATTTGATAATCTACTTACCTCTCCATTCGCGATGCTCTTTACTTTCTGTGCGCCGATTTCTGTTATATCAGACGACATTTTTAGCGTCTTCTAATGAAATAAAGATTTGTTTAAAAAATGCCGAAAACCGCTAACCGGAGCTGAATTTACCGTAAATAACAGACTGATTGACAAAAGATAGTATGACTGACATTGGTTGCCAGACGCCAGTTGCGAGTTGTCGAGACGCTACGCAGTAGAGTCCAATCAACAGTTTTGAGTATCGACTATTTAGTGTACGAGTTCAATTTGAGATGTAGCGATGACAACATGGTAAAGGAAATCATTTTCAAATTTTGATGTGTGTTTATTAATAATAAATTGCGCAATTCAACCATTCCCTATTTTAATAATGCACTAAGGAATTAGGAAAGGATATTTAATAGACGCCACTAAGTAATACATAAGGCAATCACAAAGTATCGATTAATTTTATTGGTCTTTATAATTTTTTTTATGATTTTTTTACTTATTGTAAAAATCTTTACATGTATCTCGTATATTAATATATATTTATGAAATACAGGGACTAACTATTGAAAAAATATATTCACCGTACTATACAAAATTACAATACTATATACGGGAACTATTTCTGCTAGCCTTCACAGCGCGGCGTCCAATAGGATTGGAAAAAGTGGCAAGAGTTTGGTATTTGTGTTATTTTTCACCATGTTGAGCATCCGGCAACGGTGTCGGCCAATTGGACTTCAAACTACCGATATATGTGGCTATCGTATACTTTCATAAATATTGTTATGTTGACATCTAATAGCATCGTTTTTTTATTATAGATGCAAGTAGTAACTATATAAAATATGTCGCAGCACAACACAACACAGCATTCATGCATCATGTGTCATGTCATGTATGTCAGGTTAGGTTAGGTGTAGGTACATCAGGCCGAGGCTGGGAGAGGTATTATGCAACCTCTCTCATCGTCAGGGACAATCAGGATGCACAATCGCATTACGGTGCCGTAGAAATAACACAAGTTGAACCATTAATAGTTTATTAAGCTACTGCCAGTTCGGAATACTAAGCGTGGGAAGAACTGGTAAGAAACCCACTTATCTATTACATAGGCTGATACATAACACAATTGATTAATATTACGTCGCCCAGCAGTGCCTGGGCCGTGGCTATGTAAAAGCCAAGCATAATATTTAATTCGTTTACACAAATTAATTATCCAATGAGTCAAGGATAAGCTAGCAGCGGGATACCACAAGTGCACCGAGCCAAGCTAAAACCAAGACTGCCCGAACTGCGGTCGTTCCGCCTGTTTTATACAGGTGTCAAAACAAGTCCCGCAGTGGGGAGAGTGGGAGAACCGAATGACGTGCGCTGTCGTGATTGGTGCACGTGTTCTACGACGGTGCCGGCGCCGTCACGGCCATACTGACATGCGGGCGTCCTCGCACGCGCCCCATCTTTGTCCTAGATATCTGTCGATAGAAAACATCGTTCGATTATCCTGACAGAACATTAACTGGTCCGGTCCAAATTGACCCTTCGGTCTGGTCCGGTCCAAATTGACCCTTCAGGCTTGTGGTAGCCAGTTTGGGCCACAGGAAACCATACAAAACTTTCGCTAGTCCAGAATAATCATTCCCTTAGCTTTCGCTAGTCCAGAATAATCATTCCCTTAGCTTTTGCTAGTCCAGAATAATCATTCCCTTAGCTTTTGCTAGTCCAGAATAATCATTCCCTTAGCTTTTGCTAGTCCAGAATAATCATTCACTTAGCTTCTGCTAGTTCAGAATTATTATTCCCTTTAGCTTTATCATTGGACCGGCTGGAGCCCTTCAATGATTTTATTACTTTAACTTTTTTTTCTCTTTTTTTTATTATTCGGTGCTAGTCCGAACATAACTGTTCCTTAGCTAAATACTTTATAAATCCAGTTAAAGCTTACCGCGTATTGCCAAACTATTACCATGTATAATTTGCCATTACCATG
Source organism: Laothoe populi (assembly GCA_905220505.1). Lineage (NCBI taxonomy): Eukaryota > Metazoa > Arthropoda > Insecta > Lepidoptera > Sphingidae > Laothoe > Laothoe populi. The sequence continues at coordinate 8,680,116 of HG992173.1, forward strand.
CTTTTCCGCCGTCACGCCATCACAGTATTCAACGTATGGTATCCATAATTTACAGCAAATTAAGCAACGTGTACCTTGTATTATCACCTTCTAGAGCCCTTCTGAAACTTAAAATATGTTTAGTATGCACAGGCTAAGGTATATCCAAATCAATAATCAGCAAACTCAAGGTACAATTGACTTAATTATCGCGGTATCTTACAAGCGACATTATCAAAGTAGAAAAACCAAAACTAAATGTTTTAGTTTTAGCTATGCTTGTAATTTCCGGACATGCATAGCCTAGTAACTTGTAGTTACTTCCCTTTATGGGAATCCCTCATGGGAACGCAGGGCTTTCATTTCCATTTTTTTTTCTACTTATCTGGTCCAGTACGGCAGTACCCTTCAGATTTAATTTCCACCTATTTTCTACTTATCTGGTCCAGTACGACTGCACCCTACAGAACTACTACTTCCAGGTCCAGTCATAACAGACTTCAGGGTTGTGGCAAATTACGATATTTTATATTGTGAACCCGAGGAATTCTAAACTGTGCCCTGGTCACAGTACCACACAATCTCTAAAATTATATTTCACGGCTTATACTGACACGGCGTGAATATAGGTTTAGGTAAAACAAAGGAAATCTAAATGTCTAGGTATTTCCTTTAAGGTAACCTATGTTATGTTCACATTTTCCTCAAAACTTGAATTTAACCCTTTCTTTAGTTAATTAACACTACCAGAATATGATTAAATGAATTACGGGTTTTTAATTATCCAGGATCACAAATATTATCAGATACCTTAAGCGCTGACCGCTCACCCGTGGTCACCCAAGATATGTTGAGTAGACAACCAGGCTACGGACGCAAGCTATCGACAACCTTACGAATCATTGGCATAAATGCGAACTTTGATCTATACAGATAAAATAATAAGGTAGGTCACAGAGCCTCATATTGTTACTTCTTGTTTAGCAAGGACCTTATAAAAATAATTAATTATCGGGTACAATAATTTAAAACATAAAACTCAATTACCACCCGTACAATCATTGAATTCCTCTTAGCGGAAAACAGTCGAGAACAATACTTGCTTACCGTTTTTATGAAACAGTAGTTATCATTTAAAGATTAAAATGTCATACTAGAGCATGTAATTACAAATTAATAGTGATTTTAATTTGAAACACAACATAACTAAACCCGTCAAACAATCTGGACTATTATTTATTGCATTGAACGAATGATTACTCATTACACCTTTAAATGCTAGTTTTGAGTTGTGGTTTTTTTTAACATTTGATATAAAAGTTTACTTTCAATCCTCATTCAAGCTGGAATCGAACCAAAGCCAATTCAATGTTCATAAATATATCATACGCGTCATTTGTTACATATTTTCACACACATACGCACTCACGGCTGCAATCCCTGAAATATGCAGAGGTGTAACCAGCACATACATTTTGAAAAACTTATTACAGACCCATGATGCGAGAGGAGCGAGCGTATCGCCATACCAAGTACAATTCTAGACTTTAGGCCGATACAGATATTTCGTAGTAGAAACCCAATATCATCACTTTTACATGACCCGGGATCGAACCCGAGATCTCGGCATAGTAGCGTTTACTATGCCATCGGAGCAGACGTATTTTCACCTCCCAACTAATTGCTCGCTTTAGTTGAGGGTACATAAATAAAACCAGAAGCGACTCACCAAATTCCAAACACACTAGACATTATGTAGGTAGGTACGCAAACAACATAATGTCACAAGAATCACTTGCCGTCGCTAGAGCGCCGTAACAGCGCGACGGGAAACCATCAATCGGCACATGGAATTTCAACACAAATATTATTAACACAAAAATCATCGACGCTTCGTATTTTCCTGTTTTTTTTTTGTTACGACAATTTTTAACAAAGACTAACATTAGAGACTTATTACAATTCGTCAACATAGCATCAAAATGATTTGAACACTCCTAACCTTCAAATGTACAGTAGATTAGCATTTAGCACTTGTCACCATCATTATTCTTTTTGATAATAAAACTCTAATCATGGATAGTTTTTTTTTTACAACCCAACAAAACGCATAAAACTTGTAAAACTACTTAATGTTTTACAAACTCTCAAACAACAAAAATAACATAACCAAACTGTAGGTATTACATCACCTGATTTACGCTAGTGGGCGCTGTCCTCCATCGCACTTCTGATGTCGCAGCACAACACAACACAGCATTCATGCATCATGTGTCATGTCATGTATGTCAGGTTAGGTTAGGTGTAGGTACATCAGGCCGAGGCTGGGAGAGGTATTATGCAACCTCTCTCATCGTCAGGGACAATCAGGATGCACAATCGCATTACGGTGCCGTAGAAATAACACAAGTTGAACCATTAATAGTTTATTAAGCTACTGCCAGTTCGGAATACTAAGCGTGGGAAGAACTGGTAAGAAACCCACTTATCTATTACATAGGCTGATACATAACACAATTGATTAATATTACGTCGCCCAGCAGTGCCTGGGCCGTGGCTATGTAAAAGCCAAGCATAATATTTAATTCGTTTACACAAATTAATTATCCAATGAGTCAAGGATAAGCTAGCAGCGGGATACCACAAGTGCACCGAGCCAAGCTAAAACCAAGACTGCCCGAACTGCGGTCGTTCCGCCTGTTTTATACAGGTGTCAAAACAAGTCCCGCAGTGGGGAGAGTGGGAGAACCGAATGACGTGCGCTGTCGTGATTGGTGCACGTGTTCTACGACGGTGCCGGCGCCGTCAAATACATGTTTGTTATGTATTTGTTGTAATTATCATAGCAAAATATAATAATAAAACATTTAATAATTTAAAGCATTTGGCATCGTCAGATTGGTCTTTGTCAGCGATAATTGGTATTGTTTGGAATCGGTATATCGCGTTTTTCGCATCCGTTGTTCAACATTTAGGCAACGTCATAGATTGACCAATATTTTTCTACAAATGGGCATCGGTAATTACATTTAATGCTTGCCAAGCTAATTTCTGTTCGTACAAATATTAAATAATAAAAACATATACATTTCAGTTTAGTCGATTACAACTTTATAACGTCACATGACGCACATTTCTTCCGTTGCCATCTCTAATATTGCGCTTTTCTCGTGCCTTGCTTGTGTCACCGCGTGTTCTGCCGGTACGTAATATTTACTATTTTCTATTCATAAAAGGCATTATTTTAAGTTTATATTATTCTTTACCTACTTAAACCACTTTTCTCATGTAAGTAAAACTATTTTTATTGTAACAGTATAAGAATAAACTGTGACCTTGTTCACGTCGACTCTGGTCACTTCGATTGATTTTTTCTCACTGTGTTTAGTACGTCATTTTTAAAACATTTGTGGGTACATATTATGCAAAAAACCTCTATTGGATTTGAAGAATATGTGATGTTGTTTAGTGACTATTACAAACCTATCCAGTTTTATTAATAGGTATGCGTTCAGAGGTTGTATTAAGAGACAATACGACGAATCGCATAATATATCCTTTACCATATTAGGTAAACAACGTAACTTTTGTGGGTAGTGCTGTGTTTTTAAACACTTGAAGCATTAATTTTATCTTTAGTAATTTTTTTTTTCGTTTTTTCGTCCAAAGCACAGGCTATAGTCAATCGACCATACTGCCTAGTCTTACGTTTAAATCTTTTTATCAGTAAATTATTTATCTTTAGTCATTAAGGCACATTGCACATATTAAAAAAGAGAGGGCAGAGGTTCTCCACCATGCAGCCTTGTCTATCGTAAAAATGTAAAATCCTCAATGCAAATTGACCAATTCCCAAACTAAGACAAATGTTTGTGTGTCAGAGACGGTTTTGTGGCCGGAGTCCCTAGTAGTTATAGATACCCACAATACAGGTTTGACCTAGTATGGGTCCAAACTATGTATACTATGAGATATGGGTGAATGTATATAAAATGAAAAATTTAAGTATAAAGAATTGAGAATATCTTGTTTGGGAGTTTGTTAAAAAAATTACCATTTCATACTAAACTCATGCCTCATTTTGACTACGTACATAAAATATTCACATTATTGTTACATTAAACTGTTGGTTATTTTATTATTGTATGTAAAAATATTGTGATAAATGTGAGAGGAAGTGGTAGCACTATCATGAATTTGACCGCATACATTGCTCAAAATAGTACACCAAAAACTTTTCCCTGTACAGCCAACATTATCTGTGAAACTGAATATTAAGGGGAAATACTGCATTATAACATATACTTAACAGTAGGCAGCGGCTTTTCTGTGCGCTGGCATTGCAGAAGTCTATGGGCAGCGGTGACTACTTACCATCAGGTGGCCCGTCTGATTGTCTGCCTATTCAGACACTAAAAAAAACTTGGTGTTCAAAATATTTATTTAATAATTTTTATTTGGAACACAACAGAAGTAATTATAATAATAAATAAATTTAGGAATTTAGGTAAAAAAAACAAGAAAATCTTAGTTTGACTTAGTTTCCAAATGATGATGAATGCTCATAAATAAATATTAATTTCTTGTCTTTATAATAATTTTTCCATAGAAATTGTCTCAAGGCTAAGCCAGTTATGCAGTGATGGCCTGTTTGATTACTACAACAATGTATTTTAACTATCATTGCGCCGGGTTTTACCCGCCATGACATTATGCACCCCATACTTGTATATTTTTGTAAAAGACACGTGTCCGCATATGCAATGCGCATTTAAAATACAGGTGTATTGCGTCCATAGACATAGAGAATGGACATATTTGGAGTCGGTGCCAGCCAAAACATGGAAAAAACAGAATAATCAGACATACAAAAAAATATAAAATAGATCCATACTTGGTTTTTGTGAATCTAAAGAAAACAACACCGGCACCAACTCCAAAAATAATTGATTTAAATTGTATGTAATTAATTGATGTAAATGTAACCAATTATTTTTTGCTTTTTAGTTGTGTCTGGGTTTTTTTGAAGGCGGTTTTATTTTTATTAAAAAGTAATGGCATGTTACTTTTGCTCTCATGTTATTAAAAAATAACTTAAATGTTGATTTTGTCTATAAGTGTAGGCATGGAACCTTTGCCTTCTCTTTTGTATAAAAAAAAGAATAAACAAAAAAAAGTTGGAGTGTTTTTGAGCTAAATAACGGTGGAAACTTTAATCACGTTAATTTGTAGATGTAGACAAAAATATTCTGGATCCATAGAATTGAGAGCATCGTCCTTTTTTTGAAGACGGTTAAAAAGACGCCACCGATCATCGATCAAATGATTCCAAACAAATATATTCGCATCTTAATGAAGACATGACGCGTTATTCACACACCAAAATATAAATGGAATCAACGTGTACACTCGTCTGAGTGCATATCTCCGTTTCCTGTGACGAAGCAATAATTAACGATAAAGTTGGATCTAAATTGTCTGCGCTTACGCATGTTGTGGCGGGAAACCCACTGACTCACTCTGTTATTTATCGGGATAAGACATCGGTTAGCAACATCATATAAAACATGTTTACGAAGTACTTATCCTCGAAATTATAGATAACTATGAACTAACATCTTTTACTTTGTCATAAACTGAAAGTTTTTGGCATACACATTGACTTATGTTCTATAGACACGAACTGTCGAAGAAAAAAGATGTTCCAAAAACCTTGTCCGCCCACTAATGCCATCTACTCATTTTATTAATAACTATTTGGAAGTTATAGCTCCGGTCACTTTCCTTCGAGCGGGACTTTCCGCGCGCCAAAACGGGACAAACTATGTAATGAATTTTGTTGTGAAGTTATAGACTTCCCGTAATCAGAATTGAAATTAATTAATATTTATTGATATTACGTTCTAAACGTTATGAAATTATGTTATTTACCTTAAAAACTATTAACAGTTTCACTGTAAATCAATTTAAGGCAGATTTGTACGGGAAGGTCGTACAAATAACTAAAATTAACTCGACACTGAAAGATGCAATATGGTGTGTATTCTTATGTGGCATGAAGCAAACTAACGTCGGTGAAGTGTATACATCGCGACTCGGTGGAACATAATGTTTGTTCTGGTCGCCGCATCTAGACGTAGTACATATAGATCGCTGGGTATACATGGTTCTTTGGTGCGATGTGTCCAATCATACCTCAATATGAGAAGCCAACTTATTTACTTAAGGGTGAAGTGTAATTTTTTGTAAACCTCTGGAGTTGCACATGGGTCTCATTTAGGTCCCTTATTTTTTATATTTTAGTAAATGACCTGATTGACCGCTTGACATGTCCTTGTTTATTGTATTCTAACTTAGAGTATTTAACACTGGAGACGCCATTGAGCGCTTACCCCGTATGACAAATGTAAGAGCACGGTGCTCATACACGTTCTATAAAACGAGTTGCGCTTCGTGATCCGCCACTAAAAAAGTGACATCACGTGCGAATGGAGCTCCCTGAAAACGCGAGCCTGTAGCGGTATTAACATGTAAAAATAGATCTGACATATCAAACTTACAAAAATACAAAATTATTTTTCACCTGGACATATTTTTTTAAAGTAATATTATCATTAAAAGCAACAAAACATATAATCTCTAAAAATTATCATCGGGTAATAAATGTTGCCATGTTAAACTTTTAGCCTAGCCACAGTAGTGCAAAATTTATTTGCATTCAATATCTTAAACGCAAGTTGTTTTTTTAATATTCATTTTTAACTAATGTTGCCCGCGGCTCCGCCCGCGTGTAGGTCTTGGAGCATTTTAACCTTCTATATTTTGCTATCCCATAAGAAGCGTGCATTTTTTCGAGTTAAAAGTGGTCTTTGTCATTTTCTGATCCCTAAACTGCCACTATGCAAAAAATCATGTCGATCCTTTGCTCTGTGAAAAACTAAACTATCCCATGGGAACTGTACATTTCTCCGGGATAAAAAGTAGCCTATGTGCTTCTCCAGACTATAATCTATCTCTGTGCCAAATTTTCAGTAGATCCGTGCAGCCGTTGTAGCGTCATTGGATATCAAACAACCATGCATCCATCCAAACATACGCATTTATAATATTAGTAGGATTACTTTATTTATGCTTCTTAATTTATAATTTAAAAATATTAGGAGAGTTGACATATCGACTAAGTTTACAATTTCATAAACTTTATGCCAGTGTAGCATTTTGGGTGGTTTATGTGGTAACACTGTCGTTAATGCAAGACTCAAATAGTGTTGTAGATAAACTTATAAAGGTTATCGATAAAATTACTAATCCATCTGGACTGTCTTCTAAACACATACTTTTAATGTAAATAGTTCTAACACACTAGGAATGTCACAAAATATGACAAAACCAGAATAAAGTTTTTGTCAAAAAAAGTGATCCTAAAATTGTATCCGGTATATTTAAAAAATATTTAGGTATGAATTTTGGCGCCATTCATTTATTACGTAAGATGATGTAGGGGGGGAGTCGATCATGTCTTATTTTTTCTTACAAGGGGTGGGAGGGAGTCTTAATAGTTCTTACGTAAGATCACACAAATGCGCAAAGTTAGGATTATACTTTGAAAAAACGCGGGCCATGCCTATAATTTTAAAAACAAGCAACTTAGATTTTTTAAATTTTTTTGTTAACCGGTATGACTTGCCTTTTCACCCGGTTCCGGCTTGACGTCGACTTTTGGGACACCCTGTATTCATGTCGAGATCTCAAGCCCTTTTTAAATGCTCTTCATAATAGATAGCCGTTAGCCGGCTACCACACCAAAACAGGCGATAATCGCTCTCAATGACATACAATAATTTCATTCACAGCATTTGCTAATCGCATTCGTTACCAGTAACACTGTATTTCTTGGCTCCGCTTATTTAATTTGAAATTTTATGGAATAACAGAACACTCCATTTTCTTACAAACTATATACCATTGGAAAGGTCGTGTTGTGTACTTTCCGGTGGTATATTTGCTGAGGTATAATCGGAATACCTCAAAACGAGTGAGTAATCAACATTTTAAAATAATTTGCAACGGCCGTCATTGTTGTGTTGCATGTGCTGACATACCTGAAAAACGCTACTCTACAATTAGTGTTGACCAAAAAAAAATGGAAGTGTCACGGATGATGTGCAAAGCAACCAAAAACTGATAACAGTAATACACCTTTACGTCCCATTGACTCACCCGGGAAGTCGAGGAACAATAATGACTCGCTACCTTTTAATGACAATATTACGCATCGAAAAAAGCCACTGTTGATACTAGCGCAATTAGTGGAAGTTCCGGCTTAAACTCTTCCGCGTCAGTTATTACAAAGAAAGACGCTAGGGAAATAATAAGAGAAGAATTCAATGTCATGAAATTGGCTTTAGCATAGGAGCTTAACCAAACACTTAAGCAGATGGTGAGAACCGAATTTCAATCTCGAAAATCAATTCATAAAACAGGAAATAACTGCTTTGGATAATAATGTTTGTTTCTGAATGAAAACTATGAAACCACCAAATCCGCCATCGCCAAATACCAAGACACACTGGGAGAGCTAAAGAAATAGAACGTTCAGTTAACATATACGTTACAGGATCTGCAAATCAGGCTTCAGGTTGCTGAGCAGCATAACCGTTCTAACAATCTTGAGATAGAGTGTGTCCCCGAGCACAAACAGTAAAACTTGCTATCTATAATTACTCAGCTGTCTAAGGTATCCTGCAACTTGAAAGAATCCGACATTCATCATTGCACTCGTGTGGTAAAAAGTAACAGAGACGACAAGAGACCTCGCTCAATCATTGTTAAATTGGCTACCTCTAGGCTTCGGGATACATTTTAGCGAAAACAATAAATTTTAATAAGGCAAATCCAAACGACAAGCTCAGTACTGCTCACATAGGCATTGGAGGTAATAAATCGCCGCTTTACATTGTTGAGCACCTTTCACCTAAAAACAAATTACACGCAGCGGCTCGCCAGATCGTCAAAGAAAAAGAGTACAAATTCGTGTAGATTAAGCAAGGTCGTGTTTTCATTAGGAAAACAGAAGAAGACGAGTTTACTTATATAAGAAACCAAGAGACCAGAACCGACCTAAAACAATTCTCTGCCATATCCATACTAGCTGTTGCTCGCGGCTCCGCCCCCGTGGAGTTTATTTTCGGGAGCAGAAGTATCAATGCAAGGAGTTGTCTTCTGCACTGAGACACCTATAGCGATCGTCCTGAATCTCAGGTGTTGTGACTGTCTAGATGGCTAGACAGGCACAACTCCTAACTTAAACTTCTAGCACTCCTTATAATACCCCGGGATCACTTCGTAAGTGTCGAAGAAGGCCACCGCGGGGTTTTTGCTGGTAGTGTCCGGTTGGGTGTACATAAGTAGTAGGGACTCGGACATCATCCGGGCGAGGGGGTGCTGGGTCGTAAGACCGGCTAGTCCAGCATAACCGTTTTATTCTCATTCCGCTTCCCCCCGAAGCGGACAGCAGTAATAAAATGCTTTCCCCGCGACAAAAAAAAGTGTTGTGCCTGAAGCTTGAGATTACATTTAAAGAATACCTCATAAGTTAACTCCTCACTTTGCCCTTTAAGGGATGATTTAGTAAAAACGTTGAAACACGTATTTCTTTATTTTTTACCTAAAGCCTAAATATGAATTTTCAGATCCCTAAGTTGAAGTATTACGGATTGCCCATACAAACTTTTAACCTCTATTTCACCCCTTTCAAGATATTTTTTTGAGACAAAAGATACCCTATGTCCTTCCCTAGGATATAATCTATCCCTCTACTGAATTTCATTAGGATTTGTTCACCCGTTTAGTCATGAAAAGGTAAGAAACAGACATACAAACAACAATATTAATTTTGCTGCGGAGATATTTTAAAACTGTAATATCTCCTAAGATATTCATTGAAATCAAATGACGTAAAGGGCAACTTTGTTCAAAATTAAATACTTGTGATGAATAAAGTATTTATTTGGATAAGGATTAATACCATGTTTATAAAAACCCCTTTCCAAATAATACATTGTTTCAGAACAAATTCGATAACCATTAAAAAGGTTATAGTGAGCCAACCGAAATAGATAGACATATGCTATCGCGGACTTTTTTTAGAACTTTTTAAGAGGAACAATCTCGTCGTACATGATTGTTATGTAACTTTAACCGTTAACGCAGCGTACACAACGGAAGCTCTCAAAAGGAATCAATTTTCCCCGTTTTTGCAACATTTTTCATTGCTGCTCCGCTCCTATTGGTGATAGCGTGATGTTATATACCCTATAGCGCTCCTCGATAAATGGGCTATCCAAAACTAAAAGATTTTTTCAATTCAAACCAGTAGTTCCTGAGATTAGCCCGTTCAAATAAACAAACAAACTCTTCAGCTTTATATAATAGTATAGATTAAATAAATTAAAGGCGTATTATTTAAAAAAAAACTAAAAAATAAAGATTTTATTTTTGCTTATTTGGCTGGTATTTTTCTCAGTACTCATAACCTTTATTATCTTTACAGTATTTCGATTAAATTAGAAATATTAATTTACACTATTTTTAACTATACCTCTCTACTTCCGTCCCTTTTCACGAAATCACACCCAGAGATTGCAAGAAAGCGATAGAAAAGATGATACACATAAAAAAATATCTTAAAACATTTAATAAATTATAATTGTTTTATTTTATCTATCGATAGATAAGGACAAAGCTATCTATACCTCGTGTCGACATTGCTACGCTCTACTGTTTTTACACAGTTGTCAATATATGACACTGTAAATATATTTCACAACAAGATAAATTTGTAACTGTGTGCATAAATTTGCCAGTGTTGTATGAAATGGTGTAGTGTGCGTGCGTAGCGACGTGATTACATTTTGCATTTGTGTGCACATGTTTATTTGTAGTTGTACGAAGCCCCCCACCGACATTGCTGAATTTTTTGTTCAAGATTCGAGCGTAATGCCGTCTCCTTTTGGTTGCCTACTCTAAGTATTCTAATGATAAAAAAAATATTTAACGCAGTAACTATTATTAATGATGATGATGCTCTGCAAAACTATCGCGACCTTATCTGTGAGTTTTTTTTTTTTTAGTGCCTCGATAGGCAGACGAGCAGACGGGCCACCTGATGGTAAGTAGTCACCGCCGCCCATAGACTTCTGCAATACCAGGGCACAGCAAAGCCGCTGCCTACAACGTTGCCTACGTTGAGTGGTGTTCTGCAAACCATATGTTTTTAAATGTTCGAAAATGCTTTTGTGTTTCATTAGCTAGAAAACCTAACAACATAAAAATTGCTAGAAATAATATCAACAGTAGTATTAGTATCAATAATTTACGATAAAAAAATAAAACTAAAATGATTAAAAAAAAACTAAAATTATTAAAAAAAATATCGATCTTGGATATATCGACCATAAAAATATTAGTAGTAAATATCGATATTTTGTCAACAGTCCTAATTTGTACCATCATATACCCTGATTTAAGATTGCACGTCTGTCTAGAAAAAGACTAGGTCGAGTTCTAAGTATTTTAATCACTAAAATAAATTCGGAATTGGAATTTTGCCAGATATTGTGATAGAGATATTATTCACGGAAATACTGTTAGGGAAATCAATATCTACAAATTCTTAGTATTAGCCCGGAGTCTGGAACTTATGCCCGGTATGGCGATAGGCTCGCCCCCTATCACATTATGGGACCGAAATTCGGCGAGTGGGTGTACTTCTTACACTTCTGCCTACCCCTTCTGGGTTTACAGGCGTTCACATACGGGGGATTGGGGGGTCCGCGGGTTAAAATAATACTAGTCCTGTATTAAACATTGTCCCACTGCTGGGCACGGGCCTCCTCCACTAATGAGAGGGGTTAGGCCTTAGTCCAGGACGCTGGCCTATAGCGGGTTGGCAGACTTCATATACCTTTGAAATTCTTTTGAGAATTCTCGGGTATGCAGGTTTCCTCACTGAACACTATCTATACTCCTCTTCAGGATAAACGCTTATTTTTTAGTCTGTTGAGTTTGAGTAGACTTTGCCATAACAAGTATATTTGACAGCCTCCGTGGCGCAGTTGGCGAGTAGCCGGCTGTGAAACGAGAGGCCGTGGGTTCGATTCCCACACCGGGACAAATATTTGTGTGACAGACAGATATTTGTGTCCGGGGTCTGGGTGTTGAGAGACCGTACGTCTCTCGTAGTCCCTGATACCCACAACACAAGACTCGTATCTTAGTGTGGGGTCAGGGCTACGTGTGTGACTGTTGGGTGTTATTTATTTATTTCACTACGAAAAAAATAATTCTCGTACTACCAACTTCCACCGCTAAGAATAGAAACAAACATCAGAAAAAACGAAAAGAGGGTTTTACTGATATTCCAGTAGTGCGCTGTCAAGAAATATGCAATTTATACTTTGTATAGTTAATATGAGCTATGCTCGGTGTTTCTCTGCGGGATCGAATCCGGAACGAAGTTATTCGCCAGAGAACTAACGTTATCGACATAGCTCAACGGATTGGCAAGTTGAAGTGGCAGTGGGCCGGTCATATCTGCCGCAGGACTGATAACCGTTGGGGTAGACTTGTCCTAGAGTGGAGACCACGAATCGGCAAACGTAGCGTAGGACGTCCTGTGACCAGGTGGAGCGACGACATACGCAAAGCGGTGGGCAGTCACTGGAAAAGAAGAGCTGAAGATCGGGCTCAGTGGCGCATCTTGGGAGAGGCCTACGTCCAACAGTGGACTGACACCGGCTGATGATGATGATAGTTAATATTAATCCACGCTTGTTATGTCAAAAGGGTAAGCTACAAACGGTACTCCTTTATCCGTTTTATGATATGAGGTGGGAGGCATGTATTGTGTAATATGAAATCCTTTGACCAAGATGGCTGAAATGCCCTCTCTTCGCTATATAGTTGGTACACACGTACGTACATGCTCGATAAACTTGCTCGATCTCGAGCAAGTATGAACGTGTGTACCATGCAAGTCTCAAGACAAATGCTCGAAGCCAACCAAAATGTTCGATTCGAACAAGATTCAAACGTATAATTCTTGCTCGATGTTCGAAGCAAACATGTTTGTACGTGTAGCCGCGACGTCGAGCATGGTAGTCGTGCTGATATTTTTGTGAAGAGGATGAGAGTCTGCAGCTAAAATATCGGACTATCGTTCATTTTCTCGGGATTTTGTGGAACCATTTATAAATATGTATTAGGAGGAAGAGTGCTTGTGGAAAACTACGTTAAAAGATTACTTTTATCAAATTCAAGAACTCTTTTATCAAATTAACATGCCTGTGACGTTCTCTTCTTTGCAACATTGACCTAACCCAACGACGACGACACCTTCTTCGTGTAGGTTTTCGCGTGCATTGCTCGAAGAGTTTCACACACTAAACATGTTCGTCGAGCAAGCCTTTTACGTGTAGACGCAGGGTCGAGCATGTTTGTAGATAGCCATGCTCTGATGAAACATGCTCATCGAACGTGTAACTGCGTGTAGACCCACCATTAGTGTGGGAAGCCCTTGTCGTGGACCGTATGAATATAGGACTGGTATTAACATTAATATGCACACCGAATAACGCAACTCATTCAAGAGAATCGAGTAGCTAGTATTATGAGTAACAGCTCCCTGGCAAGGCCGTGAATCAGAAAAAGGCTGACGTCACCTCACCGAGTATCGAACTGGCCTGACGACTATCATATGTCTTCCTTGTCTTTCCCAAAGCCAACGAATAAGTGTGCAAGAGATGGCGGTATGTTTACGATTGCACCACAATACATAAGCCATTGCGGTAATATAACAATCAAGTTTACGTGACGTTTAGTGTGCGATTGTCCGTTCTAGGGTGCGGACGTGTGATCAAATAATTGTCGTCGCCATTGTGCGTTTACTGTGATATTAATATAATTCCTAGTTTATTTTAAAGGTGAGTTAAGCGTGCGCTACAAGGCTGCTTACTGTATCGATTTCAAAAACCTTCATAGTGATGTGACATTAGACGCCGGTTAATCAATAATCGATTAGCGATGACTCGGTTAATAAACATCGATTAATCATGATTAGCCGGCTGGTTCATACGATTGGTTTTGCATGATTTTATTACTGCGATAAAAAAATGAGTGATTAATGATGTGGATTTCGTTACAAAAGCCGGTTTTTATAGGTATACCCATCAGAATCAAAATAACTTGTTTATTCATCAAAGTTTTCCTTCCTATGTATTCTCATAGTACGTAATAGCTAATATAATTTTTTTGGCCTCTCAATTCCGAACGTCATTTTCGTTGAACTTGAAACTTAACAATACTTATAATAAGATATATTTTTATTTGAATCTGTTGTTTAAATAGTTAGCACTTAAATATGGTTATTTTCGCCTTGTATATTATTTGCATATTATACGCGTGACACACCATATGAAGCAGATGAATGAATCATGAATTTAATTCTGTGCCTGTTCGTGATAGTTACGTATTTTTTTACAATTATGAAATGTATTTATTCAATAAACGAAAAACTAAGATATAATAGTCTAGTCTAGTTTCCGTTAGTGGTAGGATATTCATATCCACCCAAATAGCGACCACTGTACACGGTGAAAAATCCGCCATAGTGGCACAAGTGTGTCGCGTTCCGGGATCAGCCAGTGTACATCCGGTTTTTGTCGGGAGTATAGAATTGGGTGCGATGTTTGGTCGTTTTGCGCCCTTCTGAGTACTCTGACACTACACTTGACCGCTTCTTCACCTTCTTGCCCATAGCGTGGTGTGAAGAAGCAGACCGGCATGATTGTGTTGAGTAACGGGGGATAAATCGTACTCTTGCTACTCAATACTCTAATTGTACAGCACTGCGCTTACCCTCAGATGCAGTGTGGTCACTATGCCAGGATAAAAAATAAGTTATATACATAATTACGAAGTTATTATTAGTTATATTTATTAAAGATTATTGAGTGTAGTTCAGTTTCTTACTCTGTGAACCCGAATCCATCCATAGTGTGCTGCAGATCACCTACGGGTTTTAGTTGATATTGTCGGTGTATGCTATATATAGTGCTAGGGGCTGGACTCAACTCACCTGGATGTTTACCATCTTTACTGGGTAAATCAACACTGAATCAAACTGGCGAGTCCAGCATGTCATCCCGCCTCTCCCCATGGCGGGTGGTAGTGATAAATTGCTTTCCCCGCGTCAACAACAAACGTTATGAATTGATTAAATACATTTGATGATGATATTATGTAATACATTTGTACAAATGATTGCCTTGGCAGAGATCAATAAACGCTCTGAAGTCATAAGTGATTGCATAAACTTCGAAAACAATTAACCAGTCAATGAACGAATGCTCTACACGCAGTGCATTTTACAATGACATTTGACTATATGCTGTCATATTTTTAACAGGAGTGGCGAATGTAAAGATAAAAAAACTTTACTTCAGAGTCATACAATAATTCCTTTTTTTTCTTGATTTAGCATCCGTATAATCCAGTTTTTCAGAATGGTATAAAGCATTAAATCCTTCGATGTGAAGGATTAGTCCAATGCAATTAATAATAATACTAATAATACTCCTCCGACCGTTTTCGGCCACGGCGACCTCTTCAACTATACGGAAGCGGTCAGTTGCGCAGGATATATTAACGTGCACAAGTATACGCGCGAGATACAGGTGCACATACTCATCCTTGTCCTTCTGAGCCCAGTGGAACGGAGACCGTTACGACCAGAGAAAGACTCAGACAGATGGTATAGCATAACGGTGAACAAAGGGTCAGTACTTTTTCACACTCCCTTAATCGCCTTTTACGATACCCACGGGAAGATATGGGGTGGTGCTATTCTATTCTGCCGACACCACACGGCTGACCAATGCAATAACTTAACCAGTCACGTATCAATTGCATGCCGCCATGCACAAAATACTGGCAACACTATCATTTACAGTATTTAGTTCATCCGCATGTCGAAGTTTGTATATTGGCTTCGACCGTAATCGCCCGCCTGTCTGGCGTCTACTTTAATGCTACTAATGGTTTCCCCGCTCCCAAATAGGTCATAATTGCTTGATGGTATAAGTACCTTGTCTTTGGAGCTTCTGTCGTATATCTTTATGCTTTATTTTTCCTTGTTGCCATTAATGACATTCTTAGAAGTAATTGGTCAAAGTAGAACATGTTTTGAGTAATTTATAAACAAAAATATTACTTAAATCCAAAAGAATGCCACAAAAAACGTGCAGTATGAAGTTGTAGTTTCTTTCGTTCTGATTACTATTTAGCAAATCTATATTTGCTAAACCATCATTGTCTTACTATTAAGTTATGCCTAATCCCAAATAAACATAAGCTTTTACTTGAATAATTCACTTTGAATTACGACTGCACCCATGCGGAAGTATGATAGGAATAAATACCCTTTGTTACTTGGAAACATTATAGCATTCTATTGATCAAAGATTTGTTAGAATCTGTTCTGCAGTTCCAGAGATTAACTCCTATATACAAACGAAATTTTACATTTTATTACATTAGCAATCATGACAAATAGGCCTGTCGATAGCGGAACCGCTTTCTCGAAAAACGTATTAAAACCCGTTAATTTAGTTGAAATAAATTGTTGAACTCATTTAAATCAGTCTTCGCATTTCCTTAGAGTTTTTCAAAGGACAAACCCGAGTAAAATGGTGGACGGGCATCGTATTCGTTCGATATACTGCGCACAATCGATTTTATCACGCAATCAATTACTTTAATTACAATCGATTCATAACAAACCATCCCTAGAAATACAAATTCTCTAAGAACAACATTCACACGTTTTTACCAAGTGATTGTGGCGTAGTTAGCAGTCTAGGATATTTTTTATTTGTCATCTACAATACTTAAAGTATTTGTATTTTTTTTTTCTTATACACTACGAGTCAGTGCGACAACTGTTTTGTTCAACAATTATCGTTCTATTTTATTTTAATTCTTATGAGTAGTGTCAGGTATGCAGGTTTCCTCGCGATGTGTTCCTTCACCGTTTAAGCAACCGACATAATGAATATACACGTAACTTTAGAAAAGTCAGTATGCCATTTGAGCCGGTTTCGAATATACGACTTTCGTCTTGACAGTCCGTACTGCAACCAACTAGGCTATCGCTACTTTACAAGGAAGAAAAAATTTTCGCTCCGAATGTGGAATGAGCTCCCTGCCAAGGTTTTCGAAGGGGACTACAGTATGGGGTTCTTCAAGAAGGGAGTAAATAGGTTTTTGAAGGGTCGCGCATGTGATACTCCTGGTGTTGCAGGCGTCCATAGGCTACGGTAACCGCTTACCATCAGGCGGGCCGTAAGCTTGTTTGCCACCAACGTGGTATAAAAAAAAACTCAACGAAGCCAAAGCAGTCGATCGACCATGAGTTTTTGCCAAAAGTTACGATAGGTAAACGAAGTCGCTTGTAGCGTTGGTTTTATGTATGAAATGTTTCGTTTTAATACTACCGAATGTAGTTTCTCACGTAACCGCTAGCTGTATATGTCACCATATAAAAATCGCGGGTACCAAAAGTACACCGACTTCAGTAAAAAGCGCATTATACATCCCTATAAATATAAAATTTGATAGTTGCCCTCGATTTTTCTGAGATCCCATCATCAGATCCTGACTAAGTGCCAATGGGACCACCTGAGAAGTGTACTCTTTTCAACAAAAAATGAATTTCTCGAATTGGTCAAGGCGTCCTCGAGTAATTGGGGAACATACATAAAAAGAAGATTCCGACGAATTGATAACCTCCTCCTTTTTTTGAAGTTGGTTAAAAATATATTAAGTTGAGAAAAACGTGAGAAAAACTAGTGGTTCAGCTACTGATGTTCTTCCAATATCTTTCCGAAACGGCAAAGTTTTTTTAAAATACAGATATTGAATACTATAAATCCATACCCTCTTTAGCAGTACAAAATGGCGATCCACATCAAAGACTCTGACGACCTGAAGAACAGGCTCTCGGAAGCCGGCGACAAGCTGGTCGTGATCGACTTCATGGCGACCTGGTGCGGGCCGTGCAAGATGATCGGACCGAAGCTAGAGGAGATGGCTGCCGAGATGGCAGACTCCATTGTCGTCGTTAAGGTATGCATCATTTAATGGTTTCTTATGTTTACGCGAATATTTTACATTGAATTACAGCTATAATGTCCGCCCTTTGACCATGAAGGCTGTAAAGCTAAAAAAAAGTGGTAGAGCCACGCTGTAGACATATTTGTCTACAGCATGAATGGGCCGGCTCGACCGGGGTAGTACCACTGTCTCACAGAAAACCAACGTGACAGAAAGTGACAGTTCACTGTCGCGTTCCGTATGGTAAGTGAGATATCCGGAGGCCCAGATTCCCCCATTCCTTCCCTAATCCCTATTCCTGTCCTTTAAGGCCGACAGCGCATACATGATACTTTCGGTATTGTGGATGTTCATGGGCGGTGGATATCACTTATCATCAGGTGACCCACTGGCTCGATTGTCGGACTATGATATAAAAAAAAACAATGAGTACGTTGGTTATTTCGATTAGTCAGAGATTGTCATTTAGGTTAGTTTCGGATCTTTTCCTCTAAGGAGTCCGAATCACTTCCCAACTAGAATGTTTTTGCTGTTGTTGCTATTATTTTTAAGGTATGGTTTGACTAATGTGTGCTGGTGGAATATTCATATCCGCCCGGATAGCGACCACCGTACACAGGGTGTAAAACCCGCCATAGTGACACACGCAAGTGTGCCGCGTTCCGGAATCAGCCAGTATACATCCGGTTTTTGTTGGGGTACGATGTTTGGCCGTTTCGTGGCCTTCTGAGTACTCTGACAAAAGACCCTCGACCGCTTCTTCACCATTGGCCATGGCGTAGTGTGAAGAAGCAGGCCGGCATGATTGTGTTGAGTAGCGGGGATGGATCGTCTCTCGCTACTCGATACTCTAATTAAACCGCACTGCGCATACCATCAGGTGCAGTGTGATCACTTTACATGGATAAAAAAATGGTATGATTAAATATTGTAATGGCTATTGGTTTAAAAAAGCCTTATTGATCTAGTTGAATACTCATGCTGAACTCTGGAAACCCGATGAAGTCATAGATTAAAATAACAGATAGGCATATAACGTTGTTCCTACGATGCGGATAAGTTCAATGTAATAACTTGCAAATATTTAAAGTTAAACTCGCTGGTTGCCTTTCCTGTAACATTTGTGTTTTCGCGTTTGATGTTAGACCTCTAAAGTACAGATGTAGTTATTTTATATTTCTTCAAGTTCTCGGTATTGTGATATGTATTCGGACAGCCTCCGTGGCGCAGTAGGCGAGTAGCCGGCTGTGAAACGAGAGGCCGTGGGTTCGATTCCCACATCGGGACAAATCTTTGTGTGACAGACAGATATATGTGTTCGGGGTCTGAGTGTTGTGAGACCGAAAGTCTCTCGTAGTCCCTGATACCCACAACACAAGACTCGTATCTTAGTGTGGGTCGGGACTATGTGTGTGACTTTTAAGTGTTATTTATTTATTTATTGTCACTATAGCAGACGTGGTTACAACGTATCAGACAAATAAAAATTTCACAACTACTACCATAGCAGCGATAGCCTAGTTGGTTGCGGTACGGACTGCCAAGATGAAAGTCGTAGGTTCGAAACCCAAGTGGCATACACCTCTGACTTTTCTAAAGTTATGTGTGTATTAAAATGTTAATTATCGCTTGCTTTAACGGTGAAGGAAAACATCGTGAGGAAACCTGCATACCTGAGAATTTTTCGAAGGTATGAGAAGTCTGCAAACCCGCATTAGGCCAGCGTGGTGGACTAAGGCCTAACCCCTCTCATTAGTAGAGGAGGCCCATGCCCAGCAGTGGGACAATGTTTAATACAGGGCTAGTATTATTATTATTACTACCATAATGTTGTCATGCAATATTCTTATCAACTCATCTCGAATTCTCGATTGCTCGGCGCCGTCGCAATTACACAGACATGTATTGATAAGGATTCATATGGGTAGTCGGGTTCACTGCTCGTATGACCACACATAAATTAATAGTAATACTAGGCCCTGTAACGTTGTCACACTGCTGGGCACGAGCCTCTACTAATGAGAGAAGTTAGGTTGACTTCACATATCTTTAAAATTCGTACGAGAATTCTTATGCAGGTTTCGTTACGATGTTTTCCTTCACGGATAAAGCAAGCGATATTTAACAATGAATCGCGTAACTTTAGAGAAGTCAGAGGTGTATGCTATTTGGGTTTAGAACATACTACTTTTGTCTGGACAGTCCGTACCGCAACCAACTAAGCTATCGCTGCTTAGATTTAGGGTTGCCAACTTCTTTTACAAGAAAAAAAGTATATTTAGGTATGAAAAGGAAAATAACCAGTATTTTAGGTAAGAAAAATGAACAATATATATTTTTTGTTTGTTTTAAAGACATATTTTCGCACAACCTATCTATTTCCAGTGATTTTAAAAGGCTGCATAGGCCACCATAATCGATAACTAAAATTAAAATAAATGAGCTTATTTTTAGTGTGAATCAGGAACTACAAGTCTCTCACAACACCAGGACCCGAAACAAATAATTATAGATCATACAAGCATTTGTCTCTGAGCGGGAATCGAACCCACGCCTCTTCGTTTCCTCAGTTCACAGACGCTGTCTTTGAAATTAGTTTGGCATGTATAATGTTACATATTACGACAAAGCCTCTCATATTAACTGTTGCGTTAGAACTTTAGAGGAACCAACTTAATATTATGAGGAAAAACAGCTAAGAGGAAAAGAGGAAAGAAAAACAAAAAAACCATAAAACATAAAAGCAGCGATATGCGTTACATGAAACGACTAAATAAAATGATGACTTAATAAATTTAGAATAAGTACATGGTAAAAAATTTAAAAAGCGACACCCAATAACTTAGGGTTACTTGAATTAACTGCCGTGTATTTAAATTAGCGTTAAGTAACAATTAGTTGGCCGTCTAAATCTTATATCAGTCACTCGGAGACAAAATTGGATTCTTGCTTCACACACGGTTGCTTGCGGCCTACGGTAGTGGCTTTGCTGTGCCCTGGCATTGCAGAAGTTCATGGACGGCGGTGACAACTTACCATCAGATGGCCTGTTTGCTCGTCTGCTATCCAGGCAGTAAAAAAACCCATTTAACGATAGATAATGCAAGAAACTAGTCAAGTTACATAGGTAACTTATATGTTGCCTCAAAGTACTCGGTCAACACGATATTACAGTAAAATTCGTTGAGTCAAAATTTTTACTGACATCTATTAAACTAAAAAATGTACACTTAAATGCGCAGGAAATAAAAGGATTTTTTATTTACTTATTTTACATACATATACATATACAGTCACACCTGTAATCCCCGAAGGGGTGGGCAGAGGTGTAACTAGTACACCCACTTTTCGCCAAATTTCGGTCCCATGATGTGATAGGGGGCGAGCCTATCGCCATACCGGGCACAGATTCCAGACTCCGGGCTAATACTGGGAATTACTGTATAGAAAAACCCAACATCACTTTACCCGACCCGGGGATCGAACCCGAGACCTCATCATAGCAGTCGTAAACGCATGCGCAATTACAACTGCGCCACCGCGGCAGTCTTATTTTACTTAATTAATAATGTTACAATACAGCTCACGGTAAAATAACACATATTATGCTTAGAAACGCCCACTGATTTGAGATGATGCACCAAGAAACTTTAAAAATATTTAAGAAAAGACATTTATCAACTAAATAATATAAAAAACAAATCTGTTTGTTAAAACAATTCTTCGAAAGAGTGACATCATTCTATATGACTCTGCCAAGAAGTATATGAGTCGTTTAAACCAAAGTCGGCAAAGTAGGTAGTTGGGCAAAAGTGAAAAAAAAATATTGTAATACCTATAGGAAATAAAAATCTGCATCGACTATTTTATAATTAAACATACATACATACATATACACTCACGCCTGTAATCCCCGAAGGGGTAGGCAGAGGTGTAACCAGTACACCCACTTTTCGCCGAATTTCGGTCCCATAATGTGATAGGGGGCGAGCCTATCGCCACACCGGGCACCATTCCAGACTCCGGGTTAATACTGAGTATTTCTAGGTAGAAAAACACAATATCACTTAACCCGACCCGGGGATCGAACCCGAGACCTCAGCACAGCAATCGTAACGCATGCGCAATTACAACTGCGCCACCGAGGCAGTTTATAATTAAAAACGGCTACAAACCCTTCTAAAACACAAAACAAAAGTTGCTTTAGAACCAAAGTCGGCCATTTTCACTATCAACCAATCAGAAGCGTCTGTCATGCCAACAATCCTATTTCTCATAAAGTCAATGACCAATCGAAAATGATAAACTTGGCAGTACAGTATCAAAGGCGGCCATCTTACCTTAGTTGGGATCAAACTCGGGAATCTAGAAAATTTGATAATATTTTTCACGGTTAACCTTAATTTTTTTTTCATTGTTGTCATTGATTAAATTAAATATCTCCTCAGATCAAAATAAAATATTCAGCAATTCTTTCGACTTAAACAAAAGTTTTTTTTATTTGCCTAAAAATAAGTCGGCTCTACTTTTCCGACTTCGGTTCTATACGACTCATATGTTAACATTGCATCAAAAATAGTATTTGAATGTTTTTGATGGGTCAAGAAATTTGTTATTGGATATATTGTAGCGGTTGGTAAGACGTGAGGGCCACGACAAAGTTTCGCAATGCAGATTTTGTAATATATGCGACGTGCGAATGGCGTATGCTGTGACATACAGACGTGAATAATTAAAAATGACACTCAAGTTGAACATAATTGGTCGACTGTCAATGACTTGTTTGTTATGTGCCCAGTTTTGACAGCTAAAGGAGTCTCAAATATTAAACACGATCTCGAATGTTTGGATGATTATTAATTTAAATGTTGATCGGTATGTAGAAAAAGTTGATGCGTAGTGGGAACACCTTATATCCTTCGCACGATCATTCCGAGGGACGACGTCATGAATTATATTCATACCTTTCGTTTGATAGTTACACCTTCGACTTTATTTCAAGGGCTTCTAAGTTCTTTTTTGTGTGGATTCAATTTTTTTTAAGGTAATAGTTATTAGGTAGTATATACTATATAAGGTAATAGTTAGCGATAGCCTAGTTGGTTGCGGTGCGGACTGTCAAGACGAAAGTCGTATGTTCGAAACCCAAAACAGACTCTGACTTTTCTAATGTCACTTCAATTCAATTATCGCTTGCTTTAACGGTGAAGGAAAAACATCTTGAGGAAACATGAATACCTGAGAATTCTCATAAGAATATCGAAGGTATGTGAAGTGTACCAACCCGCATTAGGACAGCGTGGTGGACTAAGGCCTAACCCCTCTCATTAGTAGAGGAGGCCAGTGCCTAGCAGTGGCACAATGTTTAATACAGGGCTAGTATTATTATATTTATTATGATTATAATACGTATTAGTTAACGTATATTGTTTTAACTACATAAATCTGTATGGAATCATTATAGTGGAGTTTATAACACTAATAGGATAATTTAGTTAACAATACACTAGGCTTACTCTTGAAATCAATTCCAATGTCGAACTCGATACAGTTTCAATTCCAATCTAGAAGTTATTGGCACCCTAACTCACTCAATTAAATGAAATAGAGTATCGACGAACTAAGGATCGTAAATACTTTATTTCATTTAGTTACTAAAAATTCCGCTGTATTCAGTTAAATCGTGCGCTGGTGTTGCGTTCAAGAGTGCCAATTGTACAATTTTCGAACCCAATCCCAATTTGAAATTGGAATTGAGTGTCAAGAGTAACCCTCGTGGTTTTAATATTTTACGCCATAAAACTTCATTACAGAATAACCTACATAATCGCAAAAACCCATACCGCTTATATCGAATCAACGTAAATAAAAAAATAATTCTAAAGGAAATGTACAGATAAATTACATTATTATCTGTTATAATTTAACGATTTTCTTATCATTTGTGATTAGATAGTGCCAATCGTGTTCTACAAGGACTGTGTGTCTATAACAACCTTTTACGGTAATCTGCAAAATTGTGTGAACATTACAAATAGTATTTAATACTAATATTATAAATAAATAAACGATTCCACGGTTCGTTTCCATCCACTTTTCGCCGAATTTCGGTCCCATAATGTGATAGCGATCCTATCGCCATCCAGGCACAAGTTCTAGACTCCGGGCTTATACTGAGAATTTATAGATGGAAAAACCCAATATCACTTTACCCGACCCGCGGATCGAACCCGAGACCTCAGTACAGCAGTCGTAACGCATGCGCAATTACAAATGCACCACCGAGGCAGTCATTTTATTTATTTATTCAATTATAAACATAAGTATATTACTTATACTCAAGTCGTATGCAAGTTATCCTTATGACGCTTGAGAGTTTGTTAAAAAATATTATTAATCTCATATACAGCACTTTCTAAACACAAATTAAATATAAAACCTCTTAACTTATTTCCAGTTTGAAACAATTTATTTTCTGTTTTCCAGGTGGATGTCGACGAATGCGAGGATATCGCCACAGAGTACAACATCAACTCGATGCCCACCTTCGTATTCGTCAAGAACTCGAAGAAACTCGAAGAGTTCTCGGGCGCCAACGTCGACAAACTAAAGAACACCATCCTTAAGCTGAAGTAAAGGGTCTAAGAGTTGTACGCTAGTCCCGGGACCCTGGCGGGAAACCCAATCCTTCATACCATAGAGACCTGTCAAAATGTTTGTTGACAGTTTTGACATTTTACAGCTGGCTCAGATTTTGCATTCAGCCTCTTTCATAGAGTACTGTCAGAATGACACGTTGACAGTTTTGACATTTTACATCTCAGGATCAGTTTCCACGTTCAGCATTTTCAGGTCTCTTACGTGCCGATTTGACTTATTATTTAAATTTCTCAATATTTATTCTAAATTATAAAAATCCGTCCAGCTAGTTTATAGTTGGATCCAATATTGACGTGAAGGATATTTGAACAAACATTTGACATCACATTCCGTTGGGTCAAGCCAGGGTAGGCATTTACAGCGAAAAATTTTTTTATTAGCCAGTGATCGAATCACGTTTTATTCGTTTAGCTATATTAAAGCATATTTTTATATCACGCAGTGTTATCATTTTGTCCGCACAATGGATCGGGCGTACAACCATGTATGATTTGTGTATTTTGCATTATATGTATGTTATAAAGTATTGTTACTTCAATAAAGTGTCTTAAAGTGTGTATTGTTTTATTGACCTCTAGATTATTGTATTTGTCGTAACGAATTGTTTCACCTTCACCGCGCCACAAGGTCATTGCTCGTTGATAAGGTTATATATTTTCTAATACGATTATTTACCTATCAGATCTCGATTTCTCTTAAAGGCGCCATTCATCTGTTACGTAAGACTATTATGCGTCTTAAAACACACCGCATTCATATGAACCAATGCTGTGTGTTTTCTCCAACATAACACCTGTTTTGTTTTAATGCAAAACAGTAATAATTTTAATAGTTTTTGATCCCCGGGTCGGGTAGTGATATTGAGTTATTCATTAGAAATACACAGAATCAGCCCGGAGTCTGGAATTGTACCCGGTATGACGATAGGCTCGCCCCTATCACACTATGGGACCGTATTAAACTCTGCGAAAAGTGTACTGGTTACACCTCTGCCTATCCCTTCGGGGATTACAGGCGTGAGTGTATATGTAAGTATGTATTTACGTGAGATGGTATCCCTATTTTGATTTTGGACCTATTGGTAAAATTACTCAAAACAAATTAAAGGCAGTTTTGGTACATTTTCACTTTATAATATAGTATTTCATAAAGCACAGTGGTCATGCTGAAAATCAACATTAAATTGACGTTTGAAAAAAATATCAAACTACTACAAAGTAATAAGTCTTAGAGTATTTAACACGGGAGACGCCATTGAGCGCTTACCCCGTTTGACAAAAGTAAGAGCACGGTGCTCATGCACGTTCTATAAAACTAGTTGAGCGGCGTGATCCGCCATTAAAAAAGTGACATCACGTGCGAATTGAGCTCCGTGAAAATGCCCGCCTGTAGCGGTATTTTTTTGATAACCGGTATGACAGAGATTGCAAGAAAGCGATAGAAAAGATGATACACATAAAAATAGTGTTAAAATATTTCATAAATTATTATTGTTTTATTTTATCTATCGATGGATAAGGACAAACCTACCTATACCTCGTGTCGACATTGTCACGCTCTACTGTTGTTTACATAGTTGTCAATATCATATCATGACACTGTAAATACATTACACACCAATATAAATTTGTAACTGTGTGCATAAATTTGGCAGTGGTGTATGAAATGGTGTAGTGTGCGTGCGTAGCGACGTGATTACATTTGTGTGCACAGGTTTATTTGTAGGTGTACGGAGCCCCCCACCGACATTGCTGAATTTTTCGTTCAAGATTCGAGCGTAATGGCGTCTCCTTTTGGTTGCCTTCTCTAAGTAATAAGTTAAAGCAGGGTGTCAGTTAAATCATAAATGAATAGAGTATTATTTTTATGTGGCAACTTTTTTCTTTGGCAAGGAGTTTACATTTATATCCGTCCCATAACGTGATACATCTACACGCAGAGCCGCCACTACGTAGACCACAATTTCTAAGCCCAAGCATCTCATGTAGTTTATTTTTTTTATAAGATAAAATATTACTAAACTTTCAAAGATTTTTTGTGGCTTTATTTTTAGAATCTTATTTCCGAAAAGGAATACTCTGATAGACCCTCGACCGCTTCTTCACCTTCTTGACCATGGCGTAGTGTGAAGCAGGCCGGCATGATGGAGTTGAGTAGCGGGGGAAAGATTGTCTCTCGCTACTCGATACTCTAATTGGACGGCACTGTGCCTACCATTAGGTGCAGTGTCGTCATTTTGCCGTGCCAGGATAAAAAAATCTATTGAATTTCATATATACAAAATAACAGGTAACTACCCATTATCCAAACAGCGATGAAATTCAACGGTCACTCAGCCTGAGTACTATCATAAACGAATACCTTACTTAATAGAATAAAACACTGGTAATTGTAAAAGATAATTTTATTGACAAATTAAATCTAGCTATGCTATGAATATTTTCAATGTCTGATCTCTCATCTGTAGTCTGTACTATACTTTGGCAACGATCAAAATGCCTAACTAACCATAAAATTGCGTTACAGTAACAATAAATGGCTGAACACTTTACAGCGTGTCATAGAAGTAACACATCCTCAGACACCGCAATTGAAAAGTTACAATGATAATTCACATCGATGGCGGGCTATTTGATTTGAGCGTCATTTTTTGCGATTTGCGATATACATATACGGAATTAGCAAATTTTTCTACATCTTTTGGGCCTAGTTAAATTTTTTTTTATATTTTTGGCGCTCAAATCAACAGGTAAAACGACGCAGTTTTTTTCAGAGCACATTTATTTTAGAAAATATTGCTCATAAATGTATGTAAATATGTCGTAAAGATGCAGTACGTGCTTACACAAGTAATATATTAATTGTAATAAAATCCAGGCAATAGTTTTTGTAGTTTTTTTTTCCGAAAAACAATATATTTTTTTGTTTTTCGGAAATCTTATCTCCTGCAACTTTTTAAAAATGTCGCTAACATCAAATAGTTCGCCAACCGTCGAATTACAAAGAAAATATACTATGATTAAGTATTGCTTACTTATTAAAACTGTAATTTTAAAAACCTTTATTTCTGCAGACTGTCTTTTTTTATAACGGATTTTGATTATTGTTGCATTTCACTCTGATTTATGTTTTATCGTTCGTTAAGTCTGTTATTTACTTGGTTCTAATTATTTAAATAAGGTCCTATAGAACACAAAGAGAATCATCAAAATTGGTCGACATTAATAGAAAATATGGTTTTATATAAAAATACTATTGAATTGAGGACCTCTATTTTTTAAGTGGGTGGAAAATGGAAGCTGTACTCAAATATTATTACACATATATGTATTATTTATGATATCATAATTTTCTTCTTGGAACCAACATTGGAAATCGTAGTCTATAATAACTCAAATGATATAATTGACATACTTTTGTCACAATTTGGACAAATATCAGATTAATTTATTCATAACTCAATTATAAAGCATTACACAATGAGTACAAGACATGATGAAAACATTACAATACTTTTTTCTAATTTTTCACACCGACATATTTAAAACCAGTTTATCTCCATCTTTATTTTTTTGTTCTGGCACAGCAGTGACCACACTGCACCTGATGTTAAGTGTATTACCGTCCAGTTAGAGTATCAAGTAGCGAGAGACAATCTATCCCTTGCTACTTAACACAATCATGCCTTCATATTTAACTCCATAAATGATTGCTATATCAGTTGTAAGTAACTTTTACAGAAAATAAACATATTTCACACCCGATAGCACAATGCATACTGTCTGTGAATTAACAGTAGAAATTCAAACTTATTTTACAAGGGAGAAAAAAAGTATAAAACAAGTCAAACCAAAAATATACTTTTTTTATATACTCGATTTTGCTCGCGGATTCGCCCGCGTGGCATTTATTTTTTAAAGAAAAGCTATTGCATCTTTCTATATTATGCTATCCTGTAGAAACCGTGCATTTTCTGGGATAGAAAGTAGCCTATGTCATTCTCAGACCCTCAACTAACACTATGTAACCTCAACTAAAATATCATGTCGATTAAAAAGCTATTTTCTCACGGTCGTATAAACATTGTATAAAATTTGATAAACCCCCGATAAAAGAACTCACAACTTTTAAACGGCTGAACTGATTTTCATGTAACTTACAGTTTTGTAATGTACACGTCATGCCCTTTTATTAGATACCCCAATTGCGTATATTTGGAAACATTCGATTGTTCATCCCCACTTTCACCCCCCATTCCCTTGCGTCAGGGGTTTAAAAATAGATAAAAACAATATTTGAAGCGGGTTGAATATCTTGTCAAAATTTGACCTCAATCGATGCAGAACTTTTTGTAGTTTTTGAAGTGTACACAGACCAACATAACATTTTTATTTATATAGACAATATGGATATAGTTTGGCTTGACTATGATGACATATATATTTTTTTCTTTATAAAGTAAGAAGTTTAACTGTCGTAATGTCGCTTCACCGACGATATCTGATGAACAAAGTTCAATTCAATATCAATAAATCACAATCCGCATGTACCGATCGATCCCGAAAAACAATCACGATTAGTTGTAGGTTCTAACTGGCCGATCAATGGGAACAATCTGCAGATCGGGATTGAGATTGTTGGTGATCTTACACTATACCATGTATCATACACAAGGCACTAAACTGCATCTGAAAAAAATAAAAAACAGTTTTCAATTTTTAACTTTAGTACATACATTGAAATAAAACGAATTTTACGGATTATATCGGGGTTTATTAAAATAAACGATTATATGAGGCCGTCAGTGCAAAATTGGCCTAAGCTTGAGACAATGAGTATGAAGATAATGGGGTTTGTATAGTAAGTAAGTAAAGTAAGTAAGTAAATTATTTTGCCATTGCCATTTGCCATCTTGTTGTCATCATATTGGCAATTGGTGAAACTAGAGATAGGCCGGTTTTGCATTAAATTTCCGCACATTTTAAATCATTTGTAGTACATAGGTCAGATTATGAAAAATTGTGGGTTAGGCAACTTTTGCACTGACAGCCTCATATACAGTTATATAATATATTAAACCGCGATATAATCCGTAAAATTAGTTTAATTGAAGTTATACTTATTTAGGCGCGTTATGAAAAAATTATGAGCGTGAAATTTTAAGATGCGCGCGCATACCGTCACACAAAAGTAACACTCTGAAGCAAATCGAATAAAACAACTCGGAATATGTTACTCGAGACGGAAAATGTTGACGTTTAAGATTTCTATGTAGGGTTGGCGGGTAAGCTCATTTTTAACCGACTTAAAAAAAAGGAGGAGGTTATCAATTCGTCTGAAACTTTTTTTTTATTTACTATTTTTTAATGATGCCAAAGCAGTATAACTTCTCACGCGCGTACATAAGCACACGCACCCATTTTTATTTCAATGTATAATATTCTCGTAAATATAAGAAACCATTTAGAACCATCAAAAACATTTAAATACTATTTGTGGAGCAATGTCAACAAAAACTTCTTGGCAGAGTCATAGAATGATGTCACTCTTGCAAAGAATTGTTTTAGCAAACAAGATTGGTTTTTTATATTATTTCCAATTGATAAATATATTTTCTTAATACGCTCACGCCTGTAATCCCAGAAGGCGTAGGCAGGGGTGTAACCAGTACACCCAGTTTTCGCCGAATTTCGGTACCATAATGTGATAGGGGGAGGCTATCGCCATTCCGGGCACAATTCCAGACTCCAGGCTTATACTGAGTATTTTGTGATAGAAAAATCCCTTTACCCGATCAGTAGCCCTACTCTTGAAATCAATTCCAATCTCGAACTCAACACAGTTTCAATTCCAATCTAGAAGATATTAGACTCTAACTAACTGAACTTAATGAATATAATATTTACGAACTAGCGATCGTAAATACTCTATTTCATTTAGTTACTACAAATTTCGTCGTATTCAGTTGCATCGTGCGCTGGTGTTGCGTGCAAGAGTGCCAGTTAAATTGGAATCGAGTGTCAAGAACAACCCTCCAGGGGATCGAACCCTAGACCTCAGTGTCGTGTACGAAATTACAACTGCGCCTAGTCGTATTAATAATAAGTAGTACTAACGTCTAATCGCGTCGTTTCTTGTTGTGCGTGTCGTGTCGGTCGTGGTGGTCCCGCTTCCGACCCGATTTGTCGGCACGCTTCGCTTCACTCAAGAACCGATCCAGACCGAACGGGTCAAAGTCGGCTTCCGCTTGGCTGCTGCGAGACTGAAGGAAAAAAGCAATATGAAGGCGATCACTTCAAAACTTTGATAATAATTGCCGCCATTTTTTTTTATTAGAAAGATGCAAGAAAGAATAGATTTTTTATTGTTGGTACGTAAAGAACTAACACATTTTTTTTTTATCCTGGCACGGCAAAGTGACCGCACTGTACCTGATGGTAAGCGCAGTGCGGTCCAAATAGAGTACTGAGTAGCGAGAGACGATCTATCCCCGCTACTCAACACACTCATGCCGGCCTGCTTCTTCACACTACGCCATGGGCAAGAAGGTGAAGAAGGGGTCGAGGGTCTAGTGTCAGAGTACTAAGAAGGCCGTAAAATGGCCATTGTACCCCAACCCCAGACCCCCGACAAAAACCGGATGTACACTGGCTGATCCCGGAACGCGACACACTTGCGTGTGCCACTATGGCGGGTTTTTCGCCCTGTGTACGGTGGTAACTATCCGGGCGGATTTGAATATCCTACCACCAGCATATTCTACGCACACATTAGCGCTAATACCAATATTTTAGATATTGTGACCTCATTGTTCAAGCAATTTTGACTCTTTTTGGGCAAAAGGGTTTGTTGAGGATCGAATTCCCTTACACAGATCAATCATAACATTTCAGACCCGATTCCAATCTGTCATTAGTGTCCCTACTTACTGAAACTCAGTTTTATTGTTTATAAAGTCGACAACAGACATCACAATGTTCAATGAAATTAAACCATAGATATATTTTATTCTTTCATTCTCTCTTTTATAAACAACGTGTATTCAACAATAAGCTAAGATATACAAAATTAGATAATAATAGTATAACACTTTATTGTTAAACCAACACATACAAAAACAGGTTGTATCAACTTATCTTTATATATATAATTCTACTGTACGTGTGTATGTCACTGAACTCCTCCTAAACGGCTGGACCGATTTCAATGATTTTTTTCGTATGCGTTTGGTTGGCGCCCTGGATGGTTTAGATACACAACTCAGCCCGGCAGATGGCGCTACTTTTACGGGCAGGATCACGTCTGCCGGGCTCGCTAGTTATATTTTTTCTCGATATGTCATGAGCAAGTTTATCCCCTGGTGCCCTTGTGCTTATCGTTGAATTTTGGGACACGTATAAATGAGAAGGCAAAGGTTCTCCACCATGCAGCCTTAAGTGTTATTTTTCTCAAATCTAGAAATGTATATTCAAGCCATAAACTAACCGGCTCCTCTCTGGGCGCGTCCTTTTCAAACTGCACAGGGCCGGCGCGAGTGTTAGAACTGCTAGTACCGGCAAATTCCTTGTCCGCCACGAATCTGAACACAAATACACACAAGTATTAACACAGACCTTACATTAGGTCAATAGTTTTTTATCCTGTCACGGCAAACTGACACTGCACCTGATGGTTTTTTTTTATAGCATAATCCGACAAATGAGCCAGTGGGTCACCTGATGTTAAGTGATCTCCACCGCCCATGAACATCCACAATACCGAAAGTATCACGTATGCGCTGTCGGCCTTAAAGGGCAGGATCCGGATCAGGCCTCCGGATATCTCACTGACCACACGAAACGCGACAGTAAACTGTCACTTTACGTTGGTTTGTTGGATGGTAAGCGCAGTGCGGTCCAATTAGAGCAACAAATACACACAACAATCACATAATCCTATCACACTACGTCGAACATGTATCATGGGCGTCAACTACGAGGGACCACAACACCCAGACCTGAAACAAATACTTCTGGAGGACATAAACATTTGCACTGTCACTATGGTCACACTGCATGTGATGGTAAGCGCAGTGAGAAAGTCTATCATCCGGTACTTAATACAATCATCCCGGCCTACTGTGTAGCTTCTTCACACTACACCATGGGCATGAAGGTGAAGAAGCGGTTAAAGGTCTATTTTAAAGTACTCAGATGGCCGCAACACGGCCAAAAATCGTACCCCAACTTTAGACCCCGATAAAAACCAGATGTACACTGGCTGAGCTGGAATGCGACACTAGCGTGTGCCACTATGTCTATCGAGGCACTAAAAAACAAGAGAAGAACCTTCTAGTGTTAGCGAGAGCGTCAAGGTCCCCGTAGTTGTCCTTGTCTGCGTTCCTGGTGGGTCTGTATATATGGGCCCCCACGTTCTCCTGGTTCCGCCACGGCTTGTCATATACATTGTATGCTTCATCATCACCGTATCCTGGGAACAAAAAACAGTCACTCATTATCAATTATTATTGTTACACTCTACCATTGGCTTAATATGGTTTGGTAGACATTACATTACACTCTAATTAGTTTATAGTTAGTTATTTTCGTCGTCTTTTAAGCTAAGTTTAATTGTATATGCATTGTTGCTTTGATAAACTTTTTATCTATCTATCTACATATTTTTTCAAATTGGGAATTTCAAAATATAATAATACTAGCCCTGTATTAAACATTGTCCCACTGCTGGGCACGGGCCTCCTCTACTAATGAGAGGGGTTAGGCCGTAGTCCACCACGCTGGCCTAATGCGGGTTGGCAGACTTCTCATACCTTCGAAAAATTCTCAGACATGCAGGTTTCCTCACGATGTTTTCCTTCACCGTTAAAGCAAGCGATAATTAACATTTTAATACACACATAACTTTATAAAAGTCAGAGGTGTATGCCACTTGGGTTTCGAACCTACGACTTTCGTCTTGACAGTCCGTACCGCAACCAACTAGGCTATCGCTGCTGCTTTTTCAAAATATGCAATAAAAAAACCTGTTAATTTTTATATTGAAAAGGCGATTAGCCGTATGTAGGAATAATAGTTCAGCGAGTCATTGCTATGCGTTTTCGGCAAACATTATTGATCAGTTTTAGTTTGGCGCCAAAAATGAACCAAGGACATACACAGGAATCAACCAAGTATCATTCTTGGGCTATTCATTTATACTCACGCCTGTAAACCCCGAAGGGTTAGGCAGAGGTGGAACTATTTTTTACCGAATTTATAACACAATCCGATAGGGGTGCGAGGCTATCGCCATACTGGGCACAATTCCACACTCTGGGCTGATACTGAGTATTTTTAAATAAAAAAACCCAATATCACGGATCGAACCCAGGACCTCACACACACACAGCAGTCGTAACGCATGCGCAACTGCGCACCGAGGCAGTCTATCATCGTTCTTGAATAGGTGGATATTTAAAATATCAACTCACCGCTGTCCATCCCTTTGCTATTGTTGAACAGTCGTTGGTCGAACATGCCCTCTCCTGTCTGGTTGTTCTTGGCCGGCATACCAAGAGCGATCTGTTCAGATATGTCGCGCTCACGATCCTTCGCCACTTTCGATCTGAAATAAAAAAAAGTTGACTGTTTTGAAATTCAAAAATGGTTTTTTGATCTTTGAAATGCAGCGATAACCTAGTTGGTTGCGGTACGGACTGTGAAGACGAAAGTCGTATGTTCGAAACCCAAGTGGCACACACCTCTGACTTTTCTAAAGTTATGTGTGTATTTATTGTTAATTATCGCTTGCTTTAACGGTGAAGGAAAACATCGTGAGGAAACCTGCATACCTGAGAATTCTCATAAGAATTTCAAAATGTGAAGTGTACCAACCTGCATTAGGCCAGCGTGGTGGACTAAGGCCTAACCTCATTAGTAGAGGAGGCCCGTGCCCAGCAGTGGGACAATGTTTAATACAGGGCTAGTATTATTATTTTTGATCTTTATAAGACCATGTCAACCGCATAGTACTCTATATATGACAAACGGTTTTATTGAAAAAAATAAACATGATGTGGATAATTTACTAAACCCTAACAAATAATTCGGTGAGTCTTAGGTTCCAGTCAACACACCACTCTCCTCATTAACGAATTATTTGTTAGCATTTAGAACTTTAAAATGTTTTTACTTATTTTATATGCAAGTTTTCAGTTTTTATTTAATCACCCAATATTTCTCAATCTATTTTTTTTTTTTTTTTATCCTGGCACGGCAAAGTGACCGCACTGTACCTGATGGTAAGCGCAGTGCGGTCCAAATAGAGGACTGAGTAGCGAGAGACGATCTATCCCCGCTACTCAACACACTCATGCCGGCCTGCTTCTTCACACCACGCCATGGGCAAGAAGGTGAAGAAGGGGTCGAGGGTCTAGTGTCAGAGTACTAAGAAGGCCGTAAAATGGCCATTGTACCCCAACCCCAGACCCCTGACAAAAACCGGATGTACACTGGCTGATCCCGGAACGCGACACACTTGCGTGTGCCACTATGGCGGGTTTTTCGCAAACACTCTATTTCACTCTATTTAGCTGCTTGCTTGTTTAGATGCTTAGAATTCAAGCAAGCCCTTTCATTTGATACCCATATTTAGGAATTGTGAAAATGAAATATGCAATCCGCCATTCTATTGGCGGCCATATTGAATTAGCATTTTTTGTGTACTCTATTCTACTAGTCAAGCTCTTTAAGTTAATACCCTATAGTTAGTTATTGATGGAGTTGTGATAAATTATGTAATCCGCCATTTTGTGGCGGCGGCCATCTTGGATATACACAGTAAATCTGAATATATTAAATTGCATTGTGATCAGAACTACAGGTGTACCAAAGATCAATCTGTCAACAGGAAGGGGGTAAAATTTCAATTAGTAAAGGAGTATGACCACGGTACAAGTTTGCATCAATTCCAAAGTTGTTTTAAATAGTTTATGAAGTATCAAAATACTATCTAAAGTTTACATTTTTGGATTTGGAACGCGGGTTTCCATGTTTTTTGTGTAATAATAATATTTTTTGTGTAAACTGTAGGTCAATAAAGATTTAAACGGAAGACTAGGAAATATGATCGATGGACTATAGCCTGTCCTTTGGAAGAATAAAAAAAACGTAATAAGGTAATGGTAAAAACTGGTAGTCATTTTTAATCAATAATATGTCTGATTAAGTTTTAAAAGAAATCCCGTATACAACACAAACTCTGTTTGCTAGATGACTTCAAAAATAAAGAAATTAATTTAAATATTATTTTTATCTTGAGGCGCGAGAAAAAGCTGAACCAAGAATGGGAATTCTCCTTTGACCCAAACAAAAAACCAACCAAGAGCAAAAATAAATAAAATCGTTAAAAACACGTAACCGCACCTCTTATCAGGAGCTGCCCTGGCCAAGTTCCTGTCTCGTTGCCTGTCCTTGTGCCTCTCAGCTCGGAGCTGGTCTCTCTCTGCCACGGTGAGTCCGCTCTCATCTATCTCCGTTGGCTCTGGCTCTTCATCTGGTGCTCGGATACCTGAGAGATTGTAGATGAGTAGTTGATTACAATATTTTGAAGAGTATAGCACAGATAAACTAGCATAGTTTCCTGTGTTTAATTTTGCGAAAACAGAATCAAAATTGCTTGAAAATTGAGGTCACAATAGTTATTTAAGTGGTAGAGCCACGCTGTAGACGTTTTTGTCTACAGCATGAATGGGCCGGCTCGAACGGGGTAGTACCACTGTCTCACAAAAAACCAACGTAAAGTGACAGTTTACTGTCGCGTTTCGTATGGTAAGTGAGATATCCGGAGGCCCAGATTCCCCCTTCCCTTCCCTAATCCCTATTCCTGTCCCTTAAGACCGACAGCGCATTCATGACACTTTCGGTATTGTGGATGTTCATGGGCGGTGGAGATCACTTAACATCAGGTGTCCCACTGGCTCGTTTGTCGGACTATGCTATAAAAAAAAACTCCCTCGCACAACAGTAATGTACATTCTGAGAGGTGACGTCACGGCTCATATCATGCATCTGTTTACTGTCATTTGTCATTTGAGTTGAGTTTATCTTCTTTTGGTAACTCTGAAATTAAATAAATAAATAAAGAAACAACAGCATCAGTTTGTTTTTTTTATAACATAGTCCGACAAACGAGCCAATGGGTTACCTGATGTTAAGTGATCTCCACCGCCCATGAAAATCCACAATACCGAAAGTGTCATGAATGCGCTGTCGGCCTTAAGGGACAGGAATAGGGATTAGGGAAGGGAAGGGGGAATCTGGGCCTCCGGATATCTCACTTACCATACGAAACGCGACAGTAAACTGTCACTTTACGTTGGTTTTCTGTGAGACAGTGGTTCTACCCCGGTCGAGCCGGCCCATTCATGCTGTAGACAAATATGTCTACAGCGTGGCTCTACCACTTCAAAATATGTATGGAAGTACACAAATAAAATCTCACCAGCTCTATGATCCCTGGCCCTTTGCGCCAGCATTCTCAGATGCTCTTCTTTCTTCTCCTTCTCTCTCTGTGCCAGACGACGTTCTAACTGCGCCCGGGCCTCCACAGCTTCTCTGGCCTTCCTGTCAGCTATGTATAACGCCTCGGCGAGTTTGGAGAAGTTCTCATTGATGTGCACCTGCTGAAGTCCTCGCCCGTCCGCCGCTAGCCGTTTGTCCAGGGGGATGGTGTAACCTGGACAGTAAAAAAATTGGAAATAAGCATAATCTGTTTTTTTTTTATTCTGGCACGGCAAAGTGACAACACTGCACATAATGGTAAGCGCAGTGCCGTCCAATTAGAGTATCGAGTAGCGAGAGACAATTTATCCCCCGCTACCCAACACAATCATCCCGGCCTGCTTCTTCACACTACGCCATGAGCAAGAAGGTGAAGAAGCGGTCGAGGCTCTAGTGTCAGAGTACACAGAAGGCTGCAAAACGGCCAACATCGTACCTCAACTCTAGACCCCCGTCAAAAACCGGATGTACATTGGCTGATCCCGGAACGCGACACACTTGCGTGTGCCACTATGGTGGGTTTTACTGTGTACGGTGGTCGCTATCCGGGCGGATATGTTGGTTGGTTACCACAAACAAATATATTATTTGTCAACGACAAAAAGGAGATCCCAGAATTAGGTAATCTGTGCCGCCACCTTACACTCAGAGTTATTTGAGATATTGTCTCTGAAATAGAATAAATCACTTAAGAAAGCTTATAATCTCTTAACTGATTGTGTGATAACTAAAGAAATACATATGAGACATATAAAATTAAAAATGGCAAAGCAGGGCTAGGCCCCCATGTTTTTTTTTTAAGTTATACAGTTTTATTGAAAAAAAGATAATAATGATGTGGATAATGTACTGAACGCTACGTTATCGAAGGGTTTATAATAGTCTTTAACTATAAAACGCGGCAATAGTCGATTCAGATCCGAATATCTTATATTGCTATATAATTACACTACACAGCAGGCCGGCATGATTGTGTTGAGTAGCCGGGGATAGATTGTCTCTCGCTACTTGATACTCTATCTGAACGGCACTGCGCTTACCATCAGGTGCAGTGTGGTCATGGCCAACTACCTACTTTGCCGAATTTTATACTCATGTTCAGTCCATTATAACCATCACAATACCCTTGGCGTTCTTCCAGTGTGAGACACACGGCGGCACCTTCCAGTCACGCTGCTGCTTGACGGAGACACGGCGCGGGGGGGAGTGCAGCACAGGAGCGGGGGGCGAAGGCGCCGCGCGAGGGATCTTCTTGTTGATCTGGAACCGGGGCGGCTCCAGGGGATCCGACTGGGCTTCCACCATCCTGGGTGCATGGGAAAACGGTTTTCATCAAGTGGTACATGGCTTCTTGGTTTTAGTATTGAAGACACTTGCAGACTTTTTTTTTACTATCAATACAAATTTAACTAGATTTTTTTAGGTTGTCACATCTTGTGAATAAAACTAACTATAAGTGGTTGCATTCGAAAGACAATGGCGGAAGCTGACTGAAGACCGAATTAAGTGGAAGAATAAAGGGGAGGCCTTTGCCCAGCAGTGGCACACAATACAGGCTAGCTAAAAAAAAAAAAAGTGGTTATAAGGACAATTAATTAGCATCATCAACATTATTTGAGAGCACTGGTATAAATTCTGTGGAAACATGGGAGAGGACCTGTCACATTTTTTTTTGAACCCAGCATAATCAAGCCATAAATCATAGTTCCTAATTTTGTCAATTTAAAGCCGTTAGTCATATTACTATTATCAAAATGTCCAAAGATAAATTGAAATATACCTAACAAAAACAGCACTTACCGAATGACCCTCTGCTTAGCACCAGAGTTGAATGCTCCACCTTGCTGCGCCGGCGTGTATCTGATGTATTGTGCTGGTGCCTGCAAACAATATCAACTACAAAAGCGATTGCCAATCTCTCTCACAGTCCTAAAACAGAGGCTAGTCATAATAGTATTAATGTTTACAGCAAAAAATAAATAACACCCAACAATCACACACATAGCCTCGACCCCACACTAAGATACGAGTCTTGTGTTGAGTATCAGGAACTACGAGACGCTCACAACACCCAGACCTCGGACACAAATGTGTCTGTGCTTTACTATCTGTATCATGCTGAATGCTCTGAAGAATTGTTTAATCATATCCCATCCTCTCCCTTCCACACCAGAACCATGCATACAGGCTTGCAGGGCCACAGCTTCGTCTACTGACACCCGACCCAAACCAAGAGCAGGGCAAACTCTTATCTTTACCGCAGCATCAAGCTGTGGAACAGTTTGTAGCAGGGTGGCATGATTGTGGAGCGAGGTATGGTTTCGCTAACTGATAGTCTTGGACTGCGCTTACCATTAGGTGGCACCTTGCTATGCCAGCATAATAATGTCGTTTTCCATTCAAAGAGATTGCCATAGGACAGATTTCCACACCAAGATAAATATTTGTGATTGTGAGTGTGGAAGTTATGGGACCAAATAATTTCATGTAATTGGAGATTCTTGACACATGTCTTAGTGTAGGGTCAGGATGAAAGTGACTTTCTTAGTCTGACATACACCATTAAGGACAAAAGGAATTTATCTAGCCTTTAATGTGATCCAATCACTGCTGGTAGTAGGATATTCATATCCGCCCGGATAGCGACCACTGTACACAGGGCGAAAAACCCGCCATAGTGGCACACGCAAGTATGTCGCGTTCCGGGATCAGCCAGTGTACTTCCGGTTTTTGTCGGGGGTCTGGAGTTGGGGAACAATGGCCATTTACGGCCTTCTTAGTACTCTGACACTAGACCCTCGACCCCTTCTTCACCTTCTTGCCCATGGCGTAGTGTGAAGAAGTAGGCCGGCATGAGTGTGTTGGGTAGCGGGGATAGATCGTCTCTCGCTACTCAGTACTCTATTTGGACCGCACTGCGCTTACCATCAGGTACAGTGCGGTCACTTTGCCGTGCCAGGATAAAAAATAAAAAAAACTTTCAACTTACAGCTTTGGGTGCAGCCTTTACAGGCAGGGCAGCAGATATTTTAGCATTGGTTAGTTTTTCTAGTGCTTGCTTCGTCTTTTCTGTCACATCCTGAATGTCATCCTCGTTAGGTTTCTGGAGTGTGGGATCATCTTCTGCCAACACTTCTGATGGTAGCAAATCCGTTAATTTGGAATATATTATCTGAAAAGAAAAAAAATTTAACTATAAAAAAAAACATTTAATTTCTTAATAAATATCATATGTGTATAATATATATACATAGCTCTGTTTTGCTACATTAGGTATCATTTCTGTAACTTAGGTGTAATATCAATAGGGTAGTTTCCTGTGTTTAATTTTGTACATTATTCTCTACGCAATCCAATATAATACGCAAAAGAAACTCTTTTACGAAAACAGAATCCAAATTGCTTGAAAAATGAGGTCACAATATTTATTTTAAATATTGGTATGAGCAAATACTCACAGGAATAAACGAAAACGATGGCGTATTGGGAACATATAGCTATCTCCCTCGCACAACGGTACGTACAGTACAGGAGATTGATAGTACCATGACGTCACGGTATCAGATATGCATCCTTGAACTATTATGTGACAACTACCCCTTCCAGCAGATTTGAATAGCGTCTAATTTACTTATTTTTGTTCGGATTCAAAAAATTCTTTCGATAATAGGTTTTAGGTAATGTAACTTGTTAATTAAATTAATAAAAAAAATTGAGCCAACTACCCTATTGCTAAAACATATTTTATAGGAAAGGCAATTATTTGCTTTAAACTTTCAACCGTTGCTACACACTTATATTGTACATGCACAATATATACAAACATACATTGTAAAAATGAGAACACTTTGTGTTCATAAAGATTACAATATTTTTTAAATCTTTGGTCTTTTTTAGTAAAAACAGTAGTGCTATCAAAATATATGCTCTGTTACATCACTGACATATAATTGAATAAAATGATTTGTTAAATATATTCCATTCTATTATCTATAGTAAATACCTTGAAATAAAACTATTTTTTACAGATGTTATCACAGTTTATTTTACTATTTTAGCCCGACTAATCGAAGGCTTTACAGTTTCCATG
The DNA here is from genome assembly GCA_905220505.1 of Laothoe populi. Lineage (NCBI taxonomy): Eukaryota > Metazoa > Arthropoda > Insecta > Lepidoptera > Sphingidae > Laothoe > Laothoe populi. The sequence goes on from HG992173.1 coordinate 8,721,555, forward strand.
GTCACAGGGAAGACTCAAGACTATAAAGCTCTCGAAACATCAGTTTCAAATAGTAAATTAAACTGCAATAAATTTGGTAAAAAATTGTTTTTAATATGGAATATTCCCGAAAATAAAAGAACCATTAGTAAACACCTTGTCTGCTCCATGACCCTGTCTTGCTATAGCCGAGTATTTGACTCGCCCAGACTCATCTAACTGCACTGCTAAGGCATTTGATGTGCTTTCCTTTCCTCTCATGCCCATACTCAGGGGGTACTGTGCCACATGGATTTCTGGGAAGGCTCCTCCATCTAGAAACACAGGCATATAGTTAATTATCACATTTTGGACCTTTATTTTAGCATCATCATCATCTAACTGCCCTTATCCCATACTAAGTTGGGCCGGCACAATTGGTTTGTACTCTCCATGTGGCCTTATCATCTATCAAATCTGCTTTCACTTCTCATGCACATGTCCACACAATCCATCCATCTCTTTTTAGGTCTCCTACAATTCTTTTGTCCATCCACATGCATATTGACAAACAGTCTTGGCTTTCATCCTGCCTCATCACATGCCCATACCAAGCATAGATTAGCACTCCTCATCTTTTCTAGAATTGGTACTACTTTCAGGCTTCCCCTTACATACTCATTCCTTATCCTATCTAACTTTGTGACCCCACACATCCATCTTAACATATGCATCTCAATAGCATGCACTTTCCTCTCATCTGCCTTTCTCATCAAAACCTTTATTTAAGCTTTTTGTATTATTTTTAATAGAATATTTATTTGCTTAGTATCAGTTGAGTTACAAAGTGTTTACTTGTGACAGAATCTGTATTTTTCAAGACTTAAATTACTCACAATCATTCATAAATTACAAAACAATTAAAACTTAACTAAAATAATAGCAGCGATAGCCTAGTTGGTATTGGTACGGACTGTCAAGACAAAAGTCATATGATCAAAACCAACACAAATGGCATACACATACATTCTGTTTTTGAATAGACTAAAGGTAATCATAAAAAACAGGAACCTAATCCCTGATCACCAGTTTGGTTTCCGACAAAAACATGGCACTATAGAGCAAGTCCATAGACTTGTTGACAATATAAATAGAGCCTTTGAAAGAAAACAGTATTGTACAGCTACATTTCTAGACATTTCACAGGTGTTCGACTGGGTTTGGCATGATGGGCTCCTGTTTAAAATTAAGAATACTCTGCCAGTAAATTATTATCAGTTCCTAAGATCATATCTGGAAAAGAGACACTTCCTTGTAAGGCAAGGTGATGAAGTAACGTCGTTACATGCAATACATGCAGGAGTACCACAAGGCAGTGTTTTAGGCCCTACTTTGTATCTTCTCTACACTGCAGATCTTCCTTCTACAAATGGAGTTGTCACTGGTACCTTCGCAGATGACACGGCTATACTATCCTCAGATGAATCTCCGGATATAGCATCAGAAAAACTCCAAAGCAGTCTTAATAAAATTTCACATTGGCTAAAAGATTGGCGTATTAAGTCTAACGAAACTAAATCTGTCCAAATCACTTTCACAACTCGAAGAAATACATGTCCACCAGTAACTCTGAATGGAGTCCAAATACCACAAGCTGATGAAGCAAAATACTTAGGGATGTATCTTGACAGACGGTTGACATGGAAAAAGCACATTTTTACCAAACGCCTAGCAATGGGACAACAAGTTCGCAAAATGTATTGGATGCTTAATAGAAAGTCGCAACTCTCCTTAGAAAACAAGTTATTACTCTACAAATGTATAATAAAGCCAGTCTGGACTTATGGCCTGCAACTATGGGGTACATCGGCAAACTCAAACATCGAAATATTACAAAGATTCCAATCAAAAATACTGCGAATAATAACTGACGCACCGTGGTATGTAACTAACGACAGGTTACACCATGACCTGAACATAAAAACTGTTAAACAGGAAGTAAAGGATAGCGTACAAACATATAAAACAAGAATATTACTACACCCTAATGTACTTGCGAAACACTTGATGAATGAACCAATCCAGCCTCGGAGATTAAAAAGAAAAATTCCACAAGATCTGCTAGTGTAGCCAGATGTGATAAAGCGGACGTGTCATTGGACTCGTACCGTACAAGCCCGTTATATTATACCCAATAATTGCTGAATGTCTTTCAGACAGATTGCAAGAGAAAAGTAACAAAAAAAAAAAATGGCATACACCTCTGACTTAAAGTTACTTTATCATCTTTACTCTCCAAAAGCGAGCTATAAGATCTATCTACTCGCTAAATTCTAGGAGTTCTTTGAGAGAAAAATTCAAGGAAATTAATATAATGACAGTAGCATCACAATTTATATTCGCTAATTTAATGTATGTTCATAAGAATATACAACAATTTCCAAAAATTTGTGATGTCCATAGTGTAAATACTAGAAATAAAAATAATCTTGTTAGTTATAAAACAAGGCTCCACAAAATCTGCAACTCTTTCAAGGGGCTTTGTATACGCTTCTACAATAAGGTTCCCAATCATATTAAAGAACTTAATGAAAGATGCTTTAAAGCTACTATTAAACGAAAACTAAGTAATAAAGCCTATTACAACATTTCTGAATATTTAGATGACCGAAAGGCTTGGGAATAAGTTATCCTATTACTTAGAAGTTAGTCATTAACTTATTATTGGGAACTTTATATGTTTGTATAAGAGTTATATATATTAAGTTATGCCAATATTTTATTTGCTTAACATTGTGAACTTATATGCCTTACATGACTTTACTTGATATTATTGTCTTAGTATTTAATTGTTGTATTTAGTCTGGGTATGTCATGCTCGCTAAAGTGTCTGTGCTTGCTGCGGCACCATGTGCCAGGTTGGTCTCTTCCCTGTAACATGGTTGAGGAGGCCGATGGCTGACACATGCGTCACTACTCGTGATCGGGTGCGGCTCGTGTGGACTGGTCTGCTCAGACTATTTCAGTAAGGACCAACTGCTTTAAGAAATCGAGATTTCACTCTCACGATGGTCATGTGCGGCACTAGGTGCTGTAATGTGTTTTATTTCACAATCTTGCAATAAGGCAGCTTAACACACATTGAGCTACTCTAATCTAATGTAATTAAATTAAAATTGTATAATAATTGTATTACCAAATATTGTTAACCAATGTTGAAAAAGAGCAACGCTAAAGTTTCTTGCCCGTTCTTCTCTAGCGAAACTGCATTCCGAACTGGCGGTAGAGTAAAAATTGACTGAATCTAAATAATAATACTAAATAATACTAGCCCTGTATTAAACATTGTCCCACTGCTGGGCACGGGCCTCCTCTACTAATGAGAGGGGTTAGGCCTTAGTCCACTACGCTGGCCTAATGCGGGTTGGCAGACTTCTCATACCTCGAAAAATTCTCAGATATGCAGATTTCCTCACGGTGTTTTCCTTCACCGTTAAAGCAAGCGATAATTAACATTTTAATACACACATAACTTTAGAAAAGTCAGAGGTGTATGCCACTTGGGTTTCGAACCTACGACTTTCGTCTTGGCAGTCCGTACCGCAACCAACTAGGCTATCGCTGAATCTAAATAATGTATAACATTTCATGGATTCAATAAATATTTGATTATTGATTATACTTGTATATTCATTGTTAATTATCACTTGCTGTAACGGTGAAGGAAACATCGTGAGGAAACCTGCATGCCTAAGAATTTTCATATGAATTTCAAAGATGTGTAAAGTCTACCAACCAGCACTTGATCAGCGTGGTAGACTATGGCTAAACCTCTTTCATTAGTAGAGGAGGCCCGTGCCCAGCAATAGGACAATGTTTGATACAGGGCTAGTAAAACTTATCTACAATGTTACTATTTCTAATGTTGGTAAACATGATTTATCAGTGCAAAAAGTTCTAAATTATAATAAAATTGAGATTTTTACCGCCAAAATCCTCCTCCTTTCGAGGCACCCATCCTTTTCTCTGTCCGTAAGGAGGTACACTAGTTTGGGAAACAACAAGAGCGCTTCCAACGCGCTTCGCTTTTAACTCGTCATCTCTGTCCCATACTTGTTGTGTGGGAGCTGGCAGTAAGCTGAAATTAATTTAAAAAAGAATAACAAAACAAATTTCTCTAAAAAAATAGTGCAATAACTATAAAAGCTAACCTTGTTTATGTACCACTATCTCAGAAAAGTTTTGGTTAGAACTCCACCGCTTAAGTCAGGATTTTTAATTAAAAATAATATTTCCAAATATACTACTTGTAATGTAGAATTTATGTTAGTACCTTTTTAATAACTATAAATGCTTATAGTAATTATTTTATTAAATTAATAAAAAACAACACCAACTCACCTGGATAGCGACGCCATTTTGTTTGTTTTTTTTTGCTACAGAATAGAAAAGTACTATGTGTCCTTTGATTAGGCGTGTTCGTTATATTAGATAACCGATAAAATAACCTATTATTTATACATAATCATATAGCCTATTATTTATTACATCAGGCAAGCGTTATTTATATGGAACGATTATTTTTATTATATGCAACTAAAACCGCCGGCCACGGGCACACAAACGACACATCCATCACATACACACTGCATACGCACACTGCGAAAGTGACAAAACGCAACGGCCCTGTAAAGGTCCACTAACACTTTGTTGAATAATATTTTTGTCACATGCCAAATTATGCTCTAAGATCAACTGTATAAGAACTGTATTCAATTGAATAGCAAAAATAATAGGCAAACTAATATTTTTTGTTCCGCGCTAATATATTCTTTCGTACACGTTAGATTATTTTTTGAATATAATCACTGCGGATGACTTCGTTTCGTTATATTTGTATGAAGTAGTTTGCGGTGTCAATATATGTTTTAATTGAGCTGTGAAATTAATCGCTGTGTTGGTTTATTTGATGATTATAAAAATGTAAATAAAAGTTAGTTGCTTGTAAATAAATTTAATTTTATTTTTATTTATTACACACAAAACAGGTTATAATCGGGTACAAATTGTATACAGAATAGTTTAAAAAAATAATTATAACCCCAAAAAAAATAATAAATAGGTCCATAGAAATAATCAGTGACGTAGCTATAGCTTTTACATGGGGGGGGGGTCCGCGGGTAAAAGTTAAAAATCTAACCGCTCAAATCATAGTTATTTAGAAATTACTTACACATAGAATGGGAAAACGCTAGTTAATAAAAAATTGCTACTTGCTATTTGGATTTGGACTTTGGATGGATGAAAATCTGCCGCAAATTTTCATTCATTTTTGTTTTATTGTTTACATAACAACTGTCAAAATATCAAATGTCAAGTGAAGTCAATTTATTTTTGGTAAATAACTATTTTAATGTTGCTTATTACCAAGATGAGATGTTAGAACTCAGGGAGAAAATTCTCACGCACTCGAATCAACTTCGTATACGAAAAATAATTCAAATTCGAACTTTTTCGAGTGAATGTAAAGTTAAGCTATTATGGAAATGTCGAGTCCGGTGTTTCTCGAAGGTCTTGATGGTACGAATATAGGGGGCAATTCTCACGCACTCGAATCAACTTCGTATACGAAAAATAATCCAAATTCGAACTTTTTTCGAGTGAATGTAAAGTTAAGCAATTATGGAAATGTCGAGTCCGGTGTTTCTCGAAGGTGTTGATGGTACGAATATAGGGGGCAATTCTCACGCACTCGAATCAACTTCGTATACGAAAAATAATTAAAAATTCGAACGTTTTTTCGAGTGAATGTAAAGTTAAGCTATTCTCGAAATGTCGAGTCCGGTGTTTCTGGAAGGTTTTGATTGTCAGTGTACAATGTCAAATGTTCATAAATATGTCGGAGCGTGATGAATATGGAAACTGAATTGAACTCGCTAATAACTTTATTCATTGTAATTTGTGGATACCGCCATTTGTTTTGCTATTTTGAAGGTGGTTTCGACTTGTTTATCGAGTGATCTCACTCGCAGAGGAGTGGGTCACAACGAAAATCACAATATAAAAGAGCACCTCGTCTTTGGTGCGGCATTCGTGTATAGTCATTGAAACAGTTAGTAACTTGTCGGTCGTAATGCCGAATTATTGTTTAAATAGTAAGTTAACGTAATGTGAAAGTGTTATTGTGTACCACATATTGTAATGTAAACTGTGATGTGTTTAAAAGAGCAACCATGAGGGTTTCTTGCCAGCTCTTCCCCATGGATGACTGCATTCCGAACTGGTGGTAGCTTAAAATAGACTCTGAAGTGTTAATCTCGTGTTTTTATTACCGAACTATCATACGCTATGCATCCTGACCATATCTGGAGATCAGAGAGGGTCGTGTAAACCCTCTCACAGCCTCGGCCGATGACCGCCCGACCCGTCATCAGAAGTGAGATAAAGGATCAACACCCACAATTGTGAATCAGGTGATGTAATAGTACACACAGTACCAAAGTGTTATTTTTGTTTTTGACAGATTAGACAGCATTGGTTGCTGGCTCTATGCGCGAACTTTATTGGGTTATCCAAAGAGACTCGATTAGAATTCTATTATCAAAATAGTGATGGCATAGGTTCCCCCAAGAGCACTGTAGTATTCTATCGTGTTTTACTTAGTAAAGAGTGCGCAATGCACTGTGGTCTACTGTAAATTTAAAAGTTAGGCGTTTTCGAATCAATTTGATGTTCTATGTTGACAAATTGTAATAAGTCTCTAATTAAAGTCGTGATTAAACGATCGTTATGAACAATCTGGAAAATATGATGCGTTGATGATTACTGTGTTAATGATTTTGTGTTTAAATTCCATATGCGGTGGCTGAGCTGTGGCGGATCTGTGGCGCAACTGTATCGGTGTGGTTGAGGTGTACGAAGTGCAATGGCGTGTACATTGCGTGTTTACACATGTTGTGTGCGCGTGGATTTATGTGAAATTTGGTGAGTCGCTTCTGGTTTTGTTTTTATACCCCCTGTTAAAGCGAGCAATTAATTGAGATGTTAATATGAGGGTTTAGTCTATACCTTGCGTCCGTAGCCTGGTTATTGTCTACTCAATGTATTTTGAGTGACCTCGGGTCCGCGGTCCGCGCTTAAGGTATATGAGGGAGGGTCTGTGTGAGGGTCTGTGTGAGGAGCCTATGTGGCAAAGGTCTGTGTGAGGAGCCTATGTGGCAAAGAGGTCTGTGTGAGGAGCCTATGTGGCAAAGGAGTCTGTGTGAGGAGCCTATGTGGCAAAGAGGTCTGTGTGAGGAGCCTATGTGGCAAAGGGGTCTATGTGAGGGGTTCTATGTGGCAAAAGCCTATGTGGGTCCAATCTGTGTGGGTAATTAGATTAGGTCAGATATGGCCGAGCGTGAATGATACTGTGTGGTATTTTCTTTTCAGGTACATCACACTGGGACGTGTGAGCTCTCAGGACGGCCGTGTCGGAGCGTGATGAATATGGAAACTGAATTGAACTCGCTAATAACTTTATTCATTGTAATTTGTGGATACCGCCATTTGTTTTGCTATTTTGAAGGTGGTTTCGACTTGTTTATCGAGTGATCTCACTCGCAGAGGAGTGGGTCACAACGAAAATCACAATATAAAAGAGCACCTCGTCTTTGGTGCGGCATTCGTGTATAGTCATTGAAACAGTTAGTAACTTGTCGGTCGTAATGCCGAATTATTGTTTAAATAGTAAGTTAACGTAATGTGAAAGTGTTATTGTGTACCACATATTGTAATGTAAACTGTGATGTGTTTAAAAGAGCAACCATGAGGGTTTCTTGCCAGCTCTTCCCCATGGATGACTGCATTCCGAACTGGTGGTAGCTTAAAATAGACTCTGAAGTGTTAATCTCGTGTTTTTATTACCGAACTATCATACGCTATGCATCCTGACCATATCTGGAGATCAGAGAGGGTCGTGTAAACCCTCTCACAGCCTCGGCCGATGACCGCCCGACCCGTCAAATAAATTATTTTAAAAATAGAATTCGAAATCAAAATATTTGAGCTATTCTGAAAATTACCATTCGAACATTTCTCGAAGGTTTTCGCTTGAACTGCTTCGACTGGTACAGACCGTCCAAGACGTACATCTCGAATTCGAACCATTCAATATTGTGTCCTAACTTGATGATGATGATGTCCTCCAAGAAGTATCCTTCGACGGCGAACCTTGCACTTTTGGAATAAGTTTTTTTCGCCAATGTGAGCATATGGACGTACAGAACAGTTGTCTAGAAGAGTAGCTGTAAGAGTCAACTCAAACTGGCGCAGAGTCGAAAAGTCGCGTCACTATTTTTCAACTACAGTGCATGGCGACGCGCGTCGTGTACACTTAGGGCCAACCCTACGCCAGTATGCCGCAAGATGCTAAGTAACGCTTGATGATATTGTAGTAGGTAGAAAATGACATCCAGGCTTACGCCATTCTTGACCGAGTTTGCCTTAAACCACTGAAACCTAATGGCGTCTAAACCATATGGCGTCTTGACAAATTTCATATGAACTGTATCTCTATATATATGTGAATTTTCCAGATAAAGTGGCAAGATTGTTTCCTTAACATTAATATTTTAAGAAGTTTATAGCTAAGCGGCATAGAGTCTATGCTCTTGGAGGTGGTGCGGTAATGTTGGACGTATGAAGGCCTCTAGACACCCAAAGATATTGTTTTATTTTGGTCCTAACTTACTGCGTATATGATGCCATATGCTAATGTGTTTACCCATAAAAAGACTCAATCTCGTGTTTTTATTATGATTTAACTAAAAGTCTTAGAAAGATAAAATACTTGGAAGAGTCCAAAAACATGTCCATGAACTGGATAGTGGATGCACATTTGATGAGGCCTGAGACACTATGGATATTAAAATACTTATAGATTTTTAGTTCGAAATTCAAATTGTTTAGTAGAATCTCATAGTAAAGACTCGAATTCAAATGGACATGGATGCAACATTCGAAAAAATAACTTCGTAGTTCGAAATTATGTAATAGAGAAATGATTCGAACTGTAGATTCGAGTACGAAATTATTTTGAATGAAAGGAGAATTGCCCTCCAGGTACTTATGGTACATCATATACTATCACACTCATCACTACTAAGTAGTCAATACTTAAGACTCGGTCGTATTTTTTTAAATAGATGTGCCCTGAAAAAAAGCAGTCTTGTTTTACCAGTTGATTTAAGCGCTAAAAAGTACACGAAAAAAATGAAACTAGACTCAAAAGTCGTAGAAAAATCTGTTAATTCCAAATATGCATATAGCTGAATGCTGCAAAAATTGACACTTAAATCAAATAGCCTGCTAACCGTCTATATTATCCGCTATCAGTAGTCCGCGATTTTTTATTATGTCGTATGCTAAGGGGGGGGTCCGGACCCCCCCCCCTTATATACGCCCATGGAAATAATTATTAAATAGGTAATGTTTAACAGCGCACGGCGTGCTTTGTGTCGATAATCTAATTGTTCTACGAAGCGATGTGATATATTATACTAATATATTATAGCGTAAAAAATATTAGGCGTTTAAAAGTAGCGTATCGTTGTAACGCGTTTTCAATATATAGCCGTTGCGAACACTCCTACCTGTGATCTATGCCTGTTGGACAATGCTTATTTCCAATTTATGAACGAACTATCATTCTTTGCGCCGGCCGAAATCCTCAGCAGACTTTTGTAATTGAGAAAATATTGATTCAAACTAAATTAATTAAATGGACTTTTAATTAATGTTTGCAGTGTTTATATCTTGTGTGTTTTAGTGAACAATAAAGAGTATAATAAATAAATCTAACTTTATTTCTAAAAACGTCAAATTAAAAAATCGGCTTTAAATTGGATATATAGAAATTACAAATGATTATATTTAAATACTAAGGCATGTCGTAATGCCATGGACAAAAGGCAACTTAGTATACACTAATAATTATAATTGAAATAAATCTTGTTTTTGAACGAATCCCGGATTTATTTTTAAATTTTATTTACTATATAAGAAAACACAAGAACAGCCAAAATAAATATTCTTTTTATTTAACGTGTACTGGAAGTCCATAAAAATTAAAAACTGTTGTTATTCAGATTATTTGTATTTTATTTTCTCTTTTAAATAAAAATGAAAAATAATATTTAAATGAAAAATCGTTGAGGCATTACAAAAAAGGTGGAAAAACTGTCAGTTTCGTATATAAATGAAGTAGGCTGCGAACGTCTCCCTTTTATAACCTCAAAAATGCGCGAGAAGTATAGTGTTCCGATGGCGAAGTGATCTAATTTTATCGTTTAATTGGTGTTAAAGTGAACGGATTACAATAATGCCATCAAAAAAGAGAAAATACAATGCAAGGTTTCCAGCTGTAAGTTGAAATGTGCTTAAAAATCGCTCGTAAATGGCCAAAATCTGTGTTGTTTTCGTCAATAATTTCGTGAGATTGGTGATACGACATTGTTTGTTTGTAGGGGCGAATCAAGAAGATTATGCAGACAGATGAAGATGTGGGGAAAGTCGCCCAGGCCGTTCCAATCATAATTTATATCCTTTTTAATGTTCAATATAAATTAAAAATCCTAGGCTTTACGGATTTTGGGATAAAAGGTTTTTCGTGGTTGGTGGACCAAGGCTGATTGTTTTTTTCAGTTCCATTTTCAAATGTTCTATTTATAAATAAATGCATACTCTGTTGTTTGTGCAATGCAGTAGGTGCTTTGCAAATACCTACTGAAATATTTTGTTTATACCTATGGAGATTTGTGTTTACGACTTAACTATATTTATCATGTTTATTTTCCTCGTTTTCGGGAATCGTGTTAGGGGTATAAAAATATGATTACTATGTATTATAGATTTTTAGGATACCCTTATTTGAACCATGAATATTATCCCCAAAGATTATAGGAGAAATTTATATCAATTAAGTTTCTTGATGATAAACATATATTGAGATACAACATTCTGTTGTGCCCACTTTTGTAACATTTTTTCATGGCGTAGTGACCACACTGCACCTGATGGTAAGCACAGTGCTGTCCAATTAGAGTATAGAGGAGCGAGAGACAATCTTCTTCACACTAGACCATGGGCAAGAAGGTATAGAGAGGTAGAGGGTCTAGAGTCAGAGTACTCAGAAGGCCGCAGAACGGCCAAATATTGTACCCCAAATTTAGACTCCAACTAAAACATGATGTACACTGGCTGATCCCGGACACAACACACTTGCATGTGCCACTATGGTGGGTTTTACACCCTGTGTAGGGTGGTCTCTGTCAGGGTGGATAAGAATGTCCTCCCACCAGCTAGTAAATCTTTTAGATTTCTTGTTACAGAATCCTTGTCTGTCTGTAACAAATGTTTACTGAATGACTCCTTCCATAAGAATTTATTTACAATATGTAGCCAGATAGTTAATTCTCTGGTATGTTGGTTTAAATTTGAATGCCAATTAACTTTATATCTCGGTTTCTTATGTTTATGTGAAAATTGAAATAAAACGAATGTTACGAATTTATTGTGGTTTATTTTACTTTCTTAGTCCCAATATTTTGAAAGCTTTACAGCCTTCATTAGGACAACTGGTCTGCCTGGACTAACAAATTAAAATAAACCGCAGTAAAATCTGTAAAATTTGATTTATTTCAAAATTATGTATTAAGTTTTATTATCTCTGTTTACTGCTGGTTTTAGCATTGCCAGCACAATGGGTGGGACTGTATGGCACCAACTATTATCCAAATCCATGCAAAAGATTTTAAACAAAGGAAAGTTTAAAATTATAATATACAGATTCTAGAGTTATCATTCTAGCAATTTCTTTACCAGATTTAGGGTATTTACGTCTTTTATCATGAGACGGAAATTTATTTTTGCTCCTTCATTTCTAGTGATCTGAGCAGTCTCCAGGAATATATAGGAAGACATTTCTACTTGTATTTTTCCTACAAGAATTTATTATAAATCTTCTATAAAAATAAAAACATACATATACACTCACGCCTATAATCCCCGAAGGGGTAGGCAGAGGTGTAACCAGTACACCCACTTTTCGCCGAATTTCGGTCCCATAATGTGATAGGGGGCGAGCCTATCGCCATACCGGGCACAGGTTCCAGACTCCGGGCTAATACTGAGAATTTCTAGATAGAAAAACCCAATATCACTTTACCCGACCCGGGGATCGAACCCGAGACCTCAGCACAGCGGTTGTAACGCATGCGCAATTACAACTGCGCCACTGCGAAGGCAGGCATAATAATAAAAGTACTATGATTATATTGTTTTGTCTCATGACAATAATATTGCCTATTTTTACAGTTTAGTACTCTGCTATAATCTGTGATGTCAGATGTCCCGAATTGTCAAAATAGATGCTTTTCCAAATATTCATGTAAATGTCAGTGTTTTAAAAGTTTACAAATCAATAGCTTCAGGTGCGCCCATATTTCTCCCATCCCCGTTCTTCAGGGTGTTCCACTCGCAATGCGGAATGACCTTAGTGTCCTAGGTATGGATATCCGCTGCGATCTTAATCCAAGGAGTCACATCGAGGGCGTAATATCCGGGCAGCTTTACCGCTTATATAAAGCGCAGGTGCGGCCGGGAATGGAATACTGCTCGCACCTCTCTTGGTTCAGGCCTCTGGGACGGTACCTTGCGGAACCGTCCCAGAGGCCCGAACCAAGAGGTTCGCAAATTCGTATTTTTGCCGCACCATCAAGCTGTGGAACAGTTTGCCAGCTACCCTCCCTGCTATGATCCGGGGTCCTTTAGGCGTAATGTGAAGAAGCTAAACAGCAGGCCGGCATGATTGTGTTGAGTAGCGGGGGATAGACTGTCTCTCGCTACTTGATACTTTATCTGGACGGCACTGCGCTTACCATCAGGTGCAGTGTGGTCACTTAGCGGCGCCAGAATAAAAAAAAAATTGCAGTAAGCTAAAAAAAAAACCTAAAATTATTCAATTTAGAATACTGTATAATATATATTTAACAATATAAAACTTTTCAGCATCAAAGAAGCTAGTTTGTTTCCAATACAAATTATTTCAAAACTTGTATAAAAGAATCCCTCAATCTACAACATATTGTCTTGCTGTGACGAGCAGTGTCCTCTGCAGTGTGTCATATATTATTTTACAATTAAAAAATTATCTTTGATTTATCGTCTGTAATAGTTGTTAATGAATCCTACTAATATTATAAATGCGAATGTTTGGATGGATGGATGTTTGTTACTCAATCAGGCTACAACGCCTGGACAGATCTGGTTGAAATTTGGCCAGAGATATTAGTTTATTTTTTTATTCTAGCACGGCAAAGTGACCGCACTAGAAATGTTACGCGCCGTTCTTATGTTTACGCGAGTATTATACATTGAAATGAAACACATTTTACGGATTCTATCTATTTATTAAACTTTAGCACATAGGCTACTTTTTATCCCGGAAAAATGTACAGTTCCCGTGGGATAGTTAAGTTTTCACAGAGCAAGAGATTGACATGTTTTTTTGCATAGTGGCAGTTTAGGGATCAGAAAATGACATAGGCTAATTTTTATCCTGGAAAATTCATGCTTCTCATGGGATACCAAAATATAGAAAGGTGTAATATCTATAAGATAAGATGCCTCCGTGGATTGTATACCTTTTCTTCCAAAAATAACATCCACGCGTGCGGAACGGGAAGCAACATCTAGTAAAAAATGTATTCTAGATCTACTTTAGTCTTTACGGAATTTCTTACAATGTGCTTCAGCAGTGTTAATATCAAAGCAGTAAGAATACTCCAAATTATTTGTTGGTAAATAAATACTTTATTTGTATGTTATCTGTGTAACCAATATTCAGATAATCCCACCACTTTAACATTAAATTGTTGCTGTTTTTATATATTGAGTCATTCCTTTGTTGCATGTTTATAAGTAACTTCCCAGTTTCCTATTTAGCAAATGTTTGTACTGTTAGATAATGTCATTTTAAAACTGTATTTTTAACTATATTAGCAATAAGTATATGGGGCACTGATTAAATATATTATCATAAGTATATTTCTATTTAGAAATACTCAGTATAAGCCCTGAGTCTGGTATTGTGTCCGGTATGGTGCTAGGCTCACATTATGGGGCTAATAAATTCTGCGAAAAGTGGGTACACTGGTTACACCTCTGCCTACCCCTTCGGGATTACAGGCGTGAGTGTATATTGCCATACGTTTTAAAAGTATATTTTGTTATAAAAATATATTTTTAAAATGTTATGGCCATGGAAGTTGCTCTAATATTAGTGTTTAATGCTAAAATAAACAATATGTTGGTGATAAAGATACATAACACATTTGGACCTACATAACTACATATTTGTCTTATTGAATGTATTCATAATAATGAACCAACTGTGTTCATATATTCAAACGGTTTTGTATTCTCGGTTAGCAGAATTTGGTAAAACTTCATGGTAAATATTTATGATATTCATCACGGTTTTAGCTTTCCATATCATGAATGATTTTGGGAATGGATCAGGTATTTTTCCACTTATTTTTCATTAGCATAGAGTTATGAATAGGATGAGGTGGCAAATATGCAACAATCCTGTATTGTCCTGCATAATCCGACAGTCAGCCCATTTTGCAGAGTGGTGCCACCATAGACACATTTTGCACAGTATGCTGGTGGTAGGATATTCATATCCGCCCGGATAGCGACCACCGTACACACCGCTGGAGTTGGGGTACAATGGCCATTTTGCGGCCTTCTTAGTACTTTGACACTAGACCCTCGACCCCTTCGTCACCTTCTTGCTCATGGCGTAGTGTGAAGAAGCAAGCCGGCATGAGTGTGTTGAGTAGCGGGGATAGATCGTCTCTCGCTACTCAGTACTCTATTTGGACCGCACTGCGCTTACCATCAGGTACAGTGAGGTCACTTTGCCGTGCCAGGATAAAAAAAAAAAAATTGTAGTGCATGTCTATTCCACACCACTACTCCACACGATCATGCCGGCCTGCTTCTTCACACTACGCCATAGGCAAGAAGGTGAAGAAGTGGTCGAGGGTCTAGTGTCAGAGTACTCAGAAGGTCCCAAAACAGCCAAACATCGTACCCTAGTACCCTAACTGTAGACTCCCAACAAAACCGGATGTACACTTGCTGATCCCCAAACGCGACACACTTGCGTGTGCCACTATGGCGGGGTGCTATCCGGGCGGATATGAATATCCTACCACCAGCAGTTGCGTGCGAGAACCATAACTGAATATACCATTTTAATACTGCTGAACTTCTCTAGTGTAATTGAAAACCGCGGTTTTAAATAATGGCTGGATTGTGGCTAGTAATGAAGATGGCTACATACAAGGTACGTTCCAGTTTTCCTTTATGAAGTGTTTAAAAAGTAAATATTGCAAATGACTATAGGTTTTAATACATTGCCTGTGGCGCAACACATATTTAAAGTGCGCATATAATATATGCCGCTGGTATAACACAGGTGTATTTATCAAAAATATACAGGCATATGACCAACATACTAAGCGCGTAAAAAATCTATACACGGACGCAGCCCCATACACTTGTTTTCGTTGCCGCTACGCACACAGCAGCTGTTTAAACAATCCAGATGATCTATTGAAATATGTCCACACAATTTTTCTGAATAAAGAATCCATAATACTTAATGACCTGGTCCAGCTGTTAATTTTATTGCAAAATATTGAATGCATTTCTGATAATAATATCATTGGTTGCATCTTGTATGTTTTCACCAAACATCTTTTCAGTATTGTTAAATCCGCGTTCTTAAACTCCAAGCGCCAATATTTACCCTTCCTCTAAGCTGTCGCAAAGTCTATCGTCTTGGGTATGCGAGGGCAGAAAACATGGCAAGTGTATTTGTAGTCCAAGGAAAAGAATAATCCATTATCATTAGGTCGCTGTCTAACTGCTAAGAGCGTCAATAGCGTAGAGGGAAGTGGTACGGACTGAGAGTTCGAATTCATTATGTTTGTATTCATTGTTAATTAACGCTTACTAAAAATTAGGAAACAACCTACAAAGAGTTTTCCCTTTCACCAATGGTGACTATCAATCAATCAGAAGCGCTGCTTCATCGGCAATCCTTTCATTTTTCTCTAGCGAAATTATTCCGAATTGGCGTTAGAGTAAAAAAGACTTTTCGCCGAATTATATATATTAATAAGTCATTTAATCTAAGTTGATCAGAGTCAGTCATCATAAAACTATCGATTCTTTTTCATCCCGGTTGCGGAACGAAGTTACTACACTGAACCTGATGGTACATGGTTTTCTAAATATAATGTAAATAACAACGATAAGAGATTAATCACAGGGTCTCAGAATTCCACCAGAATCGTGCTAGCCTGAAGCCTTATCCAATTGGATATACAATGGTGATGCCAGAAACTTAATGGATCGAGCCACTATTATGGGTTTTGTACGGCCGATTTACCACAACAGATTTTAAAACCGCGGTATTATGACATGTAGTTCGTACGTTTTACAATGGACGCTCACGCCTCAACTTTCGTGTTTTTAGCGTCGCAGTGCTAATTGATGGTATTAACGATGACGGTATTATGATGGTATTAACAATTTTTGCCTAGTTACAAATATGATTATTAGGAGTTCGATGATTTGTAAAAAGTTTGTTTTGCAACTGTTTATTCTGATAGGTGATACGAAACGAGGACGTATTTACATAGCTGTGTGTTCTTTTGGTATTTCCTTCATTATATATTCTTAGGTCTTATTGTTTAAATCAGGGATTCCCAAACTATTTGGGCAAGAGACCCCTTTTTCAAATGAACTGATATCTCAGACCCCCATAGCCAAATTACTTTAAAAATCCCATCTTTAGTTTTTTTCTAGTATCTTCCAGTATCGGTAGGTAAACGGTAGGCAGCGGCTTTGCTGTGCCCTGGCATTGCAGAAGTCTATGGGCGGCGGTGACTACTTACCATCAGGTCGCCCGTCTGCTCGTCTGCCTATCAAGGCACTAAAAAAAAATCTTGTGCAAACTCATCGACTTGTTGAGTTTTTTAAAAGTACAACAATGATACTTCCTACTAAAATATTTGTCATTCTTATAAAAAGTCGGTACATGTAACAACTTATACAGTATCTTGAAAGTTTCAAATAACAACTTGTGTTAATCAATAGGGGTCGATTTTTAGACCTCGTCGATGCCCAAAATCGGTTTTCGTTTATGTCGACCCTTGGGAAACCACTTTGGGAAACCCTGGTTTAAACCATGCTCTAAAATGGTTAGTCTGTGTTCATAGTTATAATCAGACTTGGACAGCTGCTCCATGTCTAGCGTAGCCACAGAATTCGCTCTTTTAGTATGTGTCTCGTCAAAGCCCCGAGCAACGTGAATCCCAATTTTTCGCCTAAGGAATGAAACCAGTACTTGAAACAGTTAAAGGCAATTTTTTTAGCCATTTTGCGAAATTTATTTTCCTTTCATCATTGTCAAGCTGTTTTCATTCACGTCATACGTTTGGAGAAAATATTTAACTGCACTATCCGATTATTATACGACAAAAATAAGTTCCTATAGAACTAGGCAGGTAAAATCAGAAATCGCGCGAACTCAGCTAAATGATGAGCCAAAATAGTAGCTAAAAAGGCAAAGCATCATTTGAGCGGCTTAAGTGTGATCAGATGTCACAGAACTTTAAACAATGATCACCAGCTCATATCACATTTACGTTTCTACCATTCAAGCATAATGCATTCGCGTTTCCACTCTGATGAACGCAAGCTAATTAAATTGTAAAACAAACTCCTAATTTTAGTCTCAATTCTTTTCCACCAACAAAAATCCCAATCAAGCAAAATATGAACTTTTTCAATATCGGATAGGGGTTACTAGGTCGCACTCGACGCTACTTATCGAAGGAAGCGCGTTATCAAACGTGGCTACAATAGTCTCCAAGCGCAGATAAACGCAGATTTGGTTTTGTTTAGCTATATACAGTTCGTGACTCATCTCAACGGAACGGCGCATAATGCGTCTTTGTATTGAAGTGATGAGTAAATGTTTAATGAAAATACTGTCTGTGTTACTTTGTTGAGGAAGGATACTGGATTAATTTTTAACGTTAAACCCCCGACATTAAAGGTAGTTTTATACATATGGATGATCACATCTTAAGCAAAATAACTATGCTTTGACATACAACTAACCGAGTTCCAAGAAAATTTATCTAGCCGTTTCGGTTCACACTCGTAGACAAAAGCTTTAAATTTATAAAATTCCTCATGATCCTGATTTTGAGAGATATTCTTTTTATGGGAGATTAAAAAGGCATATTTGGCTGGCCAATGATCTAAAATATGGCGGTTCCTCGACTTGTGGAAACTGTCATAGCTCACAACAACAATGTACAGATTTGGCGCCAAAACAAACAGCCATTACTATAATCCATATACTTTTTGAAAATACGCCTTTGGACATATCTAGTATAATGTCGGTGATACTGCAAAACGAGCTATGTCACCAAGAACTGATTTTACAGCAGAAACAAAAAACGTTTTTTTTGTTGTTGTTAAATAATTCGCTAAGTGTATGACATGCTTATACTGATATAACGCTATTAAGACCTATATAATAACAGGCAAATAATCCCGGAAACAGATGCGTCCGGATACAGGATCTCGACCACTTTAACAATAAATTTTTTTTTTACATTGAACGTATTGCAGTATCACCGCCGATAAGCAAACTATTTTCTCAAACGTTCATTACTGATATTGACCTAAATTATAGCTCAGGACTTTTGTATAATCGCTATACAGCCTAGGAACCCATGATATTCTATTTCTTCTCGAAGGTTGATAAATATGCTAGATTTTTAAAATTCATAGCGAATATTTCAATTTACAAAATATACTCTTTGAATAATTCAGTGAAATGTAACCTACTACAATATATTTCTTGGTAAAATACTGTTAAATGTATCAGAAAAAATAGTGGGCTTTCTAGATTTCTTTCCGATTAATCAATTAAAACTGCAAGAATAGACTAAGACATTTTAATAAAAGACCGTACTTATAATTGACAGACGGAACATGGTTACGAAGGTAGTTATAGAGAATGGACTGAGCGCTCATTATCCATCTATTAAGTGAATACGGACAAAAAATATGAGAGAGATGTGCGGGCAGCAGTTGTCTTTTTCTAGAATTTTGATTGGTCTACATCACAGACTTGCGGGAGCGAAAAGAAATAGATATTGGCCGCACTTATCTCTTACTACAAAGTGGTCATTTTTGTGAGGGTATTGCTCAGTCAAGTTCTCTGTGTCTATTGGTTACGAATGACAAAAAATTACGGAACCTAATTAATCTGTCAAATTAAAATGATTTCGGTATGAGCGTTACACACCCATTTGATAGTAAGAAACTGTATTTAGTTCAGTTTAGTGGGTGATAATTAACAATGAGTAATAAATGGGGTGTAAGGGGGGCAAATTACATCTCATGCTCCCAACTGCCAACCCTACCTGCTCGTGGTACACCCTGCTAGCTAACGAATGAGGTTCTGGCGGCCGACTTGTGGCGGCATAACCACACAAAATGCTGGAATGCCAAATACCCATGCCTTCGACGGGCAGCAGCGTCGGCGGTAAAACATACCAGCAACTGCGGTCACCAACCCGCCTGCCAAGCGTGGTGACTATGGCAAAACCCCCCAAGATGAAAGGCATCCCAAGCGTTCACTTGGGGAGGCCTACGTCAAACAGTGGACGGCAACAGGCTGAGTATATAATAAATGACCAGAGTTAAGCAGCTTAAGCTAAGTAGAATAGGGTAATTTCCTATGTTATTTTTGTACATTATTCGATATGCAACCGAATATAATACGCAAAAGCAAATCTTTCGCGAAAACAGAATCAACATTGACTGAAAAATGAGGTCACAATATTGATTTTATATATTGGTATCAGCAAAAATGGGTGCGTAGTGGGAGGAGCTAACTATCTCCCTCGTACAACGGCACAGTAATGGCCATTCTGAGAGGTGACGTCACGGCTTATAAGTAGTATAGGGATTCGTCGATTCCTGAGCACAAATCTAGGCCCGAGTTAGGTCGAGCTAAGGAGCTAGGGTCCCTAGACTTGCTCCAGAATCCAGGTACCCTACTACCCGCGAATAGGTTCCCGAACAGGACTCGGCAGCCGCGAATTAAATTTATATCAACCGCGAATTAAATTTATATCAACCGCGAATTAAATTTATATCAACCGCGAATTTAATTTATACCAACCGCGAATTTAATTTATATCAACCGCGAATTAAATTTATATCAACCGCGAATTTTATTCATATCAACCGCGAATTTAATTAATATCAGCCGCGAATAAAATTGATATCACACGCGAATTTGATTTATATCAAAGGAGATTTTATACCTGTCTCGAATTTAATTTATATTTAAACATTTTACGTTTATTTTGCACGTTTGTCAGCCAGCTTGAGGAATGGTCTCATTTTTGTTTGTATGCAGGTATGAATCCCTTTTTCTATGAAGTTACGCTTGTCTTCGAATAGTCATGTCTCAACGTGTCTGTATAATTTCTTAGTAATAGTCTTAATATTACCTGCGTTTCAAAGCTTCATAAGGGAAAGCTATTAAAATTAGTGATGGTATGTATTCTTTGAATATAGGTAACAACAGATCACACGGTTCTTTATAAGTTTTAGGTAGCCATTGTCAATAAGAGAAATCGGGTAATTTATTAGGTACATCAATCAAATGTAATGTAAAGCAGTATTACCTATTGTTCAAAGCTTCATTGTTCATATGGGCAAGCGGTGTTAAAATTAATTACGGTACACGTATTGTTTGAATACCAACGGACCACATGGGGTTGTTAATGTCACCCTTAAGCAATGAGTTTTGGGAACCCATTGTCCATAAGAGAAATCGAATACCGGTCTATCGTATCAGTTTTTGCTTTTGCTACAACAAAATGACCCTTAGCTGCCGTATAAAAGCGATGACAAAAATTATACTACACCGTATTCCACAGTGTGCTCTACACCACAAATGAACTCCGGTTGTTTGTATAGTGAATTTTTAAATAGTGACTCTGCTGCAAAATGAATGTAAGTACCTATGTATAATTCGATGTAATATAATATTAATTATGTTTTATTTACTGTTAATATTGTGTTTTGACCTCAGATTGTTTTAATCAATTGTTGATGATGTATATATTTTTATGTATCCCATATTCCTACACTCCTCTCTATGCCAATACTTATAATAGTTTACTTTTTGTTTCAGTTCGCTGATAATGCTTTCAAAAACTATTATTATGCAGATAACGACGATGATGATCAGCCCAGCGACGAGGAAGGCACCCTGGCATACAAAGTTAAAAAAGCAATAGCAAAGAGATCAAATTGCATCGACGACTTCTTCGAAAAACCTAAGAAGAAAAAGAAGGTGGCAAAAAAGTCGTCAAGTGTTGGTCGCTCTTCCAGTGGTGGAGTTTCATACATCACGTCAAATAAGGACGACATCGCCGATGCATCTCATCTTATAAAGATTGAGATATATGATGTCAAGAAGATAAAAAATATTGCTCCGATGGAACACTGGAAACATGCTGAGGTGCGTGTTAAATATTACGCAGAAGCTGACGAAGACAAAAACTTGCAGTCAGTGAGAGATATAATATTTAATATCACCAAGCACTTGGCTACAAAAGAGGACTGTGTGAAATATTTTATAGACACAGATAAATAAGATAGTGCGTAAGCTTATGTGTAAGTGAGTGTTTAAGGACATTGCGTTATTGTAGTATAAGTTATTATAACTCATTGTGCATGTTAATACTAATTTAGAATATTAATATTTTGTCATGATCATAATTTGGATTTTAATTAATTGTAAACATTTAGTGTTGTAAGTCAGTGTTTAAGGTCATTGTAGTATAAGTTATTATAACTCATTGTGCATGTTAATACTAATCTAGAAAATTAATATTTGGTCATGATCATAATTTGGATTGTAAATTAATTGTAAACATTTAAGAATTATTTGTAAGAATTTGTATATTATTTAATAGTAATAACTTACTTCATTGTAACATAACGGTGTAATGCATTGAGTGAGTTAGCACTATATAAACTTTTTAATTTTTCTCTAAGATATTTATTGTTAAGCATACTATTTTACCATGCATACATTACGGTGTGATGTCTACGACTCAGAGCTCGTCATGCTTCTTAATAACATTGAACCATTGGATCTGATGTCATCACAATTCGATGAAGGGCTCTACGAACTTTGTGAGGAAATAGACCAAAACCATTTTGAAATGTGAGTATTATAACATGTTTATACAAGTTTCTGTGAACCATGTAGAGGGGATACATTTTTAAGTATTTAAAACGTTAGAGTCATCTTTTCGAACTCATTCTGTACGTTTGTTCTCATTGTATTTTTTTTACCAAACATTAAAAATGTATCACGGTCTTGAGTTACAGAGTTTATGTTTGTCCCAAAGTGAGATTGCAAGTTTAAACAAAAATCTTATTTTACACAAGTTTCATCGTTTTATACGACTTTGGTTCATACAAAATTTATTACCCGAGTCAATGTTAAAAGATCCTGTTTTTATTCCGTATTATACACCATGTTCAGGACATAAAATGTTGAATTTGTCTCATTCCGATGAAGATGAAATTGATGGTGTTTTATCAATGCAAGCATATTGTTTGCAATGTAAAAATGTTAGTAATTATGGGAATAAATGTACATTATTATTATTGTAGTTAGGTTCGATATTTTATTTATTTTGTGTTTTTCGATCAGACTTAATCAACATGGAAGTGGTGTACGAAAGAGATCAGCACCGACGATGTTAACTGAAGCGGAACCAGCGAAGAAGAGGATAAATACTTATCTTGAAGCTCCTTCATCATCAACATCGTTACCAACGCCGAATTCAAATGTAAGTACAGAAAATAATGATAAAATTCAATGTCCCGACTGTCACGTATTTGTATTGAAAAAATATATGACTAACCATTTAAAGAGTAATACTCATAAAAACAATTTACTACGGAATGATAATGAATTAAGGGATGTTCAAATAATTGATAGTGCTTTTGGTAATAGAATTCTTACATATAGAATCATGTCTAATAAAACATCGAACCATCAATTTGAAACGCCTGAATTATTTTTACAAAAAACTAAAGATGTAATATATAAATTACTTACACGTTCTATTCTAGAACACTCTGTTCTGAAAGTAAATTTTATTCTTAATGCAGATTTTACACAGGAAACCAAAAATTTATTTAACACTTTTGACTTTCAAATCTCCAATTATCTTATTTGTCAAGGTGATGATAAGGATATAATTTTTCCTTCTATAACAACTGAAATAACAAACAAAATGGCAAATTTTGAAAAAAAGGGTAGTGGATGGACTTTAGTTAAAATAAATCACTTAGATATGAATATAAACAAGTTTAACCCATTACGAGGATCATCATATATAGACTTACCGTTAGATATAAAATATAAGAAAGCTGTAATTAACGTTCAAAATAATGATCACGAGTGCTTTCGTTGGGCTGTATTGTCAGGATTGTATCCGGCTTCTCAAAGTTCTAATAGAGTGTCATCTTATATAAAACATAAAAATAGATTAAAATTTGATAAATTATCTTTTCCTTTCAAAATTAATGATATTCATAAATTTGAAAAACTAAACAA
Source organism: Laothoe populi (assembly GCA_905220505.1). Taxonomy (NCBI): domain Eukaryota; kingdom Metazoa; phylum Arthropoda; class Insecta; order Lepidoptera; family Sphingidae; genus Laothoe; species Laothoe populi. Next base: position 8,745,310 of record HG992173.1, read on the forward strand.
TATAAGTATTAATGTTTTTGGTTTACATTATGATTCAATAAAAAAGTCAAATAAAGTTGTAGGTCCATTACACTTAACGAAACATAGAAAAACCACTCACTTAAACTTATTGTATATATCTCGCGGTGCCAACGGTCATTATTGTTATATTAAAAATCTTTCGAGGTTAGTATCTAAACAGTTATCAACATCCGAACATGCAGTTCATATTTGCGATGGATGTTTATTACATTTCACATCACGGGATAATTTACAGCGTCATCAAGCAAATGACTGTTTTAACGTTTGCATTAATTTACCATCGGAACATGATAACAAAAAGAATTGGTTTAATGAATTAATCCCATCAAATCAAATCTCATTCAATAATTATGAACGTAAACTGAAGGTCCCTTTTGTTGTATATGCTGATTTTGAAGCATTTTTAAATCCAATAGAAAGTTGTTCAAACAATCCCAATATATCATCCACAACGAACATTCAAAAACATGAGATGTATAGTTTTGGATATTATGTTAAGTGTTCGTACGATGACAACTTTTCGATATATCGATCGTATAATGGAAAAGATTGTGCAAACCAATTTATCAAATTTATCAAAACAGATTTAGAAAATATATGTAAAAAAAACACTTTTGTCAAATCTCCATTACCATTAACGTATGAAAATAAAATAAATATTTCTCAAAGTAAGTTGTGTTATATCTGTAAAAGTAACTTAAATGAAGATGTCACAATAATATACAATTGGCATACTGGTGTTTATGAAGGAGTCGCTCATTCACTTTGTTCAGAAAAATACAAAACACCTAATTTTGTACCAGTATTTTTTCACAATTTAAGTAATTATGATGCTCATTTTATAGTTCATGGTCTTAATTTTGACGAAGGTGATATAGAACTTATTCCTGAGAATAAAGAGAAATATATATCTTTTTCGAAGGTTCTGCATATTAATAACCGTGCAGTGAAACTTAGATTTCTTGATTCTTTAAAATTTATGTCTAGTAGTCTTGATAAATTAGCTCAAAACTTACTACCTAATCAATTCCACGAACTCAAATTAAACTATCCACGCGAAGATGACTTTAAGCGTTTAATAAGGAAAGGTGTTTATCCGTATGAATACATGACTTCATTTGATTCTTTAAAAATAACTTCCCTTCCTACTCGCGATGAATTCTACAGTTCTTTAAATGATAATCATATTTCAGAAAATGATTACCATCATGCTCAAGATGTATGGAATCACTTTGATTGTAAAAACATGGGTGATTATTCTGATCTTTATTTAAAAACCGACGTTTTATTATTAACAGATATATTTGAAAATTTTAGGAACGTTTGTCTTAAAACTTATGAATTGGATCCTGCTCATTATTATACAGCACCTGGATTGAGTTGGGATGCTATGTTAATTTATACTAAAATTAATTTAGAGCTCCTAACAGATATTGACAAAATTACTTTTATTGCGAACAATATTAGGGGAGGTATATCACAGTGTAGTAACAGACATGCAAAAGCAAATAACCTATTTATGACTGATTATGATTCTGATAAACCATCTTCCTTTCTCATGTATCTAGACGCAAATAACCTTTACGGTTGGGCTATGTCTCAATGTCTTCCAACAGGTAAATTTGAATGGGTAGATGTAAATACAGATTTTAACATCCCCGATGATGCCGAATATGGTTATATTTTAGAAGTAGATTTAGAATATCCAAAAATCTTACATAATTGTCATTCAGATTTTCCCTTTTGCCCTGAAAATATATGCCTAGGGAATACCAAAAATACAAAACTGATTCCAAATCTAAAAGATAAAAAGAACTATGTTATCCATTACAGAAATCTTAAACAATGTTTAAAAAATGGTTTGAACCTACTTAAAATACATAGAATTCTTAAATTTGAACAATCTGCATGGTTAAAATGTTACATAGATTTAAATACACGTATGCGTTCTTTGGCAACCTCAGATTTTGAAAAAGATTTTTACAAACTTATGAATAATTCAGTTTTCGGGAAAACAATGGAAAATGTTATAAAACGCGTAAACGTTAAATTAGTGAACCATTGGTTGAATCGTGGGAAAACTCAGGGAGCTCAATCTTTGATTGCAAAACCTGAGTTTCACAGTCTATCCATTTTTTCAGAAAATTTAGTTGCAGTGCAATTAAAGAAAACAAGTGTCATATACAATAAACCAATTTATCTGGGGTTTTGTATATTGGATCTTTCAAAAACATTAATGTACACATTTCATTACGATTACATGAAAGAGAAATATCGAGATAATATTAAATTACTTTATACAGACACTGACAGTCTAATCTATCAAATATTTACAGAAAATTTCTATGCTGATATAAAAACTGATTTAGAAAACTATTTTGACACCTCTGACTATCCATCTAATAATGAATATGGTTTACCTTTAATAAATAAAAAACGGTTAGGGTTTTTTAAAGATGAAACTAACGGTAAAATTTTAAATGAGTTTGTAGGCCTGCGATCAAAAATGTATGCATTAGATGTGCAAAATAAATGTATATGTAAAGCAAAAGGCGTTAATAAATGCATCACAAAAAAGTTTTGTCTTAATGATTATAAATCATGTTTATATGAAAACAAAACTCAGTATAGTGAAATGCTAAGATTTAAATCCATTAAACACATAATGTATACTCAAAAAATAAACAAAATATCTCTATCACATAATGATACAAAACGGTACTTATTAGAAAATTCCACTGATACTCTTGCTTGGGGTCATTATAAGATAAAGGACATTTAATTTTTTTCATATTTTCTGTACAATGATAAGAATTATTTATTTATATTTTTGTGTATTATTAAATTAAATTAAAACACTGTAATTATAACTGTTATCAGATTATTGTGTGCTTAATTGGACCTACGACTGAAGAGGTTGGTGTTGCTTTCTAGATCACTGGGTATTTGTGAAGCACCAGTAGAGTGGTAACTGGCGGTGTAAATTATAAAATCAAATACATATAATACATTTAATTTTAACGAAATGTTTTATTCATTCCAATACCTCTTCAGAGTTTACACGTATATTCAAAATGATTCATTTTATTCATCCTTTTACTGCCATAGTCGCAGGTCCAACTGGATGTGGAAAATCTAATTTTGTTACAAATTTCATTAAATATATTAAAGAAATATGTAATAAAAACTTCAGTCAAATAACTTGGTGTTTTGATGAAATGCAGCCTTTGTATAATCTACCAAACGTGAATTATTATCAAGGCATACCAGATTTGAATATGTTTGATGGAAATGAACCAAACCTCATTATTATTGATGACCTTATGAGGGAATCTGATGGTCGTGTTGTTGATATATTTACCAAAGGTAGTCATCATAGAAACTTAAGTGTGTTTTACATAACTCAAAATTTATTTCATCAAGGTAAAGGTCAAAGAGACATTTCTTTGAATTCAAGCTATATAATTTATTTCAAAAACCCTCGCGACAAAACTCAAATTCGTTATTTGGCACGACAAGTTTCACCGGAAAATAACAAATTTGTCGAAGATGCCTACAGAGATTCTACTAAGGAAGCACATGGATACCTGATGATAGATCTAAAACAAAATACCTGCGATATTTGTCGAATAAAAACAAAAATATTTCCATCCGATGGTTATTGCACAGTATACATCCCTAAAAAAGAGTTTAAATATATCAAGAATCAACAAATACCCGTCATTTACAAATGATGGATCGACACCTCAAGACGCATAAAGATTTATTAAACGCACTGTACAAACTCAAGCCGAAACATCAACAAGCTCTTTTAAAAGCCTGTAACGACAAAGAAATTAATTTTATTTGTGAGTGCATTCATAACGTTCTACAAGGAAATGTAAAGCTTGAAGAAAAATCTAAGAATAAGCTACATAAATTTAAAAATATACTTCGTAAATTAGTGCGTAAAAGTACAAATAAAATAAGAAAGAATATAATAGTTCAAAAGGGTGGTGCTTTTTTACCGATTATATTGGGATCTATTTTAAGTGGTTTAATAAGTGGTCTTGTTTAAAATGGATCATGCAAAAAAAATGATATTAGTTGAACCAGGTTTAATAGATAAATTAAATCAAAGTAGAAATGAAAATCCTACCACTCGGTTGGATGCTGAAATGCAAAACATTTTGAATAGTAATATGGAAGACCGAAAAAAATGTAAATTGTACTTACAAATTTTACAAAGGTATCTCCATTTCACGGAAGAAGATCGAAAACCGTTTGAGCTCCCTATAATAACTCAAAATAATGATTTTACTGAACCAATGGATAAAAGTGAAAATCTAAATATAAATAACGACATCAAAATTAAAGATCTAGTTGCCAGTCAGACATCACGTAACGAAGAGAAAAAGCAAGATAATTGTGTGGATGAAAAAAATCCTCTCTACTCAAGAAATCAAATTCTAAGCTTGATACCTAAATCATACGTAAAAAGAGGTGAGTTGTTATTGGATTCGCTATCATTGAGTAAAAACAAATTTTTTTGGAACGATGATGGTACGGTAATTATAGACAACGAAGTAATTCCTGAAAGTAATATTATAGATTTAGTAAATGATACACTGCGGCCATTAAAAAGAAATGATCCAATTGGTTGGGAAAAATTTGCTAAAGCATTGAAGGATTTAAAAATACCATTAACCTATATCGGAAATCCCAAAAGACGTGAGTACATAGTGCAACTTCAAAAAGATATTGAAGATTCTTCACCAAAACACAAAGAGCTATATTATACTCCAAAAAGTGACGATAAGCATATAAGAAAAATAAAGAAAAAGATAGATTGGGAAAAATGGACCCCTTATTAGAAATAAATAGACTATATTATGATGTGTCACACCCAGCTGGATATAGCAGTATTGATAAATTATCACAAGCTATGAAAGGTAAAATGAATAAAGAAGATGTTAAAAAATGGTTGCAAGCCCAGGAAACGTACACGCTTCATAAACCAGTACATAGAAAGTTCCCACGAAACAAATATATCTTATCTAATATAAATGAACTATGGCAAGTTGATTTAAGTGATATGAGAACTTATTCTAAAGATAATAAAGGTTTTAATTATATTCTTTGTGTTATTGATGTCTTCAGCAAATATGCATATGCTAGATCATTGAAAAAGAAAAATTCTGAAACTATAAAAACTTGTTTCGAAAGTATATTTAAGGAAGCTAACATAACTCCAACACACATACAATCTGATAAAGGTACTGAATTTGTTTCAAAAGATGTACAAAGATACTTGAAATCTAAAAATATAAATTACTATACAACAAATAATCCAGATATTAAGGCAAGCATTGTAGAAAGATTTCAAAGAACGCTAAAAATGAAAATGTGGCGTTATTTCACACATAAGAATACACATAAATATATTGATATTTTACATGATTTGATTTACTCTTACAATCACAGTTTTCACTCTAGTATTAAGATGTGTCCTTGTGATGTGAATTCCAGTAATATAATAACTGTGTGGACAAATTTGTATGATAAAGGAAGTACAAAAAAATCATTTAAAACTACGTTACCTAAGTTTTATATTGGTGATCATGTAAGAATAACCAAGTATAAACATATCTTTCAAAAAGGTTACGAATCTAATTGGAGTGATGAAATATTTGTAATATCCTCTATAATAGACCGATCTCCGTGGTCTGTATACAGTATCAAAGATTTAGAAGGGGAAGAGGTAGTAGGAACATTTTATGAACGAGAGTTACAGAAGGTGATTTATGACCCCACCATAGAACATAAGATAGATAAAATAATTCGCTCTCGCTACACGGGCGACAGACAAGAACTGTTAGTTAAGTGGAAAGGTTATCCGAATAAATTTAATAGTTGGATTTCAGTTTCTAGTTTAAAACAAATATGAATAAAGACTTTTATTTAACTTTACTTAGCAATAGTTCAATGGAATATTTTCCTGACAACAAATCATCTATTTTTTCAACTAAATTACCGAAAGCCATCATACTCGAGGGGGAGTGGTGTGTGGGAATTGTTGAATTTCAATATCCATGCACTATGTTTACTGTTCAAGATCATGAGAATATTATGTACATAACGAAATTGATGAAGATGCCTAATGAAGTTAATCCTTCTACAGTGTACTATAAGCATTATATACCTGCCACAAACTATGATAATATCAACCATATTTTGACAGCATTGAATAGTATTCGAGAAAAAATTAAATTTACCTATGATAATATATCTAAGTTTGTATACGTTTCTGTGTTAGACGAATCGATAAAATCTGTAACATTATCACCCAAATTAAGTTTACAATTAGGATATGAACCAGGTAGAAACCTTGCTGAAAAAAATTTTGCAAAATGTCCAGCTAATTTGCATTTAGGATTACCATCTCAGTTATTCGTTTATTGTGATATAGTTGAACCTCAAATTGTTGGTGATGTAATGACTCCTCTTCTAAGAATCATACCATTGGATCCTTCAAAATACATATATGGGGCCAATAAAATGCATGTTTTTTCACCACCTCATTATTTATCTGTAATGCGTAGAGAATTTGATACCATTGAAATAGATATAAGGTCAAGCACTGGTCAAAAGATACCATTCCAATTTGGAACAGTGTGTGTTAAACTACATTTCAAAAAACTATAATGTATTCTCAACACAAGAACACATGCCCTTACGAACGCTATTATTCTCATCAAGCTGGGTCGGGTATAGGAGTGATTTATAAAGGAGCACCATATCAAAAGGGTCATGGGATTGGTAGTTTTCTTGGGGGTTTATTTAGATCAGTTTTACCATTACTATCTAGCGGTGTCCGCGCTGTTGGTAAGGAGGCATTGAGTGCTGGTGTAGGTCTTTTAACGGATATGGTTAGTGCCCGACCTATGGAAGATTCAATAAAAGCACGTCTTAAAGAAGTCGGTTCAAATTTAAAACGGAAAGCAGATGAAAAAATAGATAGAATTAATATGTCTGGATCGGGATATATAACAAAACGAAAACGAGTATCTGCATTCAGTCCATCGCTGACTGCGAAAGGGAAAGCTATAAAAAAATTGAAAATTAGATCCAAACAAATTAAAGATATATTTTGTAATTAATCAAAATGTCTTTTTTACATAGTCATTCCTGTGAATGCATTAAGTCGGAATTGGATTTATTTGCATTACCATCTACTCAGACTAGCATTGAAAGTGGAATATGGATCCACTACAAACCAATTTCATCACTTGCTGATGATGGTCCTATTGAATTTCAAGTACCTGGAGCAGGTGACGACTACATAGACCTATCACATACATTAATTCACATAAAAGCTAAAATATTGAATCAAGATAACACTAAACTAATGTCATCTACAGTTGTAGCTCCAGTTAATAATTGGTTACATTCACTCTTTAATCAACTTGATGTTTATTTAAATCAAAAACTTGTATCACCACCCAATAACACATATGCCTACCGTGCTTACATAGAAAATTTGTTGAACTATGCTCCGGCAGCTAAGGAATCTCATCTTACTTGTGCCCTATGGTATGAAGATACAGCTGGAAAAATGAATTCTACCGATGAAACTAATAAAGGATTTGGTAAAAGACAAGAGTTGGCTAACGAAAGTAAAGAAATTGAAATGATTGGACATCTACATGGTGATTTGTTCAACCAAGAAAAGTTTTTGATAAATGGTGTTGATATGTGTGTTAAATTAGTTCGTTCTCGAGAAAATTTCAATTTAATGGCTTCTACAGTTGATCTTAAATTAAAAGTGTGTATTACGGATGCAACTTTGATTATTCGTAGAGCCCGCATCAATCCTTCTGTTTTACTTGCCCATCAAAAAGTCTTAGCATCTACAACTGCCAAATACCCAATTACACGTGCAGAAGTCAAAGTTTTAACTATACCATCAGGAGTTCAAGGAAAAACTCTTGACAACATTTTCCTTGGTCAAGTACCTAAAAGATGTATAGTTGGATTTGTGAATAATGCCGCATTTAATGGGAACCTTACTAAAAACCCATTTAACTTTGAAAATTACAATATTAATACATTTTGTTTGTATATAGATGGTCATCAAATACCATCAAAAGCTCTACAACCTTCGTTTGATAACAATGTTTATACTACAGTCTATCATACTTTGTTTTCCGGGACTGGTATACATTTTCTTAACGAAGGTAATGGAATATCTCGTGAGAAATATGCTAATGGATACTGTATGTTAGCGTTTGATTTGACGCCTGATTTATCAGCAAACTCTTCTGGTCATTGGAATCTTATAAAGCATGGGAGTGTGAGATTAGAAGTTCGTTTCGAATCAGCTCTAACACAAACTATTAATTGTATTGTATATGCAGAGTTTGATAATGTTATAGAAATAGACAAAAATCGCAATATTTCGGTAGACTATAGTAGCTAAGAAAAAAAGTTTGTAAATTAAGTATGGTATATTTTTATTATGGTTTATTTGTTTATTGTGGACTAATCAATAAAATAAATATAAATTATTTTAGTTTTTTATTATGACTATTCTTGCAACCCTCTTCAACTGGTTACTTTAATTATGAAGTACTATAATAACCTATTTCACTGTTATTCCATAACACTACTTCTTTAACATTCGACCGGATAACGTTTCTTTTTTTTTATAAAATGAACACAACAGAGATAACGAATTACTTGAGGAAAATAGATTCATCCATCCAATATAATGTGTATGCAGCCAATAGATTGCCAATACACGTAGTAACTCCTACTTACATAATAAGCAACCTAGATCCAGATAATAAACCAGGTTCTCACTGGATCGCCATACATATAGATAAAAACGGGATTGGTCAGTACTTTGATTCATATGGTCGACCACCTCAAGGCTATCATCGAATGTTTTTAGCAAGGAATTCTAGGATGTGGAATTATAATACTAATCGAATCCAAAACGACTTTACAATCGTTTGTGGAGAGTATTGTATAATGTATTTATATTACAAATATCATGGTATGAGTTTAAAAGATTTTCAAAAATTATTTGATACCAATACAATGTGTAATGATGTATTATTATCGGGATTGTTTAAGTCATGTTTTAAAATAAATAAATAAAATACGAATAAAGAGTTTATTATATCTTTTATTCATTACTAATAACCTTACTTAATCATATATACAAATTCTTACAAATAATTCTTAAATGTTTACAATTAATTTACAATCCAAATTATGATCATGACCAAATATTAATTTTCTAGATTAGTATTAACATGCACAATGAGTTATAATAACTTATACTACAATGACCTTAAACACTGACTTACAACACTAAATGTTTACAATTAATTAAAATCCAAATTATGATCATGACAAAATATTAATATTCTAAATTAGTATTAACATGCACAATGAGTTATAATAACTTATACTACAATAACGCAATGTCCTTAAACACTCACTTACACATAAGCTTACGCACTATCTTATTTATCTGTGTCTATAAAATATTTCACACAGTCCTCTTTTGTAGCCAAGTGCTTGGTGATATTAAATATTATATCTCTCACTGACTGCAAGTTTTTGTCTTCGTCAGCTTCTGCGTAATATTTAACACGCACCTCAGCATGTTTCCAGTGTTCCATCGGAGCAATATTTTTTATCTTCTTGACATCATATATCTCAATCTTTATAAGATGAGATGCATCGGCGATGTCGTCCTTATTTGACGTGATGTATGAAACTCCACCACTGGAAGAGCGACCAACACTTGACGACTTTTTTGCCACCTTCTTTTTCTTCTTAGGTTTTTCGAAGAAGTCGTCGATGCAATTTGATCTCTTTGCTATTGCTTTTTTAACTTTGTATGCCAGGGTGCCTTCCTCGTCGCTGGGCTGATCATCATCGTCGTTATCTGCATAATAATAGTTTTTGAAAGCATTATCAGCGAACTGAAACAAAAAGTAAACTATTATAAGTATTGGCATAGAGAGGAGTGTAGGAATATGGGATACATAAAAATATATACATCATCAACAATTGATTAAAACAATCTGAGGTCAAAACACAATATTAACAGTAAATAAAACATAATTAATATTATATTACATCGAATTATACATAGGTACTTACATTCATTTTGCAGCAGAGTCACTATTTAAAAATTCACTATACAAACAACCGGAGTTCATTTGTGGTGTAGAGCACACTGTGGAATACGGTGTAGTATAATTTTTGTCATCGCTTTTATACGGCAGCTAAGGGTCATTTTGTTGTAGCAAAAGCAAAAACTGATACGATAGACCGGTATTCGATTTCTCTTATGGACAATGGGTTCCCAAAACTCATTGCTTAAGGGTGACATTAACAACCCCATGTGGTCCGTTGGTATTCAAACAATACGTGTACCGTAATTAATTTTAACACCGCTTGCCCATATGAACAATGAAGCTTTGAACAATAGGTAATACTGCTTTACATTACATTTGATTGATGTACCTAATAAATTACCCGATTTCTCTTATTGACAATGGCTACCTAAAACTTATAAAGAACCGTGTGATCTGTTGTTACCTATATTCAAAGAATACATACCATCACTAATTTTAATAGCTTTCCCTTATGAAGCTTTGAAACGCAGGTAATATTAAGACTATTACTAAGAAATTATACAGACACGTTGAGACATGACTATTCGAAGACAAGCGTAACTTCATAGAAAAAGGGATTCATACCTGCATACAAACAAAAATGAGACCATTCCTCAAGCTGGCTGACAAACGTGCAAAATAAACGTAAAATGTTTAAATATAAATTAAATTCGAGACAGGTATAAAATCTCCTTTGATATAAATCAAATTCGCGTGTGATATCAATTTTATTCGCGGCTGATATTAATTAAATTCGCGGTTGATATGAATAAAATTCGCGGTTGATATAAATTTAATTCGCGGTTGATATAAATTAAATTCGCGGTTGGTATAAATTAAATTCGCGGTTGATATAAATTTAATTCGCGGTTGATATAAATTTAATTCGCGGTTGATATAAATTTAATTCGCGGCTGCCGAGTCCTGTTCGGGAACCTATTCGCGGGTAGTAGGGTACCTGGATTCTGGAGCAAGTCTAGGGACCCTAGCTCCTTAGCTCGACCTAACTCGGGCCTAGATTTGTGCTCAGGAATCGACGAATCCCTATACTACTCTTATATAGTGAATCCTCTTACTGTCATTTGACAACTACCCCTTCTAGCAGATTTGAATGGCATCTATTTACTTATTTTTGTTCCGATTCATAAAATTCTTTTGATAATAGGTTTTAGTTAATGTAAAATTCGTGTCAACTACCCATATTCTTGGATATTTTATACAAAGCGCTCAGACTCCGGAACACTGCGCGGAGAATGATTGCTCGCGAATGCTTAATAAAAACTTATGATTTAGTGCAGTGACGCATACTCAGTTTGTATTAATAAATTGTAATTGAATGAGCTACATGCATTCCTATTGAAATCTCGTGATGTTCACTGTAAAGCATTTGGGGGATAAAGGTATTTTTGTTTAAGACTTTGAGCTTATTTTTTTTAGTTATTGAAGTACAATTGCCGTAGTTAATAATGGATTTGGAAATAAAAGATTCATTTATGGATATGTGGCGCGTTGCGATATATCAATTAACATACATTGAGCTGCTCTAATCTAATGTAATTAAACTTAAATCGTATATTAATTGTATGACCAAATGACTGCCTCTTTTGACTGTTGCAATTGTTCAATAGACCGGAGGAAGATCGAAATGTTGTGGTGATTTCTCGTCCTCGTAGATTTTATTAGTTAGAGCGAATTTGGACAGATTGCGGATAAAACAAATAAATAACACCCAACAGTCACACACATAGCCCCGGCCCTACTCTAAGATACGAGTCTTATGTTGTGGGTGTCAGGGACTACGAGAGACGCACCCTCTCAAAATACCCAGGCCCCGGACACTAATATCTGTCTGTCACACAAATATTTGTCTCGGTGTGAGAATCGAACCCACAGCCTCTCGTTTCACTCGCCAACTAAGCTACGAAGGATGTCGACAATACAACAATATTATAATCTTTTTTTTTTATCCTAGCACGGCAAAGTGACCGCACTTCACCTGATGGTAAGCGCAGTACGGTCCAATTAGAGTATCGAGTAGCAAGAGACGATCTAATTGGGTGAGTCAATCCGCCGCTACTCAACACAATCATGCCGGCCTGCTCAAAATCTTTCGTTATTTCGAGAAATGATAAAGATAAACAAATCCCTATTTATAACAGTCTGATATCGAAAATCTGACACAAAGGACAATGGGCGAATTTGTATGAGCCCTGTCCCCACCCACCAACAGACACCATACATATACATTATTATTAAGTGTACTATAAAAACTCTTACCACATCATTTAAATTTAATAAATCAATGGAGATTCCTTACAAAATAAAAAAAACATAAATGAAAAATGTTCTTAGTAAACTCCTATTTTATTGCGTTTTTATACTATTTTGACATACATACATATACACTCACGCCTGTAATCCCCGAAGGGGTAGGCAGAGGTGTAACCAGTACACCCACTTTTCGCCGAATTTCGGTCCCATAATGTGATAGGGGGCGAGCCTATCGCCATACCGGGCACCATTCCAGACTTCGGGTTAATACTGAGTATTTCTAGGTAGAAAAACCCAATATCACTTTACCCGACCCGGGGATCGAACCCGAGACCTCAGCACAGCAATCGTAACGCATGCGCAATTACAACTACGCCACAAAGGCAGTATTTTGACATACTTTTAATAAATATATAAAGAAATATGGTCGCGTAACATTTTGTTACATTTGATAGGCAATTTCACCAGGAACTGTTCGCCAAGTAACTAAACCTTAGGAACTACCAATAGCTAAAACAGCCTGTTTGGATATTTGAGCTTAGAACCTTTGGCATATTTATAGTACAAAATCTGATGCTGATCTGATGATGGTAGGGAAAGGAAAGATAAACTGGATCTTGGAAAATGTAATAGTTGGAGACGCCTTGTTTAATCGTATATGTTTAGTACTCTGTGTAATTGCAGAAGTTAAAATCTTTCCACAACAGAAAAACGTCCCGTTTGGACATAAACGTTTAAAAACCTAGGCAATTACAGAAACACCCTACATACGTGGTGCAACACGACCGCCATTCAAAGCATGGGTGGCATGAATACTTTTTAGTACTTTGTTTTTACAAATATCAAAAGAGATTTAAAATAAAGATTGTCTTATGAAAAACTATTCATTTATGGTTGTTCTTATTTTTTGCATATATTTTTAAAATAATTATATGAGACGAATATCTAATATATAATATGTTTTTAACATAATACTATTTTATTATAATATTTACTAACGACCCCCCGGGTTTGCACGATTGTTGTCAATCTTTGGAGACAGGTACATGTCAATGTGAACTCTTTCTAGATCATTTTAAAATCATAGTGCATTATTTTGATTAACCCTTATGGTTTAAGCCGGAGTTTTTTTTTGGCGCGGCAATGTGACCACACTGCACCTGGTGGTAAGCGCAGTGCCGTCCAGATAGAGTATCAAGTAGCGAGAGACAGTAATGTAATCACCCGAAAATATAATTAGACGATACGATTATCAAACGTTGACTTTACAGTACATTCTACAAATATAATATGTAAGTATTAGGTATACATTTAAACCTTCGGGAAAATATACAAATGATAATTATCATGTCGAGGCTGTCGATAGGTCTTATACATCCCTCTCCGATCTTCAGATATAGTATCACAATGCAATCGTGTGATAGTTCAGTAGAAATAACACAAGTTATTTAACAGAGTTAACAGAGTTAAATAACTTGTAATAACTTCAGAGTTTATTAAACTACTGCCAGTTCCGAAAGCAGTTATCCTATGGAGAAGAACTGGCCAGAAACTCCATGGTCGCGTTTCCGTGCAAGAAATCCCAGTTTTCTTCCATCCCCGTTCTTCAGGGTGTTCCACAAGCAATGCGGAATGACCTTAGTGTCCTAGGTATGGATATCCGCTGCGATCTTAATCCAAGGAGTCACATCGAGGGCGTAATATCCGCCACCTCCCGCAGGGTCGGAATCCTGAACAGGGTGCGGCGGTTTTTCACGCCCGGTCAGCTCTACCGCTTATATAAAGCGCAGGTGCGGCCGGGAATGGAATACTGCTCGCACCTCTAGGACGATCCCGCAAAATACCTTCTTGATGCCTTGGGTGGGTTCCAGCGGCGGGCCATCCGCATTGTGAATGATGCAGACGTGAGTAACAGTCTGGAGCCGCTACAGCTGCGTAGAGATATTTCCTCGCTTAGCGTGTTCTACCGTCTGTATCATGGCGAATGCTCTGAAGAATTGTTTGATCTTATCCCATCCTCTCCCTTCCATACCAGAACCACGCGTACTGGATTGAAAGAAAGAAAAGATTTTTTATTGTCGGAACGTTAAAACACATTAAAAAAAATGCAAAAATTACAATAATAATAATTGATCCGACAATGGGGGTCAATATTCAGCTGCATGCTATAGTACAGGCTAACCCATACTGCAGCGCTGGTTTTCGATGTAACTCAACCAGTGACGTACACATGTTATACAAAATAAAAACTCTTAAAAACTAGCCAGTATTAAATATAACCTCGTAACAAAAATAAACCTGAATTAAGCGTAATATTGCGGAGCCACAGCTTCGTGGTATCAACTACCCCGGCCCAAACCAAGTGGTTCGCAAACTCGTATTTTTGCCGCACCATTAAGCTGTGGAACAGTTTGCCAGCTACCGTGTTCCCTCCTTCCTATGATCCTGGGTCCTTTAGGCTGTGTGAAGTAGTAGTAGTAGTGTGAAGAAGCTAAACAGCAGGCTGGCATGATTATGTTGAGTAGCGATGGATAGACTGTCTCTTGCTACTCTATCTGGAGGTGAAGTGTGGTCACTTTGCCGCGCCAGCATAAAAAAAAAGTTGACGAAGAACGCGAGTCGCTACCGCAAAACTGCAACCTTGTCGGTTTTATGTAAGACAGCGGTAACATACCATTGAGGTAGGCCATTCAAGCTGTAGAAAAAAATGATTACAATGTAGCTCTACCACCTATATACTATATTATAGCACGGCGTAATATAATAAAATCAGAAAAAAATAAATTTACTATATAAAACAAAAATGTGAATTTAAAAAAAAACTCAATACTTTTCGTTGTTGTCGTCATACCAAAAAATCATCACCTTGCTAAGATTAATCGATTGAGATCAATTTCAAACCTGTTGACGGGTGGGGACACTTGACCCATTGTCCTTTAATAAATCAATGGAGGTTCCTTAGAAAATAAAAAAAACATAAACTAAAAATGTTCTTAGTAAACACTGCTATTTTATTGCATTTTTTTACTATTATGACATACTTTTAATAAATATATAAAGAAATGTGGTCGCGTAACATTTTGTTACATTTGATAGGCAATTTCACCAGGAACTGTTCGCCAAGTAACTAAACCTTAGGAACTACCAATAGCTAAAACAGCCTGTTTGGATATTTGAGCTTAGAACCTTTGGCATATTTATAATACAAAATCTGATGCTGATCTGATGATGGTAGGGAAAGGAAAGATAAACTGGATCTTGGAAAATGTAATAGTTGGAGACGTCTTGTTTGCTCGTATATTTTTAGTACTCTGTGTAATTGCAGAAGTTAAAATCTTTCCACAACAGATGATAGCAATAGCAAAAATATTATCGGAGCTCGTGAACTACATTAGGTAAAAACGTCCCGTTTGGACATAAACGTTTAAAAACCTAGGCAATAACAGAAACACCCTACATACGTGGTGCAACACGACCGCCTTTCATAGCATGGATGGCATGAATACTTTTTAGTACTTTGTTTTTACAAATATCAAAAGAGATTTAAAATAAAGATTGTCTTATGAAAAACTATTCATTTATGGTTGTTCTTATTTTTTGCATATATTTTTTAAAATAATGATATCAGACGAATTAAAAACATAATACTATTTTATTATAATATTTACTAACGACCCCCCGGGTTTGCACGATTGTTGTCAACCTTTGGAGACAGGTACATGTCAATGTGAACTCTTTCTAGATCATTTTAAAATCATAGTGCATTATTTTGATTAACCCTTATGGTTTAGCCGCAGTAAGTTTTTTTTTTGCACGGCAATGTGACCACACTGCACCTGATGTTAAGCGCAGTGCCGTCCAGATAGAGTATCAAGTAGCGAGAGACAGTAATGTAATCACCCGAAAATATAATTAGACGATACGATTATCAAACGTTGACTTTACTGTACATTCTACAAATATAATATGTAAGTATTAGGTATACATTTAAACCTTCGGGAAAAATATACAAATGATAATTATCATGTCGAGGCTGTCGAGAGGGCTTATACATCCCTCTCCGATCAATAGATATAGTATCACAATGCAATCGTGTGATAGTTCAGTAGAAATAACACAAGTTATTTAACAGAGTTAAATAACTTGTAATAACTTCAGAGTTTATTAAACTACTGCCAGTTCCGAATGCAGTTATCCTATGGAGAAGAACTGGCCAGAAACTCCATGGTCGCGTTTTCGTGCAAAAAATCCCCGTTTTCTCCCATCCCCGTTCGTCAGGGTGTTCCACTCGCAATGCGGAATGACCTTAGTGTCCTAGGTATGGATATCCGCTGCGATCTTAATCCAAGGAGTCACATCGAGGGCGTAATATCCGCCACCTCCCGCAGGGTCGGAATCCTGAACAGGGTGCGGCGGTTTTTCACGCCCGGTCAGCTCTACCGCTTATATAAAGCGCAGGTGCGGCCGGCAATGGAATACTGCTCGCACCTCTGGGCTGGTTCCGCAAAATACCTTCTTGATGCCTTGGGTGGGTTGCAGCGGCGGGCCATCCGCATTGTGAATAATCAGACGTGAGTAACAGTCAGGAGCCGCTACAGCTGCGTAGGGATATTTCCTCGCTTAGCGTGTTCTACCGTCTGTATCATGGCGAATGCTTTGAAGAATTGTTTGATCTTATCCCATCCTCTCCCTTCCATACCAGAACCACGCGTACTGGATTGAAGGAAAGAAAAGATTTTTTATTGCCGGAACGTTAAAACAATAAACAAAATGCAAAAATTACAATAATAATAATTGATCCGACAATGAGGGTCCCTATTCAGCTGCATGCTGCAGTACAGGCTAAACCATACTGCAGCGCTGGTTTTCGATAGAACCCAACCAGTGACGTATACATGTTATACAAAATAAAAACTCTTAAAAACTAGCCAGTATTAAATATAACCTAGTAACAAAAATAAACCTGAATTAAGCGTAATATTGCGGAGCCACAGCTTCGTGGTATCTACTACCCCGGCCCGAACCAAGAGGTTCGCAAACTCGTATTTTTGCCGCACCATCAAGCTGTGGAACAGTTTGCCAGCTACCGTGTTCCCTCCTTCCTATGATCCTGGTTCTTTTAGGCTTAGTGTGAAGAAGCTAAACAGCAGGCTGGCATGATTATGTTGAGTAGCGATGGATAGACTGTCTCTTGCTACTCTTATCTGGAGGTGAAGTGTGGTCACTTTGCTGCGCCAGCAAAAAAAAAAAGTTGACGAAGCATTCGTTAGGTCCCCCGTAGTCTCGTTGAGAACGCGAGTCGCTACCGCAAAACTGCAACCTTGACGGTTTTATGTAAGACAGCGGTAACATACCATTGAGGTAGGCCATTCAAGCTGTAGAAAAAAAATGATTATAATGTAGCTCTACCACCTATATACTATGTTATAGCACGGCGTAATATAGTAAAATCAGCAAAAATTAAATTTTCTATATAAAACAAAAATGTGAATTAAAAAAAAACTCAAAACTTTTCGTTGTTGTCGTCATACCAAAAAATCATCACCTTGCTATGATTAATCGATTGAGACCTGTTGACGGGTGGGGACACTTGACCCATTGTCCTTTAAGCATTTAAAATAGAACACGCCGAAAGTACAAAGGGTTTCTAATTTGTCTACATAATCCTAAAATTAATGAGATCACTATGTTTATCTGTAATTGAACTTTGGTCATTTCGTAATGCATGTGAAAGTTGAATGATATAAAGTATATGAGGTGATAAAATTTACTGGAATCTGCTCGCACTACTTATTACCCAGACAGTAATCTTACTAATATTATAAATGCGAATGTTTGGTTGAATGGATGTTTGTCACTCAATCACGCTACAATTTCTGGACGGATAGGGTTACTCTTGACACTCGATTCCAATTTAAAATTGGAATTGGGTTCGAGAACTGTACAATTGGCACTCTTGAACGCAACACCAGCCCACGATTTAACTGAATGCGGCGGAATTTTTAGTAACTAAAGTTGGGTGTTATTTATTTATTTATAACACCACTGGTGTGTGTCGGCTGCTTAAACACATGAATACTTTAATACACAGTAGTTTACACCGCAGTCAACGTATTGGACAGATATATGGGAAACAGTAATAGCCGATTACCTTAATCCCTAATTTAGAGATAAATAAGAAATTAAACCAATCAAACTATGTAATTAGTAAGTGTGGCATTCAAACTCTTCTTACTGGTTCATTTGTGGTGACGATCTGCAGTTTCGAATCGAGACCGTTCGTTGAAACGCAGTAACAATTAATACCAGGAAATTGGTGATACTATCAAAACAATAAGTCTCCCGATAAAAATATAAAATCTTTACCAATCATGGAAAAAACACTTTAAATTCTGGCACAGGGTTTTTACCCATAACAACTTCGAAATATTTCCTTGAAGATTTTGATACTAAGCAATAGTAGTCTGATGGTAGTCTGTCCAAAGCTAAGATAATACAAGACCAGGGACCAGGGACCAGGGGAATAATGTGCTACCATAAGTTTGATTTCTGCTCAGAGACAAATGTTTCTCTACTTATATAGAACTAGATGTTGCCCGTGGCTGCGCCCGCGTAGACGTCATTTTTGGAAGAGGTATACAATCCATTGAGGCATCTTAAGGTATTACACCTTTCTATATTTCGCTATCCCATAGGAAGCGTACATTTTTTCGGGATAAAAAGTGGCCTGTCATTTTCTGATCCCTAAACTGCCACTATGCAAAAAATCATATAGATCCTTGCTTTGTTCAAAATAAACTATCCTACGGGAACGTTCATTTTGCCGGGATAAAAAGTAGCCTATGTGCTATTCTAGACTATAATATATCTCTGTGCCAAATTTCAACCAGTAGGCTTACTCTTGAACACAATTCCGATCGATCCCTATTGTATTTGAGAGGTTTCGTACTTTTGAGCGTCATATTATTTCAATATTGTGTAGCTATTAATATGTAGTAATTGGAATTAAGATTATCATTATTATTATATATGAATAGTTATAGAATATTGAAATAATATGGCGCTTAGATCGCACTCGGAATACGAAATCTCAGAAATCCAATACCGATCAATCGGAATTGTCTGCAAGAGTAAACCGGCAGATTCAAATCCAATCTAGAAGATATTGGAACTCTAACTCAGCCAACTAAATGAAATAGAATATTTACGAACTAAGGGGGAGTAAGGGGAGAGCGGAACTAAGATCTTATCCGACCCAAATGTCATCCTCACCTGCCCGCGCCGGATGGCGGCGGTGACCAATTGGCTGCCGAGGTGCTCCCTGCTAGATAACGGACGAGGCTCTGGCGACCGAGTATCTGGCGGTATATCCAGACAACGCTTCACACAGAGTAAATACCTGTGCAACGGAATCCACCAACCCTTTCCGTAGGGTTTTCCTTTCCTGAAAGGACAGGTTTTTGTGCGTCAGATGGCAATCGGTACTGGACTAATAAACCCAAATCGCCGCTTAAAATAGAAAGATATGAATAGTCAAGTTTTAAAAGAGCATGTATCTGATAGGGCGCCGCCGCAAAACGACGCGCAGAGACATCGCCCTACATCTGCGACAAGTATGCGAGGGCTACCGAGTCATGGACGGGCTCGGTTAAAGACGCTAGTTCTGCAGCAAAACTTGAAAGTCCGCTTCGCAACATTGAATGTTGGCTCACTAACGGGAAGAACGAAGGAACTTGCAGAACTATTCCATAGGAGGAGAACCGACTTCGCCTGCTTGCAGGAAACAAAATGGCGTGGGTCTAAATCACGAAACATCGGTGAAGGATATAAGATGATGTACACTGGGTCAAGAGAAGGACGTAATGGCGTAGCTATAGTGGTTAGCCAGGAACATCTGGATAATATAATTGAGGTACAGCGAATAAATGACCGCATCATGTATGTGAAGGTACAAATCGAAGAAGAGATTGTTAACATCTTATCCGTCTACGCACCTCAAGCGGGGTGTAGGGACTCTGAAAAAGGTGCTTTCTGGTCTGCATTTGAAGACGTACTGCAACAGATACCGAATGGAGAGACGTGTGTCATTGGTGGAGATCTAAATGGACACATAGGCAAAAACTGTCCTGCATTCGAGCGAGTACACGGGGGATACGCTTACGGATCCCTAAATGAGGCTGGAGAAGTAATATTATCAACCGCTATGGCTCATAATTTGGCCATCATTAACAGTTTTTTCAAAAAGAAGCCAGAACATCTCATTACATACAAAAGTGGTCGTCATAGTACACAGATAGACTACATATTAACAAACAGGGCAAATATTGGTCGAATAAAGAACTGCAAAGTGATCCCAGGGGAATGTGTTATCTCACAACATCGTATAGTAGTCATGGATATGACTTTCCATCAGAAATCTGCTCCCAAGCCTCAAAAAGTACCAGAGATTACCAAGTGGTGGCTCCTAAAAGGTGATAAGGCTGCGGAGTTTAGACAAGAGATGGAAGACACGATTATAAGTATGGATGTTGACGTGAACTCGATGTGGAAACAAGTATATTCACAGATTATGAAGGCAGCAAACAGGATCCTAGGCCGCACTAAACCAGGTAAAAAGTCACTGAGGGAAACTTGGTGGTGGAGTGCTACAGTGCAAACGGCGCTACAAGAAAAGAAAAGAACATTCAAAATCTGGCAGTCCACAAGTTCACAGGAAGATAAAGATGTGTATAAAACAGCAAAGAAACGGGCAAAGAAAACTGTAGCCATTGAAAGGAGAAAAGCCTTGGGATCTTTATACGATACGCTGGAAAGTGGAGAGGGGCAGAAAGAAATATTCAAACTTGCTAAGTCTCGTAGTAAGGCATCGGAAGATCCAGTAAAAACAAGGATCATCAAGGGTAGTGACGGGGCAATGAGGTATTCAGACGAAGACATCTTAACAACATGGCACGGTTACTATGAGAAACTTCTTAACACAACATCTAAATCTCATACTCTCCCTGAGATGAGCAAAAATTTAGGACTAATACCATCGATAACACCTCAGGAAGTAAAAGCTGCACTTAAAAAGATGGCTAACAAGAAGTCACCAGGACCTGATGGAATACCTGTGGAAGCATGGAAGTGCCTAGGAGACAAGGGTGTTTATATTCTCACGCACCTGTTCATAAAATCTATGGAATCTTCACGAATACCGGACGCGTGGAGATTAAGTACCATCGTTCCCCTCTACAAAGGGAAAGGCAGTAGGTATGAGTGCAATAACTACCGTGCGATAAAACTAATGAGCCACACGATGAAGCTATACGAACGAGTTATTGACACCCGGCTAAGATCAGAGAGCTCGTTATCTAACAGCCAGTATGGATTTGTCCCCGGCTTATCCACAATCGACCCAATGTTTGCCATCAGCATGATCTCCCAGGAATTCAGAGCTAAAGGTAAACCAATATATATTGCGTTTTTGGATTTGGAAAAGGCATTTGACCGCGTACCCCGTCCGACAATCTGGTGGAGTCTTCGTAAGAAAAATATCCCAGAAAGGTACGTCGATATCATTGCTGACATGTACAGGGACGTAACATCGGTAATCAGAACCACAGTGGGTCAGACAAAACCAATAGCGGTGACTGAGGGAGTGCATCAAGGTTCAGTACTCAGTCCGTATTTATTCTGCTTGGTGATGGATGCCCTAACTGAGACTGCTCAAACCCTGGTGCCGTGGACATTTATATATGCTGATGATGTAGCTATCTGCACAACGTCCCGAGGCGAGCTGGAATATGCTCTTGGAGAATGGAAACATCAGTTACAAACAGGCGGTCTAATGTTGAGTGTCCCAAAAACCCAATACATGGTCTGCAACGACCCAGACTCACTAAATAGCCCTATTGTCATCGATGGGCAGCAAGTTGCGATATGTAACGAATATAAATATCTGGGTACTATGTTGCATAATACGGGAAATGTCGACACAAACATTCAACATCGAATTGCGGCAGCTTGGCTAAAGTGGCGAGAAGTAACCGGTGTAACCTGCGACCAAAGAATGCCTGTGAAACTTAAGGGACTTATATATAAAAGTATCATCAGACCAGTCCTCACCTATGGTAGCGAAACGTGGGCTTTGACTCAACGCCATGTCCAGTCCATGCAAGTTGCGGAAATGAAGATGCTTCGGTGGATGTGCGGAGTGACCAGACTCGACAAAATTCGCAACGAGTACGTTCGCGGTAGTCTGGGAGTACGCGACATCGCCGACAAGCTACAAGAAAGCAGGCTGCGATGGTTTGGGCACATCAGAAGAAGGCCCCCAGAGTACATTGGAAATGTAGTGACCAATCTGAACATTACAGGGCCCAGACCCAGAGGGCGACCTAAAACCAAATGGACAGATGTGGTCAAAAAAGATCTTAGTTCCTGCAACGTGACCGAGTACGATACGTCGGACAGAGCGAAGTGGAGACAAAATACCAGGAAGGCAGACCCCACCATCAGATGGGAATAATTAGTGCACAGGAGAGAGAGAACACCCAACAGTCACACACATAGCCCCGACCCCACACTAAGATACAAGTCTTGTGTTGTGGGTATCAGGAGCTACGAGAGACTTTCGGTCTCACAACACCCAGACCCTGGACACAAATAGCTATCTGTCACACAAACATTTGTACCGGTGTGGGAATCAAACCCACGGCCTCTCGTTTCACAGCCGGCTACTCGCCAACTGCGTCAAGGTGTTAATATAAATCTATACAAACATGCGGCCCCAACACACACGTGGCAGCATGATCGTAGAACCCATATTTTTTATTTTCATAAGGGCACGGCAAAATGACCACACTGCACCTGATGGTAAGCGCTGTGCTGTGCAATGAGAGTATCGAGTAGCAAGAGACGATCTATCCCCCGCTACTAAACACAATCATACCGGCCTGTTTTTTCGCACTACGTCATGGGCAAGAAGGGGAAGTAGCGGTCGAGGGTCTATTGTCAGAGTACTCTCTAGACGACTCTAGACCCCGACAAAAATTGGATGTACACTGGCTGATCCCGGAACGCGACACACTTGCGTGTGCCACTATGGCTGGTTTTACACCCTGTGTAGTGTGTACGGTACGAGCTATCCGGGTGGATATGATTATCCTACCACCACAAATCATTTTTAGATTTTTAAGCGACATGCGTTCGCTGCTGCATAAGCATTCGGTACACGAATTCGAGAAACATGTCTAGCTTGTAGTGATCTTTTAATAATAACACATAGCTATCTGAGTAATTAGTAGAATAGCAGCGATAGCCTAGTTGGTTGCGGTACGGACTGTCAAGACGAAAGTCGTATGTTCGAAACTCAAATGGCATACACCTCTGACGTTTCTAAAGTTACGTGTGTATTAATTGTTAATTATCGCTTGCTTTAAAGGTGAAGGAAAACATCGTGAGGAAACCTGAATACCTGAGAATTCTCATAAGAATTTCGAAGGTATGTGAAGTCTACCAACCCGCATTAGGTCAGCGTGGTGGACTAAGGCCTAACCCCTCTCATTAGTAATGTTTAATACAGGGCTAATATTATTATTATCTGAATTACCAATATAAAACTCCTTGACTAAGTCGTATCGGCCAACACCGCGCACCCTGGAGCTGTTCGTGGAGTCACTCCTCAGCAAAGCGATGCAGGTGACCCTCGCGAGGAACGCGAAGACACTCAGCCCGTCGCACGTGAAGCAGTGCATACTGGCTGAGTCGAGGTTCGACTTCCTGAGAGACTTGGTGAGTGTTCAGATTTTTCTATGCCTGGATATGCAGACGGTCCACCTGATGTTAAGTAGTCACCGCCGCCCGTAGACTTCTGCAATGCCAGGACACAGCAAAGCCGCTGTCTACTGTCGACATAATATGTGGTTATATTTCTAGAAGCCAGTAATTTTCCTGTCTATATAATAAAATGAAGATACATGGCCATATTGAAGAAACTCCTAATTCTGCTCCTGCTCTTCCTTTCGAACTTTTTTTGTTTTATATCGTCGGCCTAAGACCAAAAACCATTTTCGCTATATCATTCCAGAGAATTTGTAAGTCATTAATGTATTTCCTGTGACTATTGTCATAATTGAAAGACGTGCAGACCAAAACTAAAACATCTATGTAATTTTTTATTTATTTTTTTATCCTGGGATGGCAAAGTGACCACACCGCACCTGATGGTAAGCGCAGTGCCGTCCAAATAGAGTATCGAGTAACGAGAGACAATCTATCCCCCGCTACTCAATACAATCATGCCGGCCTACTTCTTCATACTACGCCATTGGCAAGAAGGTGAAGATGCGGTCGAGGGTCACTCAAAGTACTCAGAAGGCCGCAAAACGGCCAAACATCGTACCCCAACTCTAGACACCCGACAGAAACCGGATGTGCACTGGCTGATCCCGGAACGCGACACGCTCGCGCGTGCCACTATGGCGGGTTTTACACCCTGTGTACGGTGGTCGCTATCCGGGCGGATATGAATATCCTACCAGTAAAAATTTACATTGCATATTTGATGACTTGGTTTGGTGCCAATGTAAATTTTTATCATACCATAATAATTAAGAGTTTGGTTTAGGTGAAGAACATACCAGACGTGTCTGCAGCCGAGGAGAAAGAATTGATGAGCGCGGAGAGTTCGCCAAATTCATCGAGGTGAGTGCATCAATCGATTTGTTCTATTTTTATCCACGATGTGGGCCGCAGGTTATAATTAATTGGCAAGACGTAGGAGGGCGCTTGGGTAAATTTATTTACTATTTTCATTAGATTCAACAATTCTAAGATACTTTATATTTATTATTCGTTGAAAAAATACTAGTTGTAATTTTTTCATCATAATACTTTAGATGGGTCTATACCTCGTAGAAAGGTGAACTGGATTTCGTTGGACGATAAAAAGAATCGGAACTTAAACATTGAAACTCCATTGTAAGTTATCTGAGACGAAAGATGGATTCTAATATGCAAGTAATTTTGAGATACTTTGAATTTCTAACCAGAAAAAAATAATATACCGCCTCTCCAACAACAGTAAGTGTCTGAAAAACCTTCAATAGTAAGACTCTCCCAGGTCCTACTTACTAGTTGGGGCTTTGAAAACAATCCAAAAAGCGCTAGTCGACGTTGTAGTAGAAAAAATGAGAGCCGCCCTGTGGTTTGGGGGCGTTTGGAGAATCCCACCACGGTTTCCCCTGCCTGTCGTAAGAGGCGACTAATAGTGGCATCGGGGGTCGCGGGGGGCTGTCGTAGCGCCCTTTACGGTGTATCGAAATTTGTTTGTACATAGTTTTATTTTGTATATACTTCGTCGGCACACCGGGCGACCCCGGGATGACGGCAGCGCGGGTGGTTGGCCTCGTTGCTGCCGTGGACGCCGAGGGCGTCCTTCGGTGCGCGGGGTTTTCTGAGCCCCCTCCCCCCCACATGGAGACGGGCCGCAAGTCGGCCCCGCGCAGGGGCGGTTCCGGTCGAAAATGGGGCGCTTCTCGCCCCGTGTGCCCGGGACCGTCTCTTATGCGCCGAAGAGGGCTACCGCGGGGTTTTTAGTTGGTATTGCCGGTGTAGGGATGATCATAATTATCCGCTTAAGGTCAGGTAGATGAATGACGCTATCTTAATAAATAATAGTGGAACTGGATGAGATACTTTGATCAAAAAGACCTTTACTATGCGCAGATGTCTGTCGTGATTGATCCATTATGTTTAGCATCCAAAACAGTACAATTCGAATAAAGAAATCTACCCATAGTAAAGAGTTCACCAAAGTGATGATTGAATACATTAATGGTCTTCTATTCCTAACTGGTGTCTTAACTCGGCCTGTTACAGATGTTCAGAGGTGATCGCACCGCCACGCAGGATAGCGCGCGAAGACTCGAATAGTTCCAGCAGCAGTGACGTCAAGGTGCAGCCACTGCCAGCGATCGTCGCGCCACATCTCAAACGAGTGCTATCCTCTGAAACAGAAGTCCCCAACAAAACCATCAAAACAGAAACAATCACCGCACCAATCGTCTCGAACGACATCGCCATAGATCTGTCCAAGAAAACAACAGAAGACAGACCGATACGGACGGCCAACTTCTACCAAGAAACTCTGCCAGACGAGGTACCTCACAAAAGTGTTATAACTGTCAACCCGACGTACGGCTCCCCGCAGCCATCGACGAGTTACACAAATCTGACCGCTATAGAACCTGTACACAGAATAGAAATTCCAGTGCCAAAACCATATGACGTACGACCTGTGACGCCTAGGACGCCTATCACACCGATCACGCCGATTTTGAACATAGATTTCACTAAGAATCTAACAAATCCGGAGATCAAAGTTCTAGACACGACAGCAGCCAATATAATGGGCATGCCTAAGAATGACAAGTTAAAAGTGCACAGGCAAAATTCTAAGCATAAGGAAGTGAAAAAAGTAGAAATAAAACCGTTACCGCCTCCGCTTCCGCTTCCGGTCGACATAGACCATTTGAATTCCGGTAATTTACAAATAGACGAGGACTATGACACCTGAATGTGTAAATTTGTTTGTTTTTCGTGTTTTAAGGATTTTTTTAATGTAGTCGTATTTGTTGTTTAAATATTTGTTTTTCTCTTTATTTGTAAGTTGACGTTTTGAACTGTCAGTGTCAGTTTTGACAGTGATGTGTGTCATTATGTTTACATGACAAATACGGCTTGGAGTCACGTTGTTTACCAACTTAGGTATAAACGGTAAGTTAAAGGGTCAGTGCAGTCGGAGGGAATGATGGTGAAGACATTCTACACTATAACATTTCAAATTGAACCTTATGCCTTTACCATACGGCTAGTATTAGTATGAAAATAAATGTGTTTATTTTTATTAAACTAATATGAGTGGTATGCTGTACGAAATAAGGTCGAATATCATCTAATTTTGACTTTTCGCCGCCATGCCGTCCGTCAACGCTGAACCTAAGTCAGAGATAATTTTGTTTTTTTTTTATACGCTGAATAATAATGCATAGGTGTTTTCACATTGATAAGTTAATAGATGCGACTGTTTGCGAAACAGAAACTATGTATGTGTGTGAAGTTTGTTTTTATATTATGGAAGATATTGTGTTTCCGACTAGTAATGTTGCCAACTCATATAGAACTGAAACTATAACAAATTAGTGAAGTGAGGTTTACTAGAAAGTCGACTTTAAATCTGTTACATACAGCATACATTTCTTTACAACACATAATAAAGGACTCATTTGTCCCCTTCTACCATTGGCTGTTTTCTTTTTTAAAAACGGCATTGGCGTTTTCAATTTGGATTGCTATATTTAAAGATTATTGGTGTAAAATTGTATGGGTAAAATTTAAGATTCTGTTTGGGTACTATCAAAATTATGTTTTATAATAAAATTCCATTTTCAAACGCTTGGTTACGCGTTAGAAATGTCTAACTACCTACGTACTGTTTATGTATGTATTCATTGTAATTTACCTGGTATTATTCAAGAGGTTATCTGGTTCAGTGCAAGTACTCAATAGCCAAAATCAAATAGACATAGCCAAGGTTCTTTTGTACCGTTTTTGGTTTAACATGGCGATTCTGTCATACAGCACTGTAAGGAAACTTAGATGCGTATGACACGCATTGTGAGAGTCCGGCCTGATACAGACATATATCTTATAGACGACGCAAATCAATTACTCCACCTTTTTTGTCTTGGCATGGTAAAGTGAATACACTGCGCCTGAGGGTAAGCGCAGTGTCCAGTTAGAGTATCAAGAAGAGAACTATATCTCGCTACTCGACACAATCATGCCGGCCTGATGTGTAGCTTCTTCGCACTCCTAAAGGACCCAGGATCATAGGAAGGAGGGTAGCACGAGAAGTACGGTAGCTGGCAAACTGTTCCACAGCATGGCATATCGATCGAATCGTAAGCAAAAGCGTGAGTGCTTTGATTTAGTGTTATGCTGTTGTTAAAACATCAGCCGAACACACAAATGGCATAACCAATTCTAAAACCTTCATAAATAGTTCAAAGAGGAAACACCTCATTTTGTCGTCAACTGTATGATAATTTTGCTCATTTGTTTTTTACGTATCGAAGTACTTGTGTCGTTTAATTACATTTATGTCTGTGCTCAATAACTTTTATTCGAATGCACTGCTTTTAATTTACAGTCACAATTTGATGAGTCCTATATAGAAGGGCGAAATTGCAAATACATAATTTTACAAAAGAACGTGTGTTCTTTAACACTTGCTTTTTACAGTAAAACCATTTTCCAAATTTCAAATAATTTGGATTGTGTGATTAGCCATAAAACAAAAATACGCCTTCTTAGAAACACCAAAAACTGACAGCTCTATTTTTATATGACATCTAATGAATGATTTTAGTTGATATTTTATCCGACTGCACGAAGTAATGAACGGTTTCTGTTGTATCGAATATTTGTTTTTATATCAGCAAGTGAGGCATATTATTGTCGACTTAGGACATGTATCAGTAGCGGACTAAGGGGACAGAAAGAGGTCTTCTGGGGCCCCAAAAGGATTTCTTGGTATTTAGAGGCCACCGAGCCCATTCAAATTACATACATGAGATCTAAGCAGACGTTTCGTTTCGGCCCCCAGGCTTAGTCCGCCGCTGACATGAACATTTATGTCTATGGCAAAATGTATGAATAATCTATTGTGTATCACATTAGATGTAAGAATGTTTGGTGTGATGATTAGGTGGGGGGTACGGTGGGATATCACCCACAAGCCTGATGAATACAATAAAAAATTCTTGGTGCTTGTATGTTGAACTTGTTATATTGCATATTTATTTACCAAAAAATATTTTTCACACACACATACACTCACGCCTGTAATCCCCGAAGGGGTAGGCAGAGGTGTGGCCAGTACACCCACTTTTCAAAACTCATGCTACATATTATTATGTATTGATATGGACAAAACTATTTGAGATATTAGCAATCTTAAATATTAATTATTTTGTGTTCCTTAGGCTGTGTTGTTTAAACCGTAGTTAATTTAACTATTGTTTAAGTCATTCCATAGTCAAATATAAGATCATAGCATTATTTCTTCGAAATTCAAACTGGATTGTTCTCTATTGATATCACAATAATAAGTGTAATTATAGATGGAACTGTGACGTAAATGAAAAATATTTTGAATTGAAGTAGTTTCTTGGCATATCAAATTAAACACCCACTGCACCCCCTATATGAATGGTAATGAATAAACCTGGGTTACCTCCACAGTCAGTCGAATTAAACTATTCAATAATTATTATCTCGAGATGTCGCCACTTATATAGTACCTACGGTTAGCACAAAAACAATTAAGACTAAATTATTATAAGCTGTTGTATAAAAACTTCTTGTATAGTTCGTGCATATCACGAAGATGCGCTCAATCCAAATTTGAACTTTATTCTGGTTGCGTAATGTTTGTATTGCTGTGTACATTACGAATAATAACACGCATATGTTTGATGCTGTGGTGAGAATTGTGCGAGTCTTCGTAAAATGCACAAACTATGGTGCCTAAGGGGAATGTCCATAAGATACCTTAAGGGCATTCCCTAGTGATTAAAATATCCCTTTTGACTAGACTAGAATCTTATTGCAATAAAAAACCGCTATGTAGCCTCAGTGGGAAATGTAGACAGAGCCGCTCTTAAACTTTTATACGTGACCCGATGTCCCCTAGACTATATCACTCCGTACCTCAATGTAGTTCATGACATTGAATGCATGGTTTTCTTATTTTCTCTAACTCCGAATTTCAATTATGATACCAATTTAAAACTGTCAGTAGAAGCGGCGTATATTCATATCATATATGCTGGTGGTAGGATATTCATATCCGCCCGGATAGCGACCACCGTACACAGGGCGAAAAACCCGCCATAGTGGCACACGCAAGTGTGTCGCGTTCCGGGATCAGCCAGTGTACACCCGGTTTTTGTCGGGGGTCTGGAGTTGGGGTACAATGGCCATTTTACGGCCTTCTTAGTACTCTGACACTAGACCCTCGACCTCTTCTTCACCTTCTTGCCCATGGCGTAGTGTGAAGAAGCAGGCCGGCATGAGTGTGTTGAGTAGCCGGGGATAGATCGTCTCTCGCTACTCAGTACTCTATTTGGACCGTACTGCGCTTACCATCAGGTACAGTGCGGTCACTTTGCCGTGCCAGGATAAAAAAAAAAAACATATTTTGACATTAGCTTATCAGTAGTTCAACCAAGAGTTTATATCAAAAAATTACGATAGCGTTATAACGTTGTTTTTTAGTATCGAAACGTTTCAATTTTATAGTATCAAATTTAATTTCTAATGTAACCGCTAGAGGCGCTGTAAATTTTGTCATATAAATATTTTGCGTTGTCGCTAGGGAATATAACTGAGAAAAACATGGTTAAGTTGATGAAGAAAAATTTTGAAACTCGCTATTGAACAGGTCTCATGAACATATTGTCATTCGAAATTCGTGTTTGATGTTACACATTGAATTAAGTAATAATAGTCAACATTGGACACGGACTCAGAAGTGTGTAAGAGGGGGGCAAGGGTCACGACGTGTTAATGATCATTTACACTCGAATTTAATGAATCTTGGATCAACATATAGCTCATAAAATTTAGTTGTCCTCATGAAGCGTCATTATAATAGCCGTGAGGCAAACACAGGGCCTTGATTAGACTAACTTAATAGCTTAAATCCCAATCATTTGCTTTACAAGAAACATATTAATGACATTTTAAAATATCAAGATAGAATTTTATATTTCTCTTGATAAGAAAACCCGAGTGTAAATGTTTGCTAATCACAAAGCTATAATTGAATTAGTATATCATATTGTATAATAACGCATCTTCCATAGTTAATAATGTACTTTAAGAACTCTGATTTACTAATTAAGAATTTGACGACCCGGGGGATGAGGGCTCCTGTCATCCATACCCCATGTCAATTTACGACGACCAAAAATATTTTGATCATTTAGAAACGTCCGAATACATAAGCAATAATACAAGCAGGTAGAAATTTGTATGATATGGTAAGAATGTGTATGTTATTATTACATTGTTGTAATTTATGTTATAGAAATACAAATTGGTGATACGTAAGCGGCTTTTATTTTCGTCTTTTTATATACCCAACATTTATTCCAACATTTCTATTTATTCCAGTGACGGATTCAGGCATGGAGTAACACATTTTTGGGGCCCATTTGTTTTAGCTGAGTAATGGCATAGAATGAGTTGTACGTCACAGCATCACTTTGAGGGACGTGGTAATTTCAATAATTAAATATATAGATTTACTTAAGACCGTTATTTAAAAAGAAACTTTAGAAGTCTGCAGAGCAACGAATGTATTTTTTTAACCTGGCACTTTTTTTTGATTTTTTTATTAAAATATCAATTTAAAAAATTCGATTATTATGTTATGCACATCCCTAGTTGTATGTTGTACACATATTATGACAATTCTGTGGTACTTGGGATGGGCGAGATACCATACCATATTATAATATTATATTATTAAAATATTATTCCACCAGCTACATGTTTAGATAATGTTCTAATCACAATAAATGATTAAATGCATAGAAATAATGCTCTTTGTTTTATTCCTTTTCTATAAAGTTTCTTTTCTTTCTGTTGCTCGCGGCTCCGCCCGCGTGGAGTTTATTTTCGGGAGCAGAAGTATCAATGCAAGGAGTTGTCTTCTGCACTGAGGCACCTATAGCGATCGTCCTGACTCTCAGGTGTTGGGCGTGTCTATATGGCTAGACACGCTACGGGGCGCCTACGTTCCGACTGACACAGGTATTAACGTACCATGGGTGTTTCGGTTCCTTCCTGTGTCGGATCGGAAAGGAGGTGTCCGCCGTGTACCACCACTGTGGCAACTGCCGCGAGGACACGGCCCATCATAGGTTGGAGGAGTGTCCAGCCTGGGACGAATAGCCCAACGCTCTCAGAGCAGTCGTTGGAGGAGACCTCTCGCTGCCGGCCGTGGTGTCGTCCATGGTCGCCAACCGGAGGTCCTGGCGTGCGGTGGCCCACTTCTGCGAGTGTGTCATTTCGCAGAAGGAGAGTGCTGAGAGGGATCGAGAACGATATGATCCCGCCGTCAGAGAAGACGTAGGAGGCGCCGGGTGGACGACTGACCGGCTCCTTAGCCCCCATGGAGATGGGCTCCTACGCACCGCGCAGGGGCGATTCCGGCTGCAATTTTAGCACTCCTTAGAATACCCCGGGATCACTCCGTAAGTGCCGAAGAAGGCCACCGCGGGGTTTTAGCTGGTAGTGTCCGGTTGGGGCTACAAAGGGGATAGGGACTCGGCCCGACGGCAGCCCGGATAGCCATCATCCGGGCGAGGCGTGCTGGGTCGTAAGACCGGCTAGTCCAGCATAACCGTGTTCTTCTCATTCTGATTCCCTCCGGAGCGGGCGGCAGTACTAAAATGCTTTTCTCGGGACAAAAAAAAGTGTTGTGCCTGAAGCTTTAGATTACATTTAAAGAATACCTCATAAGTTTTTTTTATCCTAGCACGGCAAAGTGACCGCACTGCACCTGAAGGTAAGCGCAGAGCGGTCCAATTAGAGTATCAAATAGCGAGAGACGATCCCTCGCTACTCAACACAATCATACCGGCCTGCTTCTTCACACTACGCCATGGACAAGAAGGTGAAGAAGCGGTCGAGGGTCTATTGTCAGAGTACTCAGAAGGCCGCAAAATGGCCAAGCATTGTATCCCAATTCTAGGCCCCCGAGAAAAACCGGATGCACACTGGCTGATCCCGGAACGCGACACACTTGCGTGTGCCACTATGGCGGGTTATACACCCTGTGTACGGTAGTCGCTATCCGGGCGGATATGAATATCCTACCACCAGCGAACCAGTTAACCCCTCACTTCGCCCTTTTAGGGATGATTTGGTAAAAATGTTGAAACATGTATTTCTTTATTTTTTAAGAAACGCCTAAATATGAATTTTCAGATCCCTAAGTTTACGTATTGCGGATTGCCCATACAAACTTTCAACCCCTATTATACCCCCTTCAAGAATTTTTTTGAGAAAAAAGACGCTATGTCCTTCCCTAGGATATAATTTATCCCTCTACTGAATTTCATTAGGATTCGTTCACCCGTTTAGTCATGAAAACGTAAGAAACGGACATACAAACAACAATATTAATTATGCTGCGGACATATTTTAAAATTGTTATATCTCCTAAGATAAAAAAAAAAAAAAAAAAAAAAAAAAAAAAAAAAAAAGATATTCATTGAAATCAAATGACGTAAGAGCAACTTTGTTCAAAATTAAATACTTGTAATAAATAAAGTATTTATTTGGATAAGGATTAATACCATGTTTATAAAAACCCCTTTCCAAATAATGCATTATTTCAGAACAAATTCGATAACCATTAAAAATGTTGTAGTGAGCCAACCGAAATAGATAGACATATGCTATCACGGACTTTTTTTAGAACTTTTTATGAGGAACAATTTCGTCATGCATGATTGTTATGTAACTTTAACGCAGCGCACGCAACGGAAGCTTTCAAAAGGATTCAATTTTCCCCGTTTCTGCAACATTGCTGCTTCGCTCCTATTGGTTATAGCGTGATGTTATATATCATATAGCGCTCCTCGACAAACGGGCTATCTAACACTAAAAGAATTTTTCAATTTGAACCAGTAGTTCCTGTGATTAGCGCATTCAAATAAACAAACAAACAAACTCTTCAGCTTTATTTATATATAAGTATAGATTATGAAATTACGACGAAATTGGAGTGGTAATTTTTTTAAACCTTTGTAACTTTTGTCCAGATCTATTGTGCATCATGAAACTTTTGAATTATTTATATAGATGGTCTAAGCTTTCAAATAACACATATTTGATCTCTGTACTCTCTGGGGCACGGGCCCATACATTCATATCCTTTTATATTTTTATCGCTGTTGTGAATAAAAGGGCATACATGTCCATTTCTTATATGCAGCATAGCATCATGTAGATTTTAAATTAGTAATTTTAGGAGGGTTTAGGTGTTTAGAGATAAACTATAAAAATTCTTATATATCAGGGGGGGCAACCTGCGGCTCGAGAGCCACAAGCTGCTCTATGATTAGTTGTGGCTCTCGATAAATGTACACGAGTTCCCTTTACATTTTTTCTGAAAATATATTATTAAAAAATATTCTCCTTCCATATGTGTGTGTAAATGTCTTTTAAATTGCTGATAACAAATATGAAAGACTATATTTGTAATAAATTAAATTTCCGTCCAAGTAAAGAATTAAATACGTATTTAATTGCGGCCCGCGAAAAATTACAAATATTGAAAAATGGCTCGACTATCGAGGAGCTTAGCCACCCCTGTGATATATATTGGGTTTTTAGAATATTAGTGTTTAGTCAGTTTAAATTCACTTCGTTTCTTCTATTTCTTTTACGATTAATCACTGATATTTAGATCAAAGTTGCACAATGCAGATTTCATATTCAGTATATAGAATTCATCTACTCCTTTTAAATTTCGGTTTAAATACATGATGTATAGTTTCAAAAAACGACCCAGTTGCATAAATTGTTATAGTCGCTTTTTTGAATTTGTTTTGATAATTATTGTAGTTGTTAATTTGACTATCGCTCTAAAAATGTTTCCGAATATCTGGAAATAATGTGATATCACGAATTGTATATGTCGGAGTATAATGAATACGGGGACTGAATTGACCTTACAAATAACTTTATCTTTTGTAAATTGTGGGGACCGTCAGTTGTTTTACTATTTTGAAGGTAGTTTCGAGTTGTTTTTTGGATGATCTCACTCGTAGTGGGGCACAACGAAAATCACAATATAAAAGAGTGCCTCGTCATTTGACGGAGCATTCAGGAATAATTATTAGACGAGTCAACATCCTACCTCGAATAGTTTAGTAATTTAGAGGTCGTAATGCCCAAGTTTAACTATCGTTGCCAAAGTAATAATTTAACGCGATGTGCGTCTCAGTGCAAAGTGTAATTGTAAACCATGGGTTTTCTTACCAGTTCTTTTTTCTATCGATTATTGTATTTCGAACTGGCAGTAGCTTAATAAACTGTGAAGTGTTCAACTCGTGTTATTTCTACGAATCTATCATACGATGTGCACCTAACGATATCTGGAGATCGGAGAGGGACGTATAAGCCTTCTTCCAACCTCTACGTATGGTGACCTGTGATGACTTCATGACCTTTCACCTGGACATCTGGATTCTACCCGTGGATTTATTTGAAATTTGGTGAGTCGCTTCTAGTTTTCAATTTGCAGGACTATTTAAGATCTTTCTTATAGAACTAAACAATTGATGGTTTGTTCCTACCTCATTGATTATTTCTTTATTTAAATTTCTACTGTTACAACCACAGGGCTGACATTCCTTTTATAATTCCCAGAAAGAGCAGGATGCACTTATTAAGAAAAACCTAAGAGCAATAGGAATAGACATACTATTTGCTGTCACTATCTGAGTTTTATAACTTTTTGGTTGGACTTTTTTAGTTCTGGCTAGAAATAACATACTCGAGCTGCGTGCTAAACCACTCTATTAAGTCTCTAAAAATAGCTACCAACAAAATAGAAATAGAACCTCTAAGTTACTTAGTTATTTAATGATGCCAAAAGAAGAATAACTTCTCACGGGCATACCATTGATATATAGAAGGGGATAAGCACTTATTTGCCTATATAATTTCTAGTTAAACGAATATGTTGCAAATATGAACTTCACTAATAGAAACATTGCTCTCTCATTCCAACTCGTTGCAATTTACTTATGTCAAGAAGAGTACAAGTACAGTATACGCAATTGTTTAAAATTTTCGGTTGTCAATTTTTGATATGTCATCAAGCTCCGCATTGAAGCTCATTTTTCGACATGACGCCATTTTATGAAAACACTTTGCTAGTAGTTTGACTGTCATTGATGTATCGTGCGAGATTTGTTTTACGATTTCAAGTGAATTGTGCGTGTTTAAGTAATTTTTGTTGTGGTACAAAAGACAATAAGATCGAAACAAATATGCATCATAATTTGCTGTGGGCGGAGTCGACGCCATTTTAGGGAAAAATTTGGCTTCAGGTCACGTGATCTTATGTGATATCCCCTTATATATATATCAATGGGGCGTACATAAGTACACGCATCCATATTTTTTTTATTTTGTCGTTTCTGTATTGTTGTGGAAAAATAAGTGGTTTATAATAATAATAATAATAATAATAATAATAATAATTCTTTTTTTGGTAAAAAGTTGGTACATTATAGATGTTATAAATGATTCTGATCAATCAACTTTTGTCAAACTAATTGACATGCAAATATTTATTTATCATTAATTAAGGGAATTCTGTATAGTATAATCATTTAAAATATTACAATTAAATATAACCCTTCGGAAATATCTGTGCACCTAGCTGGAATGCGGTTCCCCCCGCGCTCTCCGCACCTCGCCCCGTATTCGCGTACGTAGTACCGGTAGCAGCGCGAGCGCACATGTTTTTAGTTTTCAAAATTAATTTTGTTGTTATTGTTGTGTGTTAGACGATCTGTTTGACAAAATGTTATTGAACTGTTTTACACACAATACACACACAACAGAACGGAATTTAGTGCTCAAAGTAATACAATTCTTTGACAATGAAAAATAACATTGTATATATATAAACATGGTTAATAGTTAAATTGAGTAGTTTAAGTAATTGGTATCAAGTAATTAATAAATTATTGGTTCTTTTGGAATTGCGTTTTTTGTGTTCCCCTATCCACTATGTTTTTTTACACTATAAACATTTTGAGATAGATGCCAAATCTAATTTTTATTTCGATTTTTCTTTTCGAGATGTAGGACGAAGTAAATTTTTCCACCTATATTAATATTATTAAACAAATTTTTGAATTTGTTTGCTGACCCTCTAGTTCCGATGACGTCAATTAGTCAGGTGCACAGATATTTCCGACGGGTTATACATGCAGTCAATTTAATTCATCATAAGTTTATTCATAGGTAATATTTTTGTAGTCAATTTTATAATAATAGTCAATGTTTATGAATGACAATATAAATTTATAACACATTAATTGGTTTATAATATAAAACGTTTTTGAGTTTTATACTTAAACTCCTGGATTTTGTAGAAGCATCGTTCTATAAGCCATTTTTTTTAAATAAACTTTGTGTTGATTCACAAATAACCTGTGGAATCTTATTAATTTAATCTTATTTATTTTAACACAAATACTATGAGTTTCTCTGTTAAAGGGTCGTACTACACTCGTTCATTACCAGCTTTGTTGGGTCTCTCTGGCTGAATAAACTATTGTTAATTATTGTATGAAACAATTGTAGGTTTTTTTTTGATCAACACACAACACAACACAACACAACACAACACAACACAACACAACACAACACAACACAACACAACACAACACAACACAACACAACACAACACAACACAACACAACACAACACAACACAACACAACACAACACAACACAACACAACACAACACAACACAACACAACACAACACAACACAACACAACACAACACAACACAACACAACACAACACAACACAACACAACACAACACAACACAACACAACACAACACAACACAACACAACACAACACAACACAACACAACACAACACAACACAACACAACACAACACAACACAACACAACACAACACAACACAACACAACACAACACAACACAACACAACACAACACAACACAACACAACACAACACAACACAACACAACACAACACAACACAACACAACACAACACAACACAACACAACACAACACAACACAACACAACACAACACAACACAACACAACACAACACAACACAACACAACACAACACAACACAACACAACACAACACAACACAACACAACACAACACAACACAACACAACACAACACAACACAACACAACACAACACAACACAACACAACACAACACAACACAACACAACACAACACAACACAACACAACACAACACAACACAACACAACACAACACAACACAACACAACACAACACAACACAACACAACACAACACAACACAACACAACACAACACAACACAACACAACACAACACAACACAACACAACACAACACAACACAACACAACACAACACAACACAACACAACACAACACAACACAACACAACACAACACAACACAACACAACACAACACAACACAACACAACACAACACAACACAACACAACACAACACAACACAACACAACACAACACAACACAACACAACACAACACAACACAACACAACACAACACAACACAACACAACACAACACAACACAACACAACACAACACAACACAACACAACACAACACAACACAACACAACACAACACAACACAACACAACACAACACAACACAACACAACACAACACAACACAACACAACACAACACAACACAACACAACACAACACAACACAACACAACACAACACAACACAACACAACACAACACAACACAACACAACACAACACAACACAACACAACACAACACAACACAACACAACACAACACAACACAACACAACACAACACAACACAACACAACACAACACAACACAACACAACACAACACAACACAACACAACACAACACAACACAACACAACACAACACAACACAACACAACACAACACAACACAACACAACACAACACAACACAACACAACACAACACAACACAACACAACACAACACAACACAACACAACACAACACAACACAACACAACACAACACAACACAACACAACACAACACAACACAACACAACACAACACAACACAACACAACACAACACAACACAACACAACACAACACAACACAACACAACACAACACAACACAACACAACACAACACAACACAACACAACACAACACAACACAACACAACACAACACAACACAACACAACACAACACAACACAACACAACACAACACAACACAACACAACACAACACAACACAACACAACACAACACAACACAACACAACACAACACAACACAACACAACACAACACAACACAACACAACACAACACAACACAACACAACACAACACAACACAACACAACACAACACAACACAACACAACACAACACAACACAACACAACACAACACAACACAACACAACACAACACAACACAACACAACACAACACAACACAACACAACACAACACAACACAACACAACACAACACAACACAACACAACACAACACAACACAACACAACACAACACAACACAACACAACACAACACAACACAACACAACACAACACAACACAACACAACACAACACAACACAACACAACACAACACAACACAACACAACACAACACAACACAACACAACACAACACAACACAACACAACACAACACAACACAACACAACACAACACAACACAACACAACACAACACAACACAACACAACACAACACAACACAACACAACACAACACAACACAACACAACACAACACAACACAACACAACACAACACAACACAACACAACACAACACAACACAACACAACACAACACAACACAACACAACACAACACAACACAACACAACACAACACAACACAACACAACACAACACAACACAACACAACACAACACAACACAACACAACACAACACAACACAACACAACACAACACAACACAACACAACACAACACAACACAACACAACACAACACAACACAACACAACACAACACAACACAACACAACACAACACAACACAACACAACACAACACAACACAACACAACACAACACAACACAACACAACACAACACAACACAACACAACACAACACAACACAACACAACACAACACAACACAACACAACACAACACAACACAACACAACACAACACAACACAACACAACACAACACAACACAACACAACACAACACAACACAACACAACACAACACAACACAACACAACACAACACAACACAACACAACACAACACAACACAACACAACACAACACAACACAACACAACACAACACAACACAACACAACACAACACAACACAACACAACACAACACAACACAACACAACACAACACAACACAACACAACACAACACAACACAACACAACACAACACAACACAACACAACACAACACAACACAACACAACACAACACAACACAACACAACACAACACAACACAACACAACACAACACAACACAACACAACACAACACAACACAACACAACACAACACAACACAACACAACACAACACAACACAACACAACACAACACAACACAACACAACACAACACAACACAACACAACACAACACAACACAACACAACACAACACAACACAACACAACACAACACAACACAACACAACACAACACAACACAACACAACACAACACAACACAACACAACACAACACAACACAACACAACACAACACAACACAACACAACACAACACAACACAACACAACACAACACAACACAACACAACACAACACAACACAACACAACACAACACAACACAACACAACACAACACAACACAACACAACACAACACAACACAACACAACACAACACAACACAACACAACACAACACAACACAACACAACACAACACAACACAACACAACACAACACAACACAACACAACACAACACAACACAACACAACACAACACAACACAACACAACACAACACAACACAACACAACACAACACAACACAACACAACACAACACAACACAACACAACACAACACAACACAACACAACACAACACAACACAACACAACACAACACAACACAACACAACACAACACAACACAACACAACACAACACAACACAACACAACACAACACAACACAACACAACACAACACAACACAACACAACACAACACAACACAACACAACACAACACAACACAACACAACACAACACAACACAACACAACACAACACAACACAACACAACACAACACAACACAACACAACACAACACAACACAACACAACACAACACAACACAACACAACACAACACAACACAACACAACACAACACAACACAACACAACACAACACAACACAACACAACACAACACAACACAACACAACACAACACAACACAACACAACACAACACAACACAACACAACACAACACAACACAACACAACACAACACAACACAACACAACACAACACAACACAACACAACACAACACAACACAACACAACACAACACAACACAACACAACACAACACAACACAACACAACACAACACAACACAACACAACACAACACAACACAACACAACACAACACAACACAACACAACACAACACAACACAAC
The DNA here is from genome assembly GCA_905220505.1 of Laothoe populi. NCBI lineage: Eukaryota > Metazoa > Arthropoda > Insecta > Lepidoptera > Sphingidae > Laothoe > Laothoe populi. The sequence goes on from HG992173.1 coordinate 8,787,280, forward strand.
ACAACACAACACAACACAACACAACACAACACAACACAACACAACACAACACAACACAACACAACACAACACAACACAACACAACACAACACAACACAACACAACACAACACAACACAACACAACACAACACAACACAACACAACACAACACAACACAACACAACACAACACAACACAACACAACACAACACAACACAACACAACACAACACAACACAACACAACACAACACAACACAACACAACACAACACAACACAACACAACACAACACAACACAACACAACACAACACAACACAACACAACACAACACAACACAACACAACACAACACAACACAACACAACACAACACAACACAACACAACACAACACAACACAACACAACACAACACAACACAACACAACACAACACAACACAACACAACACAACACAACACAACACAACACAACACAACACAACACAACACAACACAACACAACACAACACAACACAACACAACACAACACAACACAACACAACACAACACAACACAACACAACACAACACAACACAACACAACACAACACAACACAACACAACACAACACAACACAACACAACACAACACAACACAACACAACACAACACAACACAACACAACACAACACAACACAACACAACACAACACAACACAACACAACACAACACAACACAACACAACACAACACAACACAACACAACACAACACAACACAACACAACACAACACAACACAACACAACACAACACAACACCCCTTGCGAGGATATTACGGAAAACCGTGTGGTTTCCGAGGTATCTTAATTTTATATATCCGCTTCATGCACTTTTTCGTTTGAATGTTTATTAGAAGTTAGAAAGACAAGATTTTTTTATTGTTGGAACGTAAACAAGAACTAACACATATAACGAGAGGTCAACTCAGAAACGTCTGAACAGCTTTAGATAAAATTAGGTACAAGTATAGACCATGTCCTGGAGTTACATATAGGCTACTTTTATCCCGGGTATTTGCTTCCGTGGGAAATAGTTTGACTGTTCCATCTAATTTTTCAAATAAATGCCGCTGTCGTACAGATGGTCCAATGGAGCGATATAGTGATTTATTCTTTTGTACCGGGGGCGGCTTTTCATGTGGTAGAAGCCGTGAGCAACACTATTGTTACTATAATTTTCGATGATTTTTTAAAGAAACTTACTCAGTGATTCCCGTAATTCTGAGTATATCATTACTAAAACCGCCTGCAAGGATATCACGGGAAACGGGAAAATTATAACTCTTTAATTTTCAAGCCAAATTATTTCATGAGCCTTATTCGAGTATAGTAGTAATATATAGAAGCCGTTCCAACCATAAAACATTACAATTTAAACATCGGATTCCTATGTCTTCGAAAGCCGGTTTTCAATGCACTGTGTGCCGCGATCTATTCGTACCTTTTTTAAGAATCTCAATGTTTCCTAAATGAACTCATGAACCAAATTGAAGAAAGTCCCGCCCGGATCCTAGGCCCGTCAAAGGATTGTATTTAGGATTTGTCCTAGATTTGCGTTGAATTATTTATTGAATGTTGTTGAATTTATTATATATTCATAAGACTAGCCTGATGAAAATATAATAAATCCTGGAAATTAAAAAAAAACGATTTTGTAAGCTAATTTTCCATCTTCACGCTGCTATAACTCGATACATGTGAGACTTGTATGTGTGTAATTTTATTTTCTTCAATTTTGTATTGAACGTTTTAACCGTGGGATCTACCGTTGAGGTGTTATATTTTTGCAACTTTCATCCAAGATGGCCGCCCGAGCGACCGCTCGTCAAAGTTACAAAGTTGGATTTTTCATCAGAGTCACGAGCGTAGCCAGGTTTGTGTTAAAAATTCTAATCCAAGATAATAATAGTGTTAATTAAGTAAATACTTCGCTAGGGATTTAGACCTCCGGCACCGAATGTTAAACATTTGTGAACCAAGAATACAAGATTATTCCCCGAGAGTTTCTTATGTTTCATGAGTACACCCCTCATAAGGTATAAACTAATGTTGGGTTAGGGCACGATCCCCTTTTTTTCCCCGGAGAAACGCACTGCCCAATAAATGTGTAAATAACTCAAAACTTAACTAACTTAACGTAACTAACATTATATATAAAAAGTATAGCGAGGGATAGAGACTATCCCGCCCACACACCCGCCATTGTAACTCCTGTTTAGCCAGGATCAACAATGGCACGCATTTTTTTTCGACACCGAGTAATGAAACTCTGCGAGTCTCTGGGAATGCTTAATAACTGTCTTTTATCCCGCAACGAAATTAATCAAATAGAAATATAGGGAGGAGTTGGAAATATAAATTGTCCACTTCCCACCAATTAAAAAGGTATTAACCTCCAATAAAAGACATTTACGTCTGGAGAAGCCAGACGTAAAGCACCACGGAAGTTACTTAACGGGTCCTATCATGCGAGCTGTTACGCTTGACTCCAATAGCGAATATAGATAGATGTATCTCGCTACTAAATACTCCACTGGACGGCAGTGCAGTGCTGTCACTGGGCTTGCCAGGATAAAAAACAACTTATAGGACCGGTATATGGGTTGAAAAGAGGAGCTTGTATGGACATGCAGAAATCTCATCTAGTTACCGTCTAAAACTCTAAACACTACAATTAACCATTTCACGTGGATTTTCTGTAATGGTACCTAGACTGCCTCGGTGACGCAGTTGTAATTGCACATGCGTTACGACTGCTATGCTGAGCGGGTTCGATCCCCGGGTCGGGTAAAGTGATATTGGGTTTTTCTATATCTACAAATTCCTCAATATTAGCCCGGAGTCTGGAATCTGTGCCCGGTACGGCTCGCCCCTTATCACATTATGGGACCGTAATTCAGCGAAAAGTGGGTGTACTGGTTACACCTCTGCCTACCCCTTCGGGGATTACAGGCGTGAGTGTATGTGTGTGTGGTACCTACGTCCTACGATCTGGTTAATCGACGCAAAGTATCTATTTGCCACTTAGCGTATGTAGAGAAATACTAATATGCGTGCCATTCCATATTCGGAGCGTTTAGTGTGTCATGGAAATAAGTCATGTCTGTTTAATTGTTTGAACACATGGTCCGATGTGCCGTTACACAGCGATTGAAAAATATATACAATACAAAAGGTAGCTACTTACAATATTGGAGTCTGCTCCTCATTGCTCTGGACAAAAATCCGTTTTCTAGTAGATTACAAAACTTTTTCGAAGGTAGCGAGTGTGAATGGGATATTGGCAGAAGAAGTCCGCACCGAAATTATGTCGCAGAAATTAGCGACACTTGACAGCCTCCGTGGCGCAACGAGCAAGAATCCGGCCGTGAAAGGAAAGAATGCCGCACCGAGACCAATGTTTGTGTGACAGACAGATGTTTTTTCGGGTCTAGGTGTTGTAGTTTTTGATACTGATGACATAGGTTTAACCTAGTGTGGGGTCAGGACTTGTTTGTGACTGTTGAGTGTAATTTTTAGTAAAGGACAGATTAAGAGTAGGTACTAAACAGACTTAAATGCATGGAAAGATTAATGAAAGTAGTTGAAGCTAAAGTGGTGTTTCAGGTGTTTCAGTGGTCTTGCGAAGTGGAAATCTATAGTCTTTTCCTACCCCTATGGGATAATATGTACCTACCTACAAACCTTTTCTAGGTCTATACACAGTCAGGTCATAAGTATTGTCACACAGTAAAAACTTTTATTTTAGAATGCTGGCCACAAAAAAGTTTATTGAATTCGAGTTTCAAATTGTTCATGAAAATAAAAATGTACACTTTTTAGAATTTCACTCATTTTTAAATATGGAGTGAACGCTTAAAGAAGACCGTGTTGCAGTAATTGCGTTGCATTGTTGCGGTTACGCGCCAATTCAAATTTTTGACATACTGAAAAATTTGAATATAACCAAAAGATTCGTTTATCGTACCACCAAACGATACAATGAAGACTCTAGTGAAGATGACAGGTCAAGAACTGGTCGCCCTCGGTCTGTTAGGACTCCAGCAGTGATAAAAGCTGTGAAGGCGCGAATTCAAAGAAATCCCAAACGTAAGCAGAAACTGTTGGCCCTTCAGATGGGGTTAAGCAGAACCACGGTGAAAAGGGTGTTAAATGAAGACTTAGGGCTTCGGGCATATCGAAGAAAAACAGGACATCGTTTGAATGCTCGTCTAATGGACCTGAGACTGAAGAGATGCCGCGCTTTGTTGAAGCGGTACGCGGGAAAAAAATATCGGGAAATTCTTTTTTCAGATGAAAAAATTTATACCGTAGAAGAGAGCTACAACAAACAAAATGATAAGGTGTACGCACACAGTAGTGAAAAAGCGAGCAACCGTAATCCGCGTGTCCAACGAGGTCATTTTCCATCCTCGCTCATGGTATGGTTGGGAGTTTCTTATTGGGGCTTAACAGAGGTACATTTTTGTGAGAAAGGTGTAAAAACGAATGCAGTTGTGTATCAAAATATAGTCCTGACGAACCTTGTGGAACCTGTTTCTCATACCATGTTCAATAACAGGCACTGGGTATTCCAACAAGATTCGGCGCCAGCTCATAGAGCGAAGAGCACACAAGACTGGCTGGCGGCGCGTGAAATCGACTTCATCCGGCACGAAGACTGGCCCTCCTCCAGTCCAGATTTGAATCCGTTAGATAACAAGATATGGCAGCACTTGGAGGAAAAGGCGTGCTCAAAGCCTCATCCCAATTTGGAGTCACTCAAGACATCCTTGATTAAGGCAGCCGCCGATATTGACATGGACCTCGTTCGTGCTGCGATAAACAACTGGCCGCGCAGATTGAAGGCCTGTATTCAAAATTACGGAGGTCATTTTGAATAAACTTTAGTGTCATAATAATCTATGTTTTGTTAAGTTCATTTTGGTATATAAATGGTTACATAATGAATAAACTTGTTTCAATAATTTTATATTAAACATGTGACAGAATTTATGACCTGACTAGGTATATTGATGGATTTAGACCTTATAAGGTTAATAACATTGTATTCCTGTAATTGTTTTTACAGGATGCTTAAGTCGTATAAGTCTTGGCATCTTCTTTTTTTAAAGCTATTATCTTGTGAATTTGTTTCTCTATCATTCTTTGATGCGATTGTTCCTACTGATTTCTTTACATAGTTTATACAAGTATTACATTCACACTCTATATAAATATTATAAAGGTCTTATAATTGTTTAACAATTTTATTTCAAAAAGTTCGTGAATGTAGGTATGCATGCGAATCTTTTACTCGGGAAACGGCCCATCCACTCGCATTTACAATTATAATTCCCGCCAACGCAACGTCCGGGCTACGTTTGATATTTTCGAATTATAGCCGAAGGCGACCATTATTCTCCAGTTAAAAATAACCCTCATTTGAATATCGTGCAGCTGCGCAAACTTACTTAATTGTGGGTTCAATGTTGAAATATTTTTATCCAGTTAGTTACTGGAAGGGTTCGTTTGCTTGACACATATTTGAAACCTACATTCCCACGAACATTTTTTTAATGCCTGAATAGTCAGACGAGCAGACGGGCCACCTGATGGTAAGTAGTCCCCGCCGCCCATAGACTTTTGCAATGCCAGGGGGCACAGCAGAGCTACTGCCTACCATTTAAGACATTAATGAGTCTGGTAGGACGTATCATATCGCTGAGAGCTGTAAATAGTATCATTGACTATGTCAATTATTTAGTAAAAATGGCGCCAGGATTTCCTGTCCGATTAACCCTGAGATATGCCGAAATAAACGCACAGGTTATCGTCTCTTCCAATGAGAAACAACATTAGGTACCTATTAAGGATTTTAACATAGCATTACGACACGCATACTTCGTGTTCATGGTAACGTTGAATAAAAACTTAATCACATTAAATTTACCCTATGCCTGTAGAATCTTATACTTCACCTCAGCATACGAAGTGAGCAGCAACGAGGTAAAATAACAGCTTTCTTGTTTCGTAAGATACCTAAGATTTAACGGTAGGCGGCGGCTTTGCTGTGCCCTGGCATTGCAGAAGTCTATGGGCAGCGGTGACTACTTACCATACCATCAGGTGGCCCGTCAGCTCGTCTGCCTATCGAGGCACTAAAAAACTAAAGATTCCCGTTAGCCCGAATCCTTCTAAACCTCCATTTGCACCCAGAATTCTTCTGGTTTATAAATTTTCATAGACAGTCGATACCATCAGTTTTTTTATTTTGGAGCGGCAAAGTGACCACACTGCACCTGATGGTAAGCGCAGTGCCGTCCAGATAGAGTATCAAGTAGGGAGAGACTGTATCCTTCGCTACTCAACACAATCATGCCGGCCTGCTATTTAGCTTCTTCACACTACGCCTTAAGGACCCAGGGTCATAGGAAGGGAACACGGTAGCTGGCAAACTGTTCAACAGCTTGATGGTGCGGCAAAAATACAAATTTGTGAACCTCTTGGTTCAGGCCGTGGTAATAGACAGTTGACTCATTTTCTCCGTTGCGTTGTCGGCATATCCTATAGAAAAATTGTACTCTGCACCAATTTAAACCTATGGCTATGGAGCGATAACTCTAGGTGAAAGTTGATTTCACAATAAACTTGCTATACGCTTACAATCAAGATTATTTGTCATGATATGATATGTATGATTGCTGCATATTCCGTTGCCAAATAGATCATAATACCGTACCATACAATATTCGGCGTAGGAACCCACTCGGATATTCTCAAATATCGGACTGTAGGTCAGGCAGTTGTCATTTCATACGTGGTACGACTGCTGCGCTGAGGTCTCAGGTTCGATCCCCGGGTTGTGTAAAAGTGATATTCGGGTTTTCTATCACGAAATACTCAGCATCAGTGCGGAGTCTGGACTTGTGCCTGGCGTGGTGATAGGCTAACACTTTATCAAATCATGGGACGATAATAGCTTGGCTAAATATGGGTGTACTGGTTACACCTCTGCCTACCCTTTCAGGGATTACAGGCCTATTTGAAATAAAACCAAAACTTGTCGTCATGTACAAAAATATTTCATTTTAATGTCGTTATTTAAATTAAATTATTGTTACTTAACAATAACAAGTACCTAATATTAGCTTACGTACAAAATACAAAATTTAGAATTTTTTATATCCTAACAAAATTATCATCCATTGGACACATACGTTCTGTAAATTTACGAGTCGCAATTATAAGTCTGGGGCTCTGAACCTTTCAGTCCCCATAAATATCCCTTTTTTTATTGTTTGAAAAAATTATCTTAAACATGTGTCCTAGATTGGAAACATAAAAATGTATGTTACGCCCCTGACATATAAAACACCTTTTATATATTTAATAATCAAATTGCGACACATAATTTTACAAAACGAACGATTAGTATTGATGTTGATTCGTTAGGAAACTTACAATAACCGAATGAAATAGCCAAAAAACCATTTTACACTGTATCCAAAGCTGTAAATATCTGGCAAGATCCACTTGTATGAAATTTTCATAGCACAAGAATTTCGTGAGTTGAGATTCATTAAAACCGAACATATAATGAAATTACTACACCCTAACTAATATGGAAGTAACAAAATGGACGCATTACACCTACATAACAGTCTGTTGTTGAAATAACTTAAAGCTACAATAAACATACCAAAATATAAAAGATCAATCCCGTAGTCTGTTATATTTTATTTCGCTGCTTGATAAACTTATAAAGTAAATAATTTTCATTTATTATCCAAATTATTTTTTGGGTCGATAGAAGATTAAAATTTGAAAATATAATTCGATTGTTAGCGGGCTGATTGATTTAGGCGACATTTTTTTTAAAGTTACAGGAGAGGTTCTTAGATTTCCGGAAAAAAAAATATTGCGTGTATTTTAGTGGAATTAACATATTACTTGTGTAAGCACGTACTGCATCTTTATGACATATTCATGCATTAATGAGCATTATTTTCTAAACTAAGTGTCCGAAGAAAATGAGCCGTTTTACCAGTTGTTATGAGCGCTAAAAAAGTGCACAATTTTTTTTGACTAGGCTCAAAAGATGCAAAAATCAATTAGCCCGGCAACCGTCGATATACGTTTACATGAGTTCATAATACATAATTATATTAAAAAAACACCAACTGTATTTTATAATTACCAAAAAAAAGATACAATTTATAATGACATAATATAATAATAGCCCTGTATTAAACATTGTCCCACTGCTGGGCACTGGCCTCCTCTACTAATGAGAGGGGTTAGGCCTTAGTCCACCACGCTGGCCTAATGCGGGTTGGCAGACTTCACATAAGATTCTCAGATATGCAGGTTACCTCACGATGTTTTCCTTCACCGTTAAAGCAAGCGATAATTAACATTTTAATACACACATAACTTTAGAAAAGTCAGAGGTGTATGCCACTTGGGTTTCGAACCTACGACTTTCGTCTTGGCAGTCCGTACCGCAACCAACTAGGCTATCGCTGCTTGTAATGACAAATTTGTTGATTTCACGAAACAATTACTTCATAAGTTTATTGAGCAGAATAGCGATTATTCATATAATTATATATTTATATAAATTAGGATATTGTTTTAATACTGATTACAGTTACTTATAGTATGGTAATTGATGGCATTCTATTTACATTGTGGCGTGATTCATAATTAATTTAAACAAGTATATATTTAGACCCGCATTATAATATGCAAAACACAACTATAATAATATAATACAACCGTTGTTCGATTAAAATTAAAATAAGTTATTCTAGAAATCGTTTAAAAATCTAGTTAAAATATTATGCTAGTATGCGTGGTTTATATGTGCAAAAACATAGATTTTTACTGTTGAAAATATATTTTTCAGAGCACCCTATTTCACATCTAGGTAAGGCACGTCGCTGTGGATAGTTATTGCTAATTTATTTTTTTCTATTGCATTTATCTTATGAATACCAGGTAAGATTGCACTTTCAGTTCCAGTGTTGTAACTTATATTGTTTTTTTTGTAACGAAATTATTTTAAAATTAACTGACATTTTCGCTACAATAGTTTTGTTGTTTTTGTTTATTATTAGGTAACATAGTAACCCAATAATAACTGGACAATGGACTGCTACAAGCAAAAAATAATTACTAAACTGATTTTTTCATCAGAGTTTAGGTTGTTTTGGAAGTTTTTTAGGATTTTTAACTCTCAGTTTTATTATAAACAGTGATGGTTACGTAATATTTTGTAAAGCTACAATATAACTTCACATTTAATAAATTGAAATTGCCATAATTTTTTATCTGATTTACAAAAACGATTGTATTCTAAAAGGAAGACTCTTTGAAATACATTTAGAGTTAAAATATTACATAATATTATACATCTATAACTAATATAAGTTAAAACAAACTTAATTACTAGTGCACATTGTAAGTGAAGAAATTTTGGAATGTTGATAGTGTGTTTGCAGTCTTTGTGTTTATATAAAAATGTGTTTTCAATAAAAGTTTGAGAAACACTGTCATACATTTTGTAACATAAGTATGTAGCGTGTTTCTTTACAGATAAATGTTTTATCCAATAATAACCTTATTCAGCTAAACTCATTTCCCTCATATAGACTTTCGCAAACCTCTAGTAATCGTAAAACGGGGCTAATGTTATACGGGAATAAAGATCTGGATACCAATCGACTTATCTGTAATCTTAATCGAATAAGCACTCTCATTGTGTCGTCTAGACCCCTTGTCCCTCCCGAATCTGCCTGTTGGCACGTCTCTAGAAACTTCGTCCAATTCCTCCTGACATATTTCAAAAACCTTAATAAATATAGAAGAAAACATGTCTCATTGCTCACTAAGTAGTCAAGTAGGACATCGCTATCATGTGAAACAACTTTTAGAAATTCTATGAATGATGATATTGGGTTCAACATTGGAATTAAATCAGGATAGACCGAATTTCTGTATACAATTCCCACAGTAATGTCCAGAGTACAAACCATTGATTCAATCAAATAATCATCTTGCTCACTAAAAAGATGTATAAGCATTTTCGTGAAAGGTGTCTCAGGATGGAATTCTAAACTGTTCCGTATAAAAACATCTAGTTTTTTGAGGACATCTCGGATGGACCTTTCTACTATTTGCATATCTTGTATCGCATTATAATCTGAGGAGTCTATTGAGCTGTCTGAGGAGTCGCATCGCATCTCTTTTACAGTTACAGCTACAGATTTTAGTACTAATAGCGATATCCTTTGTAACATTGTTTTGTCCACAGCATTTCTTGACTGTGGTTCATCATTATCGTCTTCCCCGTAACTCTGGTCTACCAACTGTATTGAAGACGACAACGGAGCTACCTCAGGCCCTAACGAATAGTCTCTGATGATCCGACATTCATGACCTAAGAACCCAAAACCACTCCTACTGTTTTGTACTCTCACATCACTTAGTAACCTGAAATCTTTAACATATCTGACAATAGAATGTGCCAGACAACATATCTCTTCTGGTAAAATATCCTGCAATGCCAATGTTGAACCGTAGCATAAGACTTCATTGAACAAACTTAACAGATGGGTGTATATTAAACTTGGCAGCACTGTATTTCTTAACAAATCGACAAAACTCTGCAAATCGGCGTAAAACGGTTTGGTATCTATTATTGAGAGATTCGCCTTCACACTGATTATGTTCTCCCATAAAGAAAAAAATGTTAGTATACAATTTTCAGCGTTAGCTAAATTCAGGTACCTTAGCAGAAGAAGCTTCATATTTTTGACTAATATTGGCCAGTGATGCTCCAGGGTTTTGATCGTTAGACACTTTATGTGTGATGTGTCGAATGATTCAGAGTCAGTTAGAATGACAGTCACACACCCATGCTCATTTACTCTCTCGATTCTTGACAATGGAGGTTCAGGTGACTGTTCCATTTCACACCTCTCATCTGAGAACTTTAATACTGGCTCGTGTAGTCTAAACGTCATTGGCTTATTGTCTGTTGACTCAGAAGATGTTGAAGGCCCACTCTGTGTTTGTAAATTTGTTGATAGATTCTGTACATTAGTATGGGAGCTTGATGGGCCTTCACTACTACTTGCATACCCTACACTACTTCGGAATGGATTATCTTCTTGTACATTTGAGCTTGCCGGAGTATTTATGTAGTTGCTGTCCTCTAATGGATGTTGTTCCACATCTTTCCATTCCACTATCCTCTTTATTATGTCTAAACTGAAATTAATCTTTTGTACTGTAATCCTATTTATTCTATCAAACAGATAAATATTCTCCGCAATCTGTTGCAGCCAATTTTCGTCAACTGTGTCCTTTGAGACTATTAAAAAACTAGCTAGCACTCTACTGGCAACAAATGTTATAAATTTACTTTTGTGATCAGCTAATTCAACAACTTCCGTTATCCAATCATGTCTGTTTCTTACTAATATGTCACATGCATGCATCACCCTGGAACATATTGTACCAGTGCCGTTTTGTTTCAAATAGACATCAAACATCAGCTGCATTGTTGAGAGGTACGTAAGTGAGCATGTTAAAGGCCATGTTGCAATATTCAGTTGCCTGTCAAAAAGTTGTGTGACCACATTATCGTCAAATCGACATAGGCACTGTCCAACGAGAGCATCCTGGAGTATCCGTAGTTCAGCAAGTAGTTTATCATCTTCTGTGTTCCATTGTACTGGAGTATTCGAGCAGGAGGGTATGATTTCAACTCCAGTATCGATTGGTAGTCGTAGTAAACTGGAACAGTCGACGGCATCCTCGCTGACGGTGCCACTGTCAGGCGACTCACCATTCCTTGAAGCGAACGTCTCAGAGGTCTCGACAGGTGGGGTCTCCGCGTCGAAGATGTCAGTAAGAACGTCCTCTGCAGACTTGTCACGACCCTCGTCAATATCAGGCGCATCAATCCTCTGTTTCTTCTTCACAGGCTGATCTGAAGCCATGCCTTCATCTACGCGAGGTTCACACAAGTGCCCTCTTAAAACCATTAATTCTCTTTCAAATGCGTAATTATAATTTGCGTTGCACACGCAAATCCCACGGCTTTATTTCGCTACGGGCATAGTTCTGAAAACAAAAAAGACAATATTGAATGCATGACCTTTCCTCGCAGCTACTAAATTACGCGCCTGACAAAGCCTTTTGAATTCCTGCGCCAATACAACGTCTTAACGGTTGCATATCGAATTTTAAGTGAAATTCTAGCCTTATGTCATGAGATATCCATAAATGTAGGCCTAATTTCATGATTTACGACCAAAATTCATTGAACTTTCCAAAATATTTTGATGTCACACATACCGTCGACGAATCGAGGTTGTCCGAGCTCTTGTACACTTCGTTGGTATCCATAAATTGTTTACAAACATTCACTGCAATCCAATAATGCACAAAATAACACAGTTTTCAGTAATATTTCCTGGACAGATTGATAATTTCGTCAATTACAATTTGTTGAGTAGAACATCGACTCCATTACGTACAAATGACGCTCTGTTAATAGAGTTACTTTTTTTATTGGAATTTATTTACAAAATAGAATAATATTACTGTTGCACCAAATTAAAGTTAATATTTAAATAATATTTTAATATTGCTCTAACATTTATATAGTGTAATAATACTAAAGCTTATTATAATTAAAAAAGTAAGACCACTTGTGGTATTTCCGTTTTTACATCCGGTAGGGACGTTGCCAGTTTGACGACTTCTGAATTTAGCAAACGGTAGCCGATTACTGTGTAGATTTTTTAGCCTCATTCTAATCGTAATATTACGAAACAATTAATTTATTTTTGTGATAAATACATTTAATACAAATTAACCTACCACTAAAGATTAATATTGGATACTTAGAACGCCAAGAACTATAAAAACGATGTAGTTAGAAAGTAAAGAATATTTAAAGAAGAAATGGTTTTTATTTATCATGCTTAGTTTCGAATGAAAATATATTCCTATGAAGTAACAAATAAAATGAAATAAAAATATATAAATTATCATATTGTTATAAACTTTGTTCATAATAAATTGTGCGAAATTCATTATTATGATTTAACAATTTTGTTACATGGCAACATTAATAGTGTCCCTATTGAAAATGTCTGCTTCGAAGCAATCGAAAAATAGTTATAACAAAATGATACAATAAACTATAGTTTTAAACGAGTAAATTGACCAGAATAATCAGGTGAATATCATACACTTGTGATGTGGTGTGCATTTAATGTGTTAGCGATGACTCATATTGTGTTTTTGCATAACAATCAATAGAACAAATATAGGTTATAAGATCTCTGTGATAGTGCTCAGTTAGAAGCTGTATAAAAGTATGTTGGATGCAAAAAAGTAAAAAGAACACCATATACTTATCGCACGCAAGTATACGTTATTATTTATTTATAGTTACGATGCGGAAATCAGATCTATATGTCACGGGTTCTTTAGTTTTTTTTTGGTTTGAAAACGTATATAAAAGTTCGAATAGAAGGGTTGCGAAAGTGCTCCGGTATTGAGTGACACTCGCAACCTTGTGCTTAACGAATAGAAAGCATTTATTGCGTTTGAATTCGTTAGGACAATGGCGAAATTGTAAATTTTATTTCCTGTTGACCTGACCGATCTAATTGTCATGTAGTGTCGTTTTAATTCAGCTTGTCCGCTCTGGGTGGCGGCTTGTATTCATTCATACAAATTCAGGTTAGATTTAGTCATTCATTATCTTATTCTTATCTAATTGTGTGCTCTATTTCTTAAGGTCAACCACCTCTCATTTCCTAATCTTCACTGTTTTGAAAACAGTATGAAATGCGTAACGTTACCAACATTTAATTTATCGTATTTATTAAGGAATATTTATCAACTTTGATTAAATTGAATGAATATAAGCTGTCTTGTTTAAATTTAAATTTATTCAATATTTGTTAAGGAAATGATCCAACAATTATTCGGATTAGATGTACCAGGAAAACAGGTTCATGAGGAGTTTTGTTTATGTAATGTAAAACTATCTTTGACAGTATTGTGGTTTAACTCTGCCCTTACATGTACCAATGTTATTGAATCATTTCTTGAATTATAATACCCCATTCATGTAGAAAGAGATATAAAAATATTTATTTTGGGTACATTGGAATATTATGGAAAAACCCACAAGCCAAGTAAAACTTGGTCTAAGGCACAGATAATTAATCAGGTTCCAGCCAAGTGATATACTTCGCTTTGTAAAGCCCAAGTCCTTATAATTCAAATTTTGTAGGTTCTGTATATTCTTTAACAGCTTTCCTGTTTGTAAAAACCTTTTGCTGTGTAAGAAACAACAAATCACTTCCCAAAATGGAATGTTTAAATTAAATGTGGTAAATAATACAAAATCAAACCTGGGAATGAATCTCAAGACTAACAGGCTGAGTATAAGTTAAATATTAAGTATGACTGGATTGCTGCATAAGCAAATATATTTTGAATATGGCTAATATATAATATATTACGGCTTAAATAGTATTATTATGTAGAAAATATCTTCAAAGACAACTTCATAATCAGTTTTAATTGTTTAGAAAATATCTTAATAATATTATAAATGCAAATGTTTGGATGGATGGATGTTTGTTACTCAATCATGTAACGGCTGGACTGATCTGGTTGAAATTTGACAAAAAGATAGATAATAGTCTGGAATAGCAAATAGGCTATTTTTTATCCTGAAAAAATGTGCAGTTCCCATGGGATAGTTTAGTTTTTCACAGAGCAATAAAAATTATTTTTTTATATAGTGGCAGTTTAGGGATCAGAAAATGACATAGGCCACTATTATTGTGGAAAATGCACACTTCCTATGGGATAGCAAAATATATAAAAGTGTAATAGCTTAATGGAGCCTCCATGGATTGTATATGTTTTCTTCCAAAAATAACCTCCATGTGGAAATTGTTTAATGATCATGTAGGCAATTACATAGCTCTATGACATGTCAGGACATTAAAAAAAGTAAAGAAATTTAGGGAAAAGCATATCAGCTTCTGTATGCATAACATACATAGCATCATCACTACACTAGCAATTACTTATTCATAAGGTATTTATAATTATTATTTTTAATACTATTCAGGGAAATACCAGTCAAATATAAATATTTTTAAATGGGTTTGTTTTGGACCATGGGTATTTCCGAGACATTGTATGTCATATAACCCATATATTCCTTGTAATGTAGCATGTATTTTCATGGATAATGTAATGGGCTGAGTGCTTAACATAGTGATTATAATATGTAACACAAAGTAATCTTATCTTGGGAATATTAAAATGGGTTCATAGACCTTACAAGACGTAGGTGATAGTTCATATTATATTTGAATATACTTGTTGTCTTTGGTGAAAGAGTAATGTCTTGAGTACATCACAGGTTTTTGTACTCCTAGTAAGTATTATTACCATTTTCTAAATATACCTTTTTAGCCAACAAACCAAATTATATAGAGTTGATAGATATCACATATCATTTGAATACTGCCTTTTTATTATGTAGGAGTGTTTGTAAATAATACGAGATAGTCCTATGGAGTTGATATGGTTTTACAAAGACCCTAAAAATCTAGTGAAAAAAAAAGAATATATTATTTAAATTTGAAGCTTTTTTGAAATAACCAGATTTACTTGTTGAATCTTACTGTCATATTAAAAAGCAATATGTTGCTCAATGTGTTGTATAATACAATCTGCTTCAAAAGAATTGATACAGTTTTTAATAATGTCCATTTAGAAAGTCATGCAAATTAGTTTGCTGTTCTGTTTATGAATAACAAAATCACTGATATAGACATTGCTAATGTATTCACTATGCATTCTAAGGTGTTTTTGATTGATTAAGTGTTACCTGATTAACTTATTAATCTTACTTGAAAAATGGCTTATTGTATGTACAGTAAAAACACTCCTCTAAAATGTTTCAAGGGTGTTAATCATAACTAAAACACTCCTATAATGTTATAACAGATACTATAAACATATATTTAATAATAATAATACACCCAACAATCACACATAATCCTTTATTGCCTTCACACTGCCCATTAATGCCCACATTATTGTAAAATTCATAGAGATATGGTGCTTTAAAGTATGGGCAAAAATTACTCTCTGTATGGAACACAACAAACTTTGTGTTCACTGTTTCTTTGACCTCACACTAGGTCAAACCTATATCATGGATGTTGAAAACTAAGAGAAACTATGGTCCTATACTTGTTCCTCCACACAAAAAATTGTCTCTGTGTGGGGATTGAAGCCACATCCTCTCGTTTTAACAGTCAGGTACTCGTTTGGTATGCCATAGAGGCTGTCAATTTGGTTTAAAATATGTATAATCTATATTAATCTATGGCCATGGATAAAAATACATATTGTGAAGAGTGTATTTAATATTCAATAGAGTTCTAACAGGATTTGGTAAAGATCATCCAGTTGTAAATTTAAATAATATTTGCATTGGTTGTTTCCTGTTAACAAATTAGGTCCTAAAACCAAATACAGTGTCAAAATCTATTTCCTGTCCTTACTGCATGAATTGTTTAATATTTTACATTCAGCTGTTCCTTTTTTTTATACCATGATGGTGTCAAACAAGCTTACTGTCTGATGGTAAGCGGTTACCATAGCTTATGGACGCAACACCAGGAGCTTCACATGCGCGTTGCCGACACTATAGAAACCTATTTACTCCCTTCTTGAAGAACCCTATACTGTAGTCCCCTTGGAAAACCTTGGGAGGGAGCTTGCTTGCTTGGAGCATGCCGGTTGCTTTGGATTTCAAAATATTACACCAGGTGCAGGGATATTTGCGACCCAGAAATGGGCAGAAGATCGGGGGTCACACCATCACAGTATGCTTGATGAGTATGAGCTTGCAGGGACGGCGTTAGGGTTGATCGCGGTTGGGCGACCTCTCGGGGTGCCAAATACGAAGGAGCGCCGAAGACATACTTAGCAGCGCCAAGTTCACCATAAATGTTTTTTTATCCTGGCACGGCATAGTGACCACACTGCACCTGATGGTAAACGCAATGCCGTCCAATTAGAGAATCGAGTAGCGAGATACAATCTATCCCTCGCTACTCAACAAAATCATGCCGGCCTGCTTCTTCACACCACGACGTGCGCAAGAAGGTGAAGAAGCGGTCGAGGGTCTAGTGTCAGTACTCAGAAGGCCGCATCATCAAACATCGTACGTAGACGTAACTCTAGACCCCCGACAAAAACCGGATGTACACTGGCTGATCCCCGAACGCGACACACTTGCATATGCCACTATGGCGAGTTTTACACCCTGTGTACGGTGGTCGCTATCCGGGCGGATATGAATATCCACCAGCTATTTAAGAAAACATGTACATATTTCAGTTGGGAATACATTACAGTTCTACAATTAGTAACATTAATTTTAACAATGATATGGTAATTCAACAGGTTAATTTAGAAAGCCTTGATCTATATTTGCTAGTATTTGCACGCAGCTCCCCTTTTATGAATAGACTTATAGGTATTCTAATTGACTATGTTCTGTAATATACAAACAAGTACACCACACCATATTAATATTTTAGCTAGCGCGAATAGAACCCACTATCAGGATTGTTACTACTGTCTTACAAAAACCAATGTTAAGTAAACAAGTGACCGCTTGTTTTTTGTATCCTGGCACGGCAAGGTACTCAACACAATCATGCCGGCCTGCTTCTTGACACTACGCCATGGTGAAGGTGAAGAAGTGGTCGAGGGTCTAGTGACGAGAGTGCTCAGTAGGCCGTAAAACGGCCAAACATTGTGCTGACTGTACTTGAGTTGGGCTCTAGACCCCCGAAAAAAACCGGGTGTACACTGGCTGATCCCTGAACGCGACACACTTGCGTGTGTCGCGTTATATATACATACATATATAGTAGTGTGGACTGCCGCGACAAAAGTCACAGATTTGAAAATATCCCCAACGGTATACACTTCTGACATTTGGAAGTTGTGTGTCTATTCATTGTTAATTATCGCTTGATTAACGGTGAAGGAATACATTGTCAGAAAACCATCATACCTCAGTTTTTAAGTAAGAATCTCAAAGGTATCTGAAGTATACCAACTCGCATTAGGTCAGCTTCAATCAGCTCTCAAGCGGAAACTCGTGTCAAGCAGTGAAATAGTAAATAATACACAGTTCATCAGACTGCCTTGGTGGCGCAGTTGTAATTGCGCATGCGTTACAACCGCTGTGCTGAGGTCTCGGGTTCGATCCCCGGGTCGGGTAAAGTGATATTGGGTTTTTCTATCTAGAAATTCTCAGTATTAGCCCGGAGTCTGGAACCTGTGCCCGGTATGGCGATAGGCTAGCCCCCTATCACATTATGGGACCGAAATTCGGCGAAAAGTGGGGGTACTGGTTACACCTCTTCCTACCCCTTCGGGGATTATAGGCGTGAGTGTATATGTATGTATGTACACAGTTCATATTGTAAAATTTTATATGCGATCTTATAAATTCAATCACTTTCAAGTTCAAATTGTGACCTATTCTACCTATGTGACATATCCGAGTGAAACGAGAGTCCATGGGCTCGATTCCCGCACCGAGACATGTTTGTGTGACAGACAGATATTTATTTCGAGGCTGAGTATTGTGGGACCGTAGTCTCTCGTAGTTCTTTATACCCACGATCCAGGTTTGACCTAGTGTGTGGTCAGCTATGTGTATTAAAAAAAATTACACGGACTTAATAAAATTAACAAATAGGTTTCAACTGAATCATGTTTTTTTATACTCCAGCAGCTACAAAATTAAAACATATTTTGTTTGTTTCAGAAAGCACATACAATGGACTGTGACCGCGGGACTTGCAATTTGCACGCCTTATTTTAAAGTTATACGAATCTCGTAGGACTTAGTGTGAGATGACAAGTGGTAGGTATTTTTAGATGGTGGACACTGTGAACGGCGCGATGTCTGACGAAGAGGACTCATCCCCGGACAGGACTCTATGCCCCACAAATAATGTTCCAGGTGAGTTTTTTTTAGCAACACAACAAAACTATGCAAGGTGGTCATAAAAAGCATAAATACAATGATTACCACTTTATTGATTTAATTGACTCTATTACACATCTCAGGGTTTATACTAACACAACCGCATATCAGGATTTACTAAAGTCTTCTCTTTTTGATTAATCTCATATGCGTACGGACAGCTTTACCCTCTAAGTTGAACTACGCCACCGTTGAACTGATTACACTTACTGCACCGCGAACGAACCACGAATATACCGACTATCAACTATCTAACATCATAACTCGACACCGGAGCGCGGAAGCGCTCCTTTTTATCCCAAACATTTACTACTCCCCACTTAGGTTGTAATTATTAATGTACCTGCAGTTACTTTCTAAAATACCTTCGATTTAACTTCGGTATTTCTAATAAAAGGAAATAACCTAATAGTTTGATATCATGTTTATGTTTTACTTATTCTGGTCGTAAGCGCTGTGCCGTCCAGAGTATCAAGTAGCGAGAGACAACTAATGTAATGTAGTTTCAATCGAAGTAAATTTTCAATCCACTCTTTTTTATAATACCATTAACAATTAAGCTAACTCACGATTTATTTGAGATTACTACCTTTTATGGAGGGTAGAGCTAAGGAGAACCGTCGCTGTGTATGAAAAAGCCTGTGTACTGCCGGAAAGGCTAGGCTAGTCTTTGGTAGAGCCTACCCTGAGGTCACACCTCTGCAACTACAACTCCTGTAAGGCAGTTTCGGTTGTATCCATTCTTCTTTCTCTTTGGTTAATGGCGACAATATTAAAAGCTAGCTATTCCGCCAATGTCACGTAAAAACTGCAAGCAAACGAAAGAGATTGGCGTGTATTAGACGTAATAAATAAGGTTTATGAGAATTTTCAATACTATACACTCAAGTTTAATTTTATCTGTAATAAAGTAGTGGTCTATAGCGCCTTGAAATTACTGAAATATTTAAAAGCTAGAGATGTCGGAAGTATACCATTTCAACTTCATTGAAATCCAATATAAAATATCTGTCTGATATCTAATGACAATCAATGAATGCCTACAATACCCGAAAAATCGTGTAATGCGTCAATTCACAAGACAGGAATAAGAAGAGACTACCTCGGTGGTGGAACTGCAAATGTGTAGGCGGTACTACTGAAGCTGAAGTGTCGGATTCGATCTCCGGGTGGGGTAAAAGTGATATTAGGTTTTCTGTCACGAAATACTCAGTATAAGCCTGGAATCTGGAATTGTGCCCGGTTTGGCGATAGGCTCGGCCCCTACATCATGAGGGGGTAATAATTTGTCGTAATGTGTGTGTACTGGTTAACTCTGCCAACCCTTCCAAGGTTATTGGTTTGAGTGCGTATCTATGTATTTATAAAATATTCCGTGTAAGGTGTTTTTAGACTCAACCAATTAATAACTAGGAAGGCGATGTTAATTAGCATTTTGCCTGTACTGATTCACAACGTAACCCGGTACGTTTGCAATGCCACGCCGTAATTGTTCAACCATGCTAATTGAGAGTCCTTTTTAATTTGATATCATTGTCCGCTATTTCCTGTTGATTGTTACGGTGCGACGGGTTTTTAGTTTTAAATGGATGCCACTAGGTCGTTTTTGTTTTGTTTTAAATTTATAGCGGCTCTGGGTATTGTGTTATTTACTATAGAATTAAATTTACATAAAGTAATTTTTACCTGACTACATTTTATAGCTAACCTAATTATTTGATCTAATAGTATTACTAATTTTATTGCCGCGTATTGACTACTGAATTTTTACGCAAATAAATATATGTCGTGCTTTTATCAAAATCTAAGATTCCTGTGAGGAAAGCTACCATTTTACAAAAGACAAAAATATGCAGAATATCTTAGGATTTTGGGCTATAGATATATACATACATATACACGCCTGTAATCCCCGAAGGGATAGGCAGAAGTGTAACCAGTACACCCACTTCTCGCCGAATCTATTATGGTTCCATAATGTGAATGACTCCGGGCTGATATTGAGTATTTCTAAATAGAAAAACCCAATATCGCTTTACCCGACCCTGGGATCGAACCCGAGACCTCAGCACAGCAGTCGTAACGCATGCGCAAATACAACTGCCCCACCGAGGCAGTCAGGCAATTAAGGCTATAGAAATAAACAAGATCCTTGAACTCAGCTGCATTTATTAGAAAGAAAGAGTTTATTTGGCTTTTCACTAAAACAACAAATGTAGACAAATGTGCTATTCCAGACTACAATCTATCTCTGTGCTAAATTTCAACCAGATTCATTCAGCCGTTCTGACGTGATTGAGTGACAAACATCCATTCATCCAATAATATTATATAGTAGATTCATTTTGTTTGATAATCCACCTTACAATTATTCGAAGTTGAATCGGGTTTTATGCAATGATCTCACTTTGATTAGCATATGCAGATTTAAAATTGAAACTATTCCTGCGAGTGATCGTACATGACTAGACGAGACGCAACCGAAATGGAAAGCATCACTACATAGTATAAAACAAAGTCGCTGTCGCTGTCCGTCCCTATGTATGCTTAAATCTTCAAAACTACGCAACGGATTTTGAAAGGCTTTTTTTTAATAGATAGAGTGATTCAAGAGGAAGGTTTATATGTATGATACATGCATAATATTGTAGAGAAACACTGATGAATTTACAGGTTTCTGGATTGTACACCTTTTCATACAAAAATAACATCCACGCGGGCGGAGCCGCGAGCAAAATCTAGTTATTTATATATTCGTGAACGCTCTTGTGAATATAAATATACATCTCGTTATTTATTATTCACTTACGTAAATATATTTTGATACAAATAATACGTAATGATGTAACATAGGATTTTGAATATCGTTCTAATTTGATAGAAGGATTTTAGTTTCACTGCTATCTTATAGCCAATTTCAATAAACAATCTCAACCACAGTACGGCTATTCTTGAAATCAATTCCAATCTCAAACTCTACAGTTTCAATTCCAGTCTAGAAACTATTGGCACTCTTGACACAATCGAGATTGAAGTGTCTATTTAGTTACTAGAGACTATAAGAGTGCCAATAGTACAGTTTTCGAACCCAATCCCAATTTTAAATTGGAGTCGAATGTAAAGAGTAACCCTGCTGATCGATCCCGAAAACAAACCAATCAAGTAATGGCGTGGCATTAAAACTTTATTCTGAAAACGATCTGGAGACCAAGATTAAGACTATGTATTGAGACTGGCCGTCAGACGGAGGTCACAGTCGAGTCTGGAGTTACGGAGCGTATATAATGCTGCGGAAAAAATACGCGTAATTTATACCCGCCTGAATTCTGTTTAAATATCAGAGGTCTATTACACACTGTCCCAATACTGCACGGGCTTTCTTTATCAATAGGAGAGGCTATACCTTAGTCCACCACACCGTCCGAATGCGGTTTGGTAGACTTTAACATCGTTTAAATTATTTTAAAGAATTGTCAGCTATGCAGGTTTCTTCACAATGTTTTCCTTCGCCGTTACAGCAAGCCATCCACACAAATTTTATAAATGCGAATGTTTGTTTGCTCCCTTTTGACGACTAAACGGCTGAACGGATCGTAATTAAATTTGGCAAGGGTATAGATTATATCGCTGGGAAAGACATGGGCTCCAAAAAAAATCGTGAAGTGCTTGAAAGTTTGTATTGGCAATCCGTAATTCCTCAAGTTAGAGATCTGAAAATTCGTATTTATGCTTCTGATATGAAAGAAAGAAATACGTGTTTAATTTTTTTTGCAAAATCAATCACCGTGGAGGTTCCACACTGGTGAAGCTACGGGCAATAGCTAGTAATTAATAAAGAGTACGTAACTTCAAATAGTCGGAGGTGTCTGCCTTTGGGCTGTTTTCGAACCTACGACTTACGTCTCGGCAATCCGTACTACTCCCAATTGGGCTATCGCTGCCTTTTTGTATCGCATATAGACCGTTTATAATGACAAATATCGTCACTGAATTTTGAGTCTTGCTCCTCATTTTAACGGTAGGCAGCGGCTTTGCTGTGCCCTGGCATTGCGGAAGTCTATGGGCGGCGGTGACTACTTACCATCAGGTGGCCCGTCTGCTCGTCTGCCTATCGAGGCACTAAAGAAAACGTGAAATTGGTTTGACGATTGGTTGAGCGCATCGTTTTAGCGCTAACAAGCCTGGAGATCATATTTAGCGGGATGGCTCTATGGCAGTAACTTCGAGACTGTTCTGTCTTTCTGTCTAATAAAATTTTCCCCAACAGTCACACATATAGTCGTGACCCCACTCTTGGTCAAATGTCTATCGTGGGTATCAAGAACTATGAGGATCTGCGGTCCCACAACCAGACGCCAAATAAGTATTAGTGGATCACTAAAACATTTGTCTCTGTGCGGGAATTGAACCCGCTATCGACTTCTCGCTCGCTACGCCACGAAGGCTATGTTTGGTAAAATTGTGTATTAGCATCGACTACGATCGATATTATATATGGACATTCGTAAGGCCTAGGCAGAATACCAAAGCCAGGCAGTATTGTATTACCTGGCAAATGCTGAGCCTATGGCCTTTTTGGTCACACTTTAGACACAGGTGTTCCAAATTGAGGAGTGGCATTTTTTTAATTGTATGGTCGTAAAAGTGTTAACCATATAACATTTATTTTCTTTCTTTCTTTCGTTATAGGTAACTTAGCATGGGGTCACGGTTATGACGTGTGTGACTTTTAGGTGTATTAAATTGCATGGTTTGTAAACCCATGGGATATGTAATTAATACGGGTGGATTATATACCAAGGTCACAACCGCAAAGCCAGTTATTACCTATGTTTTATTATTTGCAAATGTTTATTTCTAATTTTCCTCATATTATATCCCTGTTATATCCTCCATTGTACAGTCAACGGCAAAAGTTGCTTAACACGGACATCATTCCAGAAATAGTGAACACTTTAGGCATCAAAAGTCACTGATCAACTGTCGCAATATAAGGCGGTTAGCTCCTAATTGTTACAATTGTTGGTGAACATCGTAGGAACAATATACGCTGAATACGCTGGTAATACAAAAATTCTTTCTAAACATACATACATACATATAGACTCACACCTATAATGCCCGAAAGGGTTGGCAGAGGTGGAACCAGTACACCCACTTTTCGCCGAATGTCGGTCCCATAATGTGATAGGGGGCGAGCCTATCGCCATACCAGGCACAGGTTCCAGGTTCCAAACTCCGGGCTAATACTGAGAATTTCTAGATAGAAAAACCCAATATCACTTTACCCGATCCGGGGATCGAACCCGAGACCTCAGCACAGGAGTCGTAACGCATGCGCAATTACAACTACGCCACCGAGGTAGTTCTTTCTAAAACTTTCATAAAATGTGAATTCCTATTTTATTTTATGAAAGTTCTCTGGATTTTGTATTACGAGCGTATTCAGTTTTTTTTTTCTATTTTTTCTATTCTAGGTGCTAACCGATTTATGTTGCGAGAGCTGATCAGTGACTTTTGATGCTTAAAGTGCTCACTATTTGTGGAATCTTGTTTGTGTTAAGCAACTTTTGTCGTTGACTGTACAAATGTCTGATTAATAAAACTGTACACGTTTTATTATGAACTAGCTATTGCCCCCGGCTCCCCACGTGGAAGTAATTGTTGGAAATATATAATGGAGGCATCTTAAGCCATTACATCTTTCTATAGCTGCCTAATAGTAAATTTATGTGTGTTAATCCAGGTAATAAACTATTAGAGTGCCAAATTTCTTCAAAATCCGTTCAGCCGTATCTGCGTAATTGAGTAATAAACATTACAACGTTTACATTAATAAATTGATAAGTAGGATTAAAACAAATTTTTATAACACACATCTATATTATTTCAGATAACATTAATTTGAAAATGCGCAGTTTATCTATTTCATGATAATTACCGTTTATGATAACATTATTTCAAATGCTATGCATCAATAATAGTTTTTATTTCCAAATTTAATAATAATAATACTAGCCCTGTATTAAACATTGTCCCCACTGCTGGGCATGGGCCTCCTCTACTAATGAGAGGGGTTAGGCCTTAGGCCACCACGCTAGCCTAATGCGGGTTGGTAGACTTCACATATCTTCGAAATTCTTATGAGAATTCTCAGGTATGCAGGTTTCCTCACGATGTTCTCCTTCACCGATAAAGCAAGCGATAATATAATTTTTAATCACCGTTTAATCACATGGGGTATAAATTAAAATCCCGGATAGTTCATCTGGTCGAATAGATAGACTCACTAATTTCAATAATTACAACTAGAAATGTAACTCAGGATCTCATTAGTTTCATGTTTTTACGTTGTCATTACGCGATGCTTTATATATTAGTTCCTATGACATATTTCTTTAGAATCTATAGTCGCTTTCCGAATCTTATCGATTCTTATTTGTAGACACGTATTAAATAAATGTTGGCTTAAATTACGTCATAGCGTCTACAAATAATAATATCAATTATTCCTTGATTCAAACTAGAGGAAACACTGTTCATGTTGAAATTATTAAAAGCGTGGTAGCTGGTAAATTTAAGTAGGAATCTGATGCTAGATTAGGGATAATTTGTATCTCGCTACTTGATACTCTAACTGGCCGGCACTGTATTTACCATCAGGGGCAGTGTGGTCACTTTGCCATGCAAGCATAAAAAAACACGCAAGATTTTGTATTTAATGTCAGAATAAGGTGTATGTTCAAAACGTCCGTTCTGTCAACAGTGCTGGGTATCAAGCGGCTGAAACAGATCGAGACGATGTTCATGTCTCGTCGTCTGCAAGGCCCTCGCACCAACGGCCTCAGCGTGGAGACGCTCTTGGATGTGTTGCTCGTGCTGTACGACGAGTGCTGCAACAGTTCCCTCAGGAGGGAGAAGGCAGTGGCTGACTTTATACAATATGGTATGTGGTATCAAATCATTTATTTAGTAAATGAGGCCACTATGGGCACTTTTTTTTACTGCCTAGATAGACCGACGAGCAGACGGGCCACCTGATGGTAAGTAGACACCGCCGCCCATAGACTTCTGCAATGCCAGGGCACAGCAAAGCCGCTGCCTACCGGTGAAGTTTTCATGTCATAATAATGTTAAAGTCTACTGGTGCTTTGGAAATGCCCACTGGTCTGAGAAGAAGCACGAAAAAACTCAGTCGTAGGTCTTTTGCAATTTTTCATTAGGTACGTTACATAAAAATACATACATTCTTCAAACAAGTCACATTCACATGGGACAAAAAAAAATCTGTTTATGATCATGTCAGCGCAAAAGTGGCCTAAGCTTAAGACAATGAGTATGATAATAATGGGGTTTGTATATTCATGATTTTTAAATCAATGTACATAAATGCAATTTTTGCAATGCCATCTTGTTGTCATCATATTGGCAATTGGTGAAACTAGAGATAGGCAGGTTTTGCATTAAATTTTCGCACATTTTAAATCATTTGTAGTACTTAGGTCAGATTATGAAAAATTGAGGGTTAGGCAACTTTTGCACTGACAGCCTCATATATGGTATATTTTCATAAATAGTGGCAAACATAAGATTATCAAGAAATTTTTACCTCTCACGGATGACAAGGACATCGGTGTTCGGATAAAGGTAATAAGTAGTGAGTAAAAATACAATCCAAAATCAACTTTATTACCATAATGTTAACGTTACAAATACGCCTAACACACACGTCAATAAGGGCGAGTATTGCCAGTTTTTGACTGGACATCGGTGTCCGAATGATCCGTGAGTGGTTAAGTCTGTTGCTTTTGGTTATATGCTGACATCTTTGTAGCCGCGTTTTTTTTTTCATTATCATACAGTAAAACCGGTGGCTGCTGCGTTGAAGCGTTTAAGACTGTCCAGAGATGACTTCGAATTGGTGAAGGTGATTGGACGCGGGGCGTTTGGTGAAGTGTGTGTAGTCAGGGCATCGTTTATGCAGGTACGTAGTACTACGCTCCACGCTAACGTCAGGTAAGAATAAGATCAGTAGATAGGTGTGATTGTGTTGAGTGGCGAGGGATGGTTGTCTCTCGCTACTTGATACTCCAACTGGACGACACTAAGCCCTCAGGAGCTGGTGGACAAGTGGCAAAACAAGTGTATTTAGAAGACAATAGTAGTAGCGTATTCATATCTGTTCGGATATCGACCACCGTAAACAGGGTGTAAAACCCGCCATAGTGGCTCACGCAAGTGTGTCGCGTTCCGGGATCAGCCAGTGTACATCCGGTTTTTGTCGGGGGGTCTAGAGTTGGGGTAAGATGTTTGGCCATGTTGTAGCCTTCCGAGTACTCTGACACTAGACCCTTCACCCTCGACCGCTTCTTCACCTCCTTGCCTCATGGCGTAATGCGAAGAATCTACACAGCAGGCCGGCATGATTGTGTTGAGTAGCGAGGGATAGATTGCCTTTCGCTACTTGATAATCTAACTGGATGGCACTGTGCATTGTGGCCATTTTGGCGTGCCAGGATAAAAAAACTTGGTACTCGTAGAAAAGCTGATGATACACCTGGTACAAGTAGTCACGGTTGCTTAACGACATCGGTACTAGCATGGCGTATTTTTTCATCTCACTGAGCATGTGAAAGTCAGTAAGTCCAATCGAATACTTTCTTGCAAGGATAATTTCATT
Organism: Laothoe populi; assembly: GCA_905220505.1. Taxonomy (NCBI): domain Eukaryota; kingdom Metazoa; phylum Arthropoda; class Insecta; order Lepidoptera; family Sphingidae; genus Laothoe; species Laothoe populi. The sequence continues at coordinate 8,815,090 of HG992173.1, forward strand.
TGCTTGTATCGAGCACAACACTAGATAAATTACATTCCAATACATTGAGTTACTGTCTACAACCTCGGTGGCGCAGTTATAATTGAGCATGCGTTAAGACTGCTGTGCTGAGGTCTCGGGTTCGATCCCCGGGTCGGGTAAAGTGATATTGGTTTTTTTCTAACTACAAATTCTCAGTATTATCCCGCAGTCTGGACCTGTGTCCGGTGTGGCGATAGGCTCGCACCCTATTACATTATGGGACCGAAACTTCTCGAAAAGTGAGTGTACTGGTTACACCTCTGCCTACCTCTTCGGGGATTACAGGCGTGAGTGTATATATGTATGCATTTAGTTACAAAGTTGTTCAGTATTATGATTACATCCGATGACAGTCAGCCTTTGCCATCCACTGAACTTGTCAGGTTTGGTAGCTGTTTTATTGATAATCTCGATATTCCAGGGTACAGACATAGGTGGTAACTTGGCGGCTGCTACAGGTAGCAGTACCTCCGCCACGGCCGGGGAACGAGTGTACGCCATGAAGATACTCAACAAGTGGGAGATGCTCAAGGTATGACATGGATTCAAGACTTAACATCATCAGGCGAATCGGCTGTGAAATGAGAGGCCGTGGGTTCGATGGCACCGAGACAAATGGACGTGTGATAGATATTTGTTTCGGGTCTGGGTGTTGTGTGTAGTCCCTCGTAGTTGTTGAGACAGGTGTGACCTAGTGTGGGGTCAGGACTATGGATGTGATTGGTGAATGTATTTATTTAAATAAGCTTATATTTATACAGTATTTATTTGTTCGTGTATTTTACCGTCTCGGTTACTGTCTCCGGTTCGATCCCCGGATCGGGTAAAAGTGAAAAATTTTCTATTATGTTTTTTTTTATTGGTACAGATACAGACAACAGATTAAATTTTACATATACATAGTTATATTCATAACAGACATGATATAAATCTGGCGTCCGTTTACTATAACTGTACACAGCATTCTAATAACACAGCATAAAAAACAAAACAATTGTTGTATTAAACTTGTTTAAGTTTAATGTTTACTAATACTAACAATGAACCTTAGTTAATTAATTTAATAAAAAAAAATAAAGTTATACTGACTATCAGCCCGGAGTCTGGTATAAATGTATACCAACATTGGTAAATAAAAAATACACCTCTGCCTACCCGTTCAGGCGCGAATGCGTATATAATTTATTTATTTATTTATCTTAGTACAGGAAACTGACAGTATTAAGTATATTAATAATTTAAGATACATATAACTAAATCTTGGTCCAATAAAGATTCCAACAATAAAAAGTTTCCAACAATAAAAAATAATATAATGGTTATTGTCTACAGCGGGCTGAAACGGCGTGCTTCCAAGAGGAACGCGACGTGCTGGTGTTCGGAGACAGGCGGTGGATCACCAACTTGCACTACGCTTTCCAAGATCAACATAATTTGGTAATTATACATTTCTATCATTCATTTATTATCCAGAGAGGTTGCGGACAAGGTTGCATTTTGTCTCCTACACTTAACATATATTCGGAAGCTATCATGACTGAGGCTCTGGAAGATTTGGACTGTGGCGTTAAAGTCAACGGCCGCATTATAAACAACGAGAGATATGCCTCGATATTGATCGAACTCGTTATACCCAGAATCTGGTGGTTGAGCCTGCTTAGGGGTGATAGGGGTGGTTTATACCCATAAAAAGTGAATTTCCACAGTGCTACAAGAAAGCAGACATAATTACGAGTATTTAAAAAAAATGATTTCATTTGGATTAATCTGCCTCGCGCGTAGTTTTGATCGTTTCCGCCCATTGTGCGGCGTGAAATGTGTCCAGATGATACTTGAGTGATTAACCAGTCATGACTCATAAGCTCGCCGGCGGTGCGTTCAAATACTGGCCAGGTTCGCCGTTCTGACATGCTATTTTTAATAACTTTAATGTTACGGAAATAAAAATGTTTTTGGCTTGTATTTTACTCCCTACTTTTTTTTTATATCATTATAGACACGAGTGATTAATATTTGTTTGTGTTTGTGTGCACAGTACCTAGTGATGGACTACTACTGCGGCGGCGACCTGCTGACGCTGCTGTCCAAGTTCGAGGACCGGCTGCCGGAGGACATGGCCAAGTTCTACATCGCAGAGATGGTGCTCGCCGTGCAGAGCGTGCACGAGCTCAGATATGTGCACAGGTACTGTACTACTACTATACTACCACTGTACCACCACTGTACTACCACTGTACTACCACTGTACCACCACTGTACCACCACTGTACTACCACTGTACCACCAATGTACTACCACTGTACTACCACTGTACAACCACTGTACTACCACTGTACTACCACTGTACAACCACTGTACTACCACTGTACTACTACTGTACTACTGTTCACTACATACGCTGTCCTCCTAATCCTACTAATATTATAAATGCGAATGTTTGGATGGATGTTTGTTACTCAATCACGCTACAACGGCTGGACGGATCTAGTTGAAATTTGGCACAGAGATAGATTACATTCTGGAATAGTACAGGCTTTTTATCCCGGAAAATGTACAGTTCCCGTGGGATAGTTTAGTTTTTCGCAGAGCAATGGATCGACATGATTTTTTGGATAATGGTGTTTAGGGATCAGAAAATGGCATCGGCTAATTTTATCTCTGAAAAATGCACGCTTCCTTTCACAGCAAAAGAAAGTGTAATATCTTAAGATGTCTCCATAGATTGTATAACTATCCTTCCAAAATTAACCTCCACACGGGCGGAGCCGCGGGCAACATCTAGTATCTCTAATTTAAAACTAGATCCACGACTGAGTATCGTTCTAATACGGGCCTATATCTATCAACCTCTCTTTCTGTATATAAATAACACCAATGCAGTGTTGTACTATTGAAGTGTTCACACAGTTTCTCCTAGGATGTGTCCCCCAGTGTAGTCGTATACATTAACTACCAAAAAATTCCTTTTATGTAATTTACCCCAAGTCCCCATTTCTATGAAGTTTATTTGTACCGCCTTAGTTCAACACCCTGTATAAGTACTACATAAATACCGTTGCACACTGTATCATTGCAAGCTTTATTTTTGTTATTTTATTTTTATTATTAGTTTATTTATTACTAGTTATAGAATACAATTCTCGACCCTCTTACTGGATTGTACGTCTCTAATTGACTTTTTTTTAGAGACTATCCCGCCCACACACCCGCCATTGTAACTCCTGTTTAGCCAGGATCAACAATGGCACGCATTTTTTCGACACCGAGAAATGAAACGCGGCGAGTCTCTGGGAATGCTTCATAACTGTCTTTTATCCCGCAACGAAATTAATCAAATAGAAATATAGGGAGGATTTGGAAATATAAAAATCTCTAATTGTCTGTCACTCTCCAGATTTACGTAAAACAAACGAGTATTGTAATTTTAGATAGATTGTAATAATTAGGAAACATTAGTAAATACAAGGGCTATTGTTTTGAAACTACTTTTTTTTAATCATTTAATAATGAATGTAGCTTAGCCCGGATAGCTCGCACCGTACACAGGGTGTAAAGCCCGCCATAGTGGCACACGCAAGTGTGTCGCGTTCCGGGATCAGCCAGTGTACATCGGTTTTTGTCGGGTGTCTAGAGTTGGGGTACGATGTTTGGCCGTTTTGCGGCCTTCTGAGTACTCTGACACTAGACCCTCAACCGCTTCTTCACCTTCTTGCCCATGGATTAGTATGAAGAAGCAGGCCGGCATGATGGTGTTGAGTAGCGAGGGATAGATTGTCTCTTGCTAGTTACCATCAGGTGCAGTGTGGTCATTTTGCCTTGCCAGGGTAAAAAAATTGTTTATTTAATTTACAGAGACATCAAGCCCGATAACGTGTTATTGGACGCGAGTGGCCACATCAGGTTGGCTGACTTCGGCTCCTGTCTACGACTGGGTGACGATGGGAAGGTTAGTATTTCATAAGATTCGACCGCTTCTGTGGCGCAATGGGCTAGAAGCCGGCTGTGAAACGAGACTCCCTTGATCCCAGAACCAAGAAAATGTTTGTGTGACAGACAGATATTTGTTTCTGGTCTGTGTGTTGTGGGGTAGTCCTTCGTCATTGATACCCACGAGACATGTTTGACCGAGTGTGGGGGTCAGGACTATGTGTGTGACTGTTGGGTGTATGATTCGACATCACTGTAAAATGTTACTCCAAGTGGCAAAACGAAACCTTAATACCTAAGAGTGAAATTGTATTATTAAAAGTAGCTTTGGCTAGTGACAATCTGTTTTCTGCGATAAATTAAGGTTTTTTTATATAGATTCCTGGATTTTTTTTTAGCTTACTAGTGAAATTGTATCGAAATCTGTCTGTTTTTATATCAAGTGAAAGTTATAAATCGAGAAAAATCTAAATTAATAGATGTACATATTTTTATTTGTTTATAATACATTTAATATCCTTTCAGGTTCAAAGCAATGTTGCTGTCGGTACGCCGGACTACATATCGCCGGAAATTCTCAGGGTATTTATTTACATTTTCATACACGAAATCATACCGGTGTTAAAATATAGTACACAATTATTGGAACATTCTGTATATAGTTTATTTGTATTAAAGAGTTTTATATTGATAATTTGTACTGGTTTCTTATATTTACGCGAATATTATACATTGAAATAAAACGAAATTTACGGATTATATCGCGGTTTATTTTAAAATAATATAATAATATAAAATAATAACACTAGCCCTGTATTAAACATTGTCCCACTGCTGGGCACGAGCCTCCTCTACTAATGAGAGGGGTTAGGCCTTAGTCCACCACGCTGGCCTAATGCGGGTTGGCAGACTTCTCATACCTTTGAAAAATTCTCAGGTATGCAGGTTTCCTCACGATGTTTTCCTTCACCGTTAAAGCAAGCGATAATTAACATTTTAATACACACATAACTTTAGAAAAGTCAGAGGTGTATGCCACTTGGGTTTCGAACCTACGACTTTCGTCTTGGCAGTCCGTACCGCAACCAACTAGGCTATCGCTGCAATTTTAAAATAAACCGCGATAAACCCGTAAATTTCGTTTTATTTCAATTGATAATTTGTGTTATAGGCGATGGAAGATGGACAAGGCAGATATGGGCCGGAATGTGATTGGTGGTCGTTAGGTGAGTTGTTGATATTTTTTTAAAGTTCCGTATTTAATTCACACGTGTGAAAGACTTGGACTAATATATACGATGGGTATACGTCATCTTATTGAACGTTGTCGATTATAAAACCTATTAAATGATTTCAATATCGATTGTTGAATGTAATTCATCAAGCTGAATATGCTTTGATGACCATATATATTTTTAGTTACATTTTTAATAACTGATTAATAATCAATATTATTATTGCAGGTGTATGTATGTACGAGATGTTATTCGGTGAGACTCCGTTCTACGCGGAGTCGTTGGTAGAGACATATGGGAAGATCATGAACCACGGACGCTCCTTCCACTGTCCACCCCCCGACGAACACGCCGCGCAGGTATGCCCAACATCTATAGCATTTACTCTATTGCATATTATAGATAGTTTATCTTTACTTTATCGGTTTATCGTAGACACATCCCTAGTTGCGTAAAAAAATATGAAAAATAATAATACTAGCCCTATATTAAACATTGTCCCACTGCTGGGCACGGGCCTCCTCCACTAATGGGAGGGGTTAGGCCTTAGTCCACCACGCTGGTCTAATGCGGGTTGGTAGACTTCATATACCTTCGAAATTCTTAATAATCAATACACACATAACTTTAGAAAAGTCAGAGGTGTATGCCACTTGGGTTTCAAACATACGACTTTGTTCTTGACAGTCCGTACCGCAACCAACTCGGCTATCGCTGCTTGTGTTACAAATAAATAATTAATAAATTGCGTTAAAACATACGTAGAAAAATAAATAATTAAAAGCTGTCTAATAAATTGTGTATATAATAGACCCGCTTTTCTATAACATCCTGTATAAGGTATTTCCAATTTTACTTTCATGTTCACATTCACAGGTATCAGAAGAGGCGAAGGATCTAATACGGAGACTGATCTGCTCCTCTGAGAACAGACTTGGCAAGAATGGACTTCAAGACTTCAAGGTGAGGTTTAGTAATACGCGAATATAGTTGACTCGATATTTTTTATTATTTAAACCAACAAGTTATATTACCTAAAATCTATTATCGAAAACATTTTATGAATCCGAACATAAATAAGTAAATTAGACGCCATTCAAATCTGCTGGAAGGGGTAATTGTCAAATGACAGTAAAACAATGCATGATATAAGCCGTGACGTCACCTCTCAGAATGTATGGACATTCTGAGAGGTAGAGTAATGGTACTGTACCGTTGTGCGAGGGAGATAGTGAGATGTTCCCACTACGCACACATTCATTTTTCAAGCAATTTTGATTCTGTGTAATTATATTTGTTTGCATATTGAATTATGTATAAAATTAAACACTAGGAATAGGGTAGCTATTCTGAACACTTGCGTGTTGTTCCAATTGACAGTACGTATGACCATTATCATTAATCTTTTTTTCACACACATTGGTGACAAAATGTTTTGCAACAGACAAAGAACACAAAGAATTTGATAGTTTGCCACCTCCCTTTCGCGCAGTTTATGAGTTATAGTAACCTTCAATAAGCAATTTATATGTCGAAACTATAACGGGATATTAAGAATTTTGACAAAAAAAAATAAAAAAATATATTAAGGTTTTTTTTTTATTTATAATTTCTATATCATATCAATATACTATATAGATAAAGGTAGAATTGTTCCTCAAGTTAAAAATTCATCGACATCCGCTCTGAATTACACATCACTACGTCGTTCTCTAAGTCTTAACTGTCTGAGCGAGACATATCGAAGTGTTAAATCCTACTTATATTATAAATGCAAATTTTTGGATGGATGGATGTTTGTTACTCAATGAATGTTGAGTTCCCGCGGGATAGTTTAGTTTTTCACAGAGCAAGGGATCGACATGATTTTTTGCATAGTAGTTAAGGGATCAGAAAATGACATAGGCTTAGTTTTATCCCGGAAAAATGCACGCTTTCTATGGGATAGCAAAACATAGAAAGGCATAATAGCTTAGCCTCCATGGATTGTATACCTTTTCCTCCACGCGAGCGGAGCCGCGAGCAACATCTAGTAATGTTATAAACGTGTTATACAGAACCACCCGTGGTTCCTGGGCTTGGACTGGGAGAATCTCCGCGAGATGCAAGCGCCCTTCGTACCAGACGTCTCCAGTCCTACAGACACTTCCAACTTCGACGTAGACGATACGGATATCAGGTATGGTTATATATAGGGGTTATAACCGGTCATGGCATCGTGGGTTCGATTCCCGCACCGAGATAAATGGACGTGACACATATTTTGTGGTCTTCAGAGTACTCAGACACTAGACCCTAGACCGACCTAGACCCATGGCGTAGTGTTAAGAAGTAAGCTGGCATGATTGTGTTGAGTAGCACTATTCGATACTCTAATTGGATGCAGTTTGGTCACTTTGCCGTAAAAAAAAAATATTTTGGGTCTGGGTGTTTTAGACTCCAGTCTCTCGTAGTTGATATTCACAGGTTTGACCTAGTGTGTGGTCAAGATTATAAGTGTGACTATTGGGTGTATTATATATAAAAAAGTTTGCCAGCCCATGTGTTTCTTCCTATAACCCTGGGTCCTTAAAGCGTAGTGTTAAGCTACTCAGCCGATATAATTGTGTCGAGTGGCAAGGGATGATTGTCTCTTGCTACTGGATACTCTAACTGGACGACATTGCGCTTACCAGATGTAGTGTGGTCAATTTGCCTGGTCGGGATAAAAACTGTTTTATGATTTAATAAAATGTGAGTAAACGCAGATAAGGCAAACCAGATGATACTTTAATATTAAGTTCTTGTATTTCCAAAACGGTGTTTTTTCCTGGCTCGGCAAAGTGAACACACTGCACCTGATGGTAAGATGTGTCAAGTAGCGAGAGACAACCTATCCCTCGCTACTGAACACAATCATGCCGGCCTGGAATATAGTATAGCTCATAGTAACTTTCAGACACAGATGTTTATTGGCTTTCACTGATTTATATATTTATTATTTATTCGGAAAGCTAGCATTTAAAATATAAATACAGAATATTATACACAAAAAGGCCGTGGCGCAGTTGGCGAGTAGCCGGCTGTGGATCGAGAGGCCGTGGGTTCGATTCCCTCACTGGGACAAATATTTGTGTGACAGACAGATATTTGTGTCCGGGGTCTGGGTGTTGTGAGAGGGTGCGTCTCTCTAGGTTCCTGATACCCACAACACATGACTCGTATCTTAGTGTGGGATTGGGGCTATGTGTGAGAGTGTGTTTCCACAAATAGGAATAGATAATAGGTTAGATAACTCACCTGATGGTGTATTTACCAAGCACCGTTGTCCTGCAGGTTGTCAGAAGCCGTGCCCCCACCGTCGGCGTCATCAGCGTTCTCGGGACTGCACCTGCCGTTTATAGGGTTCACGTTCACGGCCGGCTCCAGGCTCTCAGACCTGGGAGCACCCACTAGTCCGCTCAGTCCGGCCAAGAATGCTCCTAGTCAGGTAAACTTATGAGCTAGTTGACTGGTTTTGGGAAACCGTTTTATTTTATTCTTCATGGTCTATGTTATTAAAATATTAACATTAATTAACATAAAACATACGTTTTCAAGATTTAATTCGTACTTTTATATTTATTTACCATTTGCAAAACTAATAGAAGTTGGCTCAGCGTTTTAGATGTTTCGATCGGTGACGTCATACATGACTGATGGGTGTTTCATGTCACGTGACAAAATGCTTTATTTTTATATATTTGTTTCTTGAAAATATTAATAGTTTAATTTTTGTTTTTTTTTTCATCAATAGGCTTGCGTTTGACTATCTCGCCTGATGGAAGTGATGATGTGGTCTATGGTAGAGCATGTTTGCCTAGAAGAAAAATTTCGATATTTTTAGACTAAAATCTATTATTTATTTATTTTTATTTATTTCAAATTTTACATCAGGCTAAATAATGTCCATATTTTAACTGAATGTTAAAATATGGACATTATGTTATATAATAATAATAATTCTTGTTCGTAACAATAACTCATGGTCTATGCTAGTATGTCATAAATAAATAAATATGTGGGATAGCCCTACACCAGGCATTTGGAGCATTTCGCATGCAAGTGTATCCAATGGCCCAACAATAAGGAGTCCCACCTATTCGCCCACACACCGTTATAGAAATCTAAATTCTATCAGTTTTTTACTTACTCTCAATTGTCCTATACCGCAGGCTCCATCGAACGCAGGAGATCGAGCTGCTGTCAAGGCACTGGAGAGAGAGAACGCTCTCCTCGCGCAGACCATCGCAGAACTACGGGCCGGAGACATCACGGAACCTGCTGGTGAGACATTACATTTGAGTCGTATAGAACCAAAGTCGGCAAAGTAGGTAGTTGAGATTTTTTTTTAAATATATGGCAATATAGAAAATTAAAATCTGCATTGACTATGTTTTATAATTAAAAGCGGCTAAAAATCCTGTAGACATATTTGTCTACAGCGTGAATGGGCCGGCTCGACCGGCGTAGTACCACTGTCTCACTGAAAACCAACGTAAAGTGACAGTTTACTGTCGCGTTTCGTATGGTAATTGAGATATCCGGAGGCCCAGATTCCCCCTTCCCTTCCCTAATCCCTATTCCTGTCCCTTAAGGCCAACAGCGCAACATGATACTTTCGGTATTGTGGATGTTCATGGGCGGTGGAGATCACTTAACATCAGGTGACCCACATGCTCATTTGTCGGACTATGCAATAAAAAAAAGTCAACGATTAATCAAAAACGACAAACTGGACAGTATAGTAGCAAAGGCTATCTTACCTTAGTTGCGATCAAACTCGATCATTTAGAATTTTTTCACGGTTAAGCTTATTTTTTTATCATTGTTGTTGTCATTGATTATCTCCTCAGGTTAAAATAAAATATTCAGCAAAATTTACTTTCGACTTAAACAAAAGTTATCAGTTTTAAAAATGGTAGAGCCATGCTGTAGACAAGTTTGTCTACTCCCTAATCCCTATTCCTGTCCTTTAAGGCCGACAACGCATACATGACACTTTCGGTATTGTGGATGTTCATGGGCGGTGGAGATCACTTAACATCAGGTGACCCACTGGCTCGTTTGTCGGACTATGATATAAAAAAAAGTTTCTTTTTAATTTGCCAAAAAGTAAGTCGGCACTACTTTGCCTACTTTGGTTCTCTACGACTCTTTTATGGACCTTGGATTGCGACAAAGGATAAAAATAACCTTGGTATGGTAAAGGTTTTTGGAATTTTTGATCATTATTTTGAACCCACATTTCTGATTGTCGCATCATATAAGGTTGCCGATCTTGCCTTAATATTGTTCTCGTATCTTTTTTATAATTTAATATACTACATTTTCCTTTTTAAAATTCGTATCGCTATAATATGATTCGAGTTGGACCGAATACGGCAAATACCAACATATAGCATACATTGAAATTAGACCAAATATAGCATAAAAATGCAATTTCTTGAAAGTCTTAAATCAAATAAGCGTAAATCTAAAACAGGTCAGCAACGATTTTTTTTATATTTCATATATATATGAAATCATCTGGATTTTTTTTATCCTAGCACGGCAAAGTGACCGCACTTCGCCTGATGGTAAGCGCAGTACGGTCCAGTTAGAGCATCGAGTAGCGAGAGACGATCTATCCCCCGCTACTCAACACAATCATGCCGGCCTGCTCCTTCACACTACGCCATGGGCAAGAAAGTGAAGAAGCGGTCGAGGGTCTATTGTCAGAGTACTTAGAAGGCCGCAAAATGGCCAACATTGTACCCCAACTCTAGACCCCCAAAAATATGACTCATAGAATAATTGTTATTCAGGACTTATGTTTGTTGTATCACGAAGTCAGATTCATAGTTATTGACTACACAGTAATTATACTGCATTAACATTACATTGTGTATTTTCAGATGAAGTAATTCAGTTGAAAGAGGAGTTATCAACATTGTCTAAGAGGAATGCAGATCTGGAGGCGCAAGTGAGGTGTTACGAACAGTTGAACAGCGGCTCCGTGGACACAACCGTATGTGTATTACTAGTACACCCGGATAGAGAATATAGGGACAATGTGACAGAAAAACACCAAAAAGAAAAAAAAACTTTACCAAACTACATAGAATCGCTGGAATAGATTGCCTGAAAATTTCATCAAAATCGCTCCAGTCGTTTTGGAGTCCATAGGAGACATTCATACGCACGTCGATTGTTATATATAGAGATAATTATCTTTCAAAGCTTAGTCGCCATTGACGAATGTCCGCTACTCACGCCAAGATTCTGACTAATACTGGGTGAAGTTTGGATCTTGGTATCGAGTGTTTAGTAACTTGTGCATCGATATTTGACGATATCGATATTGTGCTCTGTACCCGGTATGGCGATAGGCTCGACCCCTATTACACTACGGGACCGAAATTCGGCGAAAAGTGGGTGTACTGGTTACACCTCTGCCTACCCTTTCGGGGATTACAGGCGTGAGTGTATCGATATTTTACAGTTTTTACACCGCACACCTAGAACTCGACGTTCGAAAAGGTGATTGTGGAGAATAGAATATTTATAATTGTACAATACGACATAGAAGTACTTTAGTTTTAAAGGATTTTTAATAATATATACCATAAATTATCTATTTTTTTATAGGATATGCCAACTACACCACAGGAAATGGCGACACGTCTCCGAGAGTTAGAGCTAATGATACACGCGATCAATATGGAAAAGGAAGAACTGTTGAAAGAGAAGACAGACTCTTTGGAAAAATTAAGACTGCAGGTACACTACATTTGTTTTTAAAGTTTTTTTTTTCAATTTTCATTTATGGTACGGCAAAGTGACCAGACTGCACCTGTTGGTAAGCGCAATGCCGTCCAAACAGAGCCTCGAGTAGTGAAAGAATCTATCCCTCGCTACTCAACACAATCATGCCGGCCTACTTCTTCACTCTACGTCATGGGCAAAAAGGTGAAGAACCGATTGAGGGTCTAGTGTCAGAGTACTCAGACCCTAGACCTTTAGACAGTTTTATACAATGACATAATTTTAAAAATAAGTAAAGAAAATAGTAAAGTTAAATCGCAAATTGAAGAATTATAAATAAATATGGTTATATCGCGAATGTAAATTAATAGATGGGATTAAATTATAGTCGACATTTTTAACTGCCATGCTATATGAGAGTTCAGATTATAAGAACCCACAGTCTCTGCCCATCCCTATGGTATATAGGAGTGATATTTTTTTATTGACAGCCTCCGTGGCGTAGCGGGCGAGTAGCTGGCTGTGAAACGAGAAGCCGTGGGTTCGATTCCCGCACCGAGACAAATGTTTGTGTGACAGATATTTGTTTCAGATCTGGGTGTTGTGGTGTGGTAGTCCCTCGTAGTTGATACTTACAATACAAGTTTTACCTAGTGTGGGGTCAGAACTATGTGTGTGACTGTTGGGTGTATTTATGTGTTATTGTTTTAGGACAAAGAGCTGAAAGACGCGATATCACAACGCAAGCTCGCGATGGCGGAATACAACGAGGTCACCGAGAGGTTGGCAGAACTGAGACAACAGAAGCAGAAGTTGTCGCGCCAGGTGAGACGGTCATTTGTAACAAACACATACACTTTTTATGACTATATGTTACAATGACTGCCTCGGTGGTGTAGTTGTAATTGCGCATGCGTTGCGACTGCTGTGATGAGGTCTCGGGTTCGACCCCGGGTCGGGTAAAGTGATATTGGGTTTTTCTATCTAGAAATGCCTCAGTATTAGCCCGGAGTCTGGAAAATGGTCCCGGTATGGCGATAGGCTCGCCCCCTATCACATTATGGGACCGAAATTCGGCGAAAAGTGGGTGTACTGGTTACACCTCTGCCTACCCCTTCGGGGATTACAGGCGTGAGAGTATGTGTGTGTGACACGTTAGGTCTTTAAAATTTGTCATAAAATTACCTAAATGTATAATATATGATACATATACAAACAAACACACATATGAAAGTAAAGTATGGGCTTCACTGTATCTCTTTACCCTTTTAGGCTGTAAAAAAAGAACGGTAAGCTTGTATTGAGTAAGCATAGAGTAGGAGGTTGTACTGTAATATATTAATGATTGTTCAAAGTTCCGTTTTTTTTATAGTTGTATGAGAATCGTTCGTTCATAATAGACATTGAATAAGAATTCTACAACGTTCTAATAGCGACTGACACAGACAAACAATAAGGAACTAGTAACAAAACACAATCGTAAAACATTTAGACAAACAACATAGACAGTAAGAAACATTACATAAGAAAAAGTTGTAATGCAGCAACACCTATAAATTTATTCTTGAATAGTTCATAATCAAAAATGGTAGGCAGCGGCTCTGCTGTGCTCTGGCATTGCAGAAGTCTATGGGCGGCGGTGACTACTTACCATCAGGTGTCCCGTCTGCTCGTCTGCCTATCCAGGCACTAAAAAAAATCATACGTAGTCAATCGTTCACTCATTCGTTCCAGGTGCGCGACAAGGAGGAAGAGTTGGAGGTGGCCATGCAGAAGATCGATGTTCTTCGACAGGACATCCGCCGCTCTGACAAGGGAAGGAGGGAGTTAGAGGCGAGGGTCGACACTGCCATAGCAGAAGCTACTAAGGTAAATATTGTGGTTTTTTTATACCACTATTATAAGAGACCCAGACCGGTGAACTGAAACACTTCTTGAATACGCGTTTTTCTATGTTAGATTTAATATGCATAAATATCATGCCGATATTTTACAAACACTTTAAGATAAATTGAACAGCATAACAACCTTAACTGTTTGAATAGCAAAAACGAACTGACTCGCTGACAAGAACAGGCGCATTTATATACCCTCCTTCCAACAATCCTTCTTGTTATTGAAAAATGATGGCATCATAGACTCCACAATATACCCACTTTACTTTTGATATTATAGAACGTTTTAAATATAAAGCAGTATTCTACCCTTCAATGTGAATTTAAACTTACCAAATCTAACACTATGGTGGCAAACAAGTAAGGTAAGTGGTCACCATAGTGCGTAGCCTATGGATGCTTGCAACACCAGGAGCATCACATTCGCGTTGCCGACCCTTCAGAAATCTATTTACTCACTTCCTGAAGAACCCCATACTGTAGTCCCCTTGGAAAACCTCGGCGGTTCGTTCCACAATCGGAGCGTTCGCGGGAGGAAATTCCCCTGAAACCGCGCTGTGCGCGACCATTTAGGTTCTATTATGTACTCACTTAAATCCGTAATTTCGGTAGATTATTACTAGTCGGGAGGACATTTTTTGTTTTTTTCAAATGTACCCTCAATGAGTACATAACAGTTTCCAATGTGTCAGGATGAATACTATACTGTTTTTACTGTCATTTTGCTAACAGTATAGTATTCATCCTGACACATTGGAAACTGTTATGTACTCACTAGCTGTTGCTCGCGGCTCCGCCCGCGTGTAGGTCATGTTTGGGAGAAAAAGTATACAATACAAAATATAAAAATTTTACCTTCCAATAAAATTTGTATTATGTTTCCTCAGACGTCCAAAGTCCTTTTATGAGAGTACATCCGTTTTCTTTCCTTACACAGCCGCTAGATTTGACTCGTTTCCGCCCGCTATACGCCTTGATCGCCCTCTAGGTACCTTAACTCAAACTATAATAATGACAGAAGCCGCCATCTTTTGCTCATTGTTTGGTTCATAATGATATTAATTAAGCCCAGGAAGAGCTTACCTGGACTTTGGACGTCTGAGGAAACATAATACAAATTTTATTGGAAGGTAAAATTTTTATATTATGTTGTCCGTTTGACGTCCAAAGTCCTTTTATGAGAGACGTGTTTGTTATCTCCTGGCGGCTTATGACATTTAAATGCAACAATGTGAGAATAGAAAGCGTAATAATATATGTGCCACAATTGAATTCACATAATTATTTTCATAAGTAATTACATATTACAACGATAGATATTTATTCAGATAGATAAAAGTTATTTAGAAAGAATTTTCTGAAATGCTATTAGTTTCAGATAGAATTTCCTAAAGATACATGCCTACTTCCAATTGGCGTTGGTAAGGATTTCAGTATTAGGATAATTTGTGCCCAGTTAAAGGTTGAAACGGCTGCTCTACTGTTACCAGGTAATGCATATATTCCAGCCACAACTAATAATCGTAATAAGTACGTAATCGACATTAATATTTGGCATGGCTGTCCGAACTGGAACTTTAGACAAACTTTGATAGAACCTCATATATCTTTAGTTGTATTTACTATCGTCCTAAGCCAAAGTAGCTACTTTGGCCTAGTGTTCTCATCTGGATATCTATAAATCTACATCCTTAACTCATAAATTTCAACCCAGAATGTTGGTATTCAAATGATTGCCTTTGATCCAAAAACAGGATTAATAAAATGTAATGTAATGATATTGATAATCTGATGAATATTGATAATGATGATTATCAGGATAACAATGCAACAAGGCTAAACCAAGTATCCTGCGGTCTGATTCTAATAAAATCAATGCCGTATATATTGAAATATAATTTTCAGTAAGTATTTTTTATGAAAAATAATTTTTAACCAACTTTAGCCTCATATTGGTTATGACTAAGGCAACGTGAATTAGCTAATTGTTAGTAATACGTTTTATAATAAAATTACTTGAAACTTTTACATCTGTAATAGTTTTACACACTGACGCTTTTGTTGAAAAATGCATAAGAATTCTACGGCAATTTATTTAATGAAAACAAATTTGCTAAGCACTTATCTCACTGTCAGAGTTTCGGTAATAAGAAGTTAGATTATTTTGACAGCCCGAATGTGACTGTTTAATCACAATTGAGACATAAGACTTATGGTCTCCAGCATGATCTCAACCGAAATTTACTTTATTGATGGGAATCAGGGAGCTGACCTGTGATAATAGGCGTTCGATAAGTGTTATGCGATGTTGGTACGAAGAACAGGTCGCTACTTGGTGTTCCCATCGTTTCAAAAACTTTGACGTAGCCTTGTTTATAAGGTGCCACTCGGAGCCCGTGCGTGAGAGTTTGCCGGCTTCCGTATTGTAAAATCCCGGAAAGTAGTGAGATATGAGTACAATATTGAGCTTGTCCATCAGAGCCGGTTAGTCCTTCAACAGCAACTTCAGTAGGAGATGTTTATGATCTGTTCTACTGATCTGTTTTCGCTCATTAAGAATCACTGGTGTGTGTGCGAGAGCTGCTGCTTCTTGATGTTGTAGCAATCACCGTGCTAAATTTGAAGTTGCTCTTTTACTACACTTCTTATATAAATAAATCTGACTGGTTTTGTAATTTACTAAATGGCCCCATTGTCTATGCGAAGCATCTGTCATAATAGATGTCATAGGAAGCATCTATATGTATGTATCAGACTCTAGAGCAATGTTTTCTAGCCACCATTTGAGATCTATCAAGGACTATTCCGAAATATACAGAAGGCTCGCGTGGTATTTTTCAAATTGCTGACGCTGCAGAAAATGGCAATGCAACCTTCCCCGGAGGGTGATGAAGGTCGCATAATTTAGGTACCCTAAGAGGCGTTGAGTCTGCTTGAGGGCCTAATTGCCGGCAGCGGGACGTGTTGGCAGGCTCTGGTGTATCTTGTGACTTGTGGTAGAGGCTCTGACGCTGCAGAGAATGGCAAAGCAACCTTCCCCGGAGGGTGATGAAGGTCGCATAATTTAGGTACCCTTAGAGGCGTTGGCCTGCTAGAGGGCCTAATTGCCGGCAGCGGGGCGTGTAGGCAGGCTCTGGTTTTTCTTCTTGTGGTAGAGGTTCTGACGCTGCAAAGAATGGAAAAGCAACCTTCCCCAGAGGGTGATGAAGATTGCATCATTTAGGTACCCTAAGAGGCGTTGAACCTGCTGTTGAAGGCTCTGGTGTATCTTGTATCTTGCGGCAAGGATTCTGTTGTTTCCTGTGCCCCAATTGATACTCAGATATTCTATCGATCTCGTCGGGGCAGTGATCGATTTACCCAAATTTATAAACTAGCCCAGGCTGGCTAAAAAGTTTATTGCAGAATTTGCCTGTGACTGGAGTATATTCTGGTACCCTACATTGTCAATGAAGTGAACCACTTCGGTGCCGCTGCCTGGCCAAATGGCAGGTCGTAGTAGGTAGCATATCTGGCTCTGATATGACTCAGGTTTTGTTATGCGATTTTGATGGAAATGACGTAATTCCGCGGCGCCATAAATAGATTTAAGGCCTTTAAGCTGAACATTACGCGATCGATTCAGTTATACGAGAGGTGCAATAGCACACCCACACTTCACCGAACCCATAACCGTCGTACGTTGTGACAGACGCGATCCTCTGGCCATACTGAACTGATACTGATATTTCGTAATAGAAAAACCCAATATTCAACAGCCTCCGCGGTGCAGTTGGCGAGCAGCCGGCTGTGAAACGGGAGGCCGTGGGTTCGATTCCCACACCGGGACAAATGTCTATGCGACCGACAGACATCTGTGTCCGGGGTCTGGGTGGTGTGAGATCGAATGTCTTTCGCAGTCCCCGACACCCACAACACAAGAATCGCATCTTAGTGTAACGGGGTCGGGGCCGTGTGTGTGTGACTGCTTACTTATTATTATTAATATCACTCTACCCGACCCGGGGAATGAACCCAAAACCCAAGCACAGCAGTAGCAACACGCACGTTTACATTACAACTGCGCCACAGAGTGCCACGAATTGTGTGTGCGTCTTGTGTAACATCACGCGATGTTCTCAGGCGGTCACCCATCCAAGTACTGACCGCGCCTAACGTTGCTTGACTTTGGTGATCGGACGAGAACCGGTGTATTCAAAGTGGTATGGACGTTGGCTGTGGTCGATGTGAAAACAAATCGTCCCCGGTGATTAGTTACAATATTATTTGAGCATAATCCCGGAGGGCGTTGCTTCCAGATGTCTTGCCACATACTGTGTGTGTGTGTACGTGTGATTCGTGTTTTTGTTGTCGAGGTGAACACAGATCGCCCCCGATGAATAGTTACAATATTATTTGAGCACGATCACGGAGTGTGTTTTGGTTATTAAAACAGCGCGCATATAAAAAGAAGGAGTCAGACAACCAGGCTATAAAATTATTAGATTATAATAATTTACCTTCTTTGAATTTCCAATGAATTAATTTTAAAAGACAGTCATGACATCTAATGTTGGTAAAATTAAAAGAAGTGTACAGTTGAATGCAATTCGAGACCCAGATATAATTTTCAAAACAGCTTTGTTTGGATAGAAACGTAATTTATGGTCTTTTTCGCATTTTGCCTGTTTAAGGGCGCCTTTTTTATGCTCCCCTCTTCCTTTTTTGTCCTCAAAACTGTTGTTGCAAATATTTGCAAGTTTTGTGGATGAAATTATTTCAAAGATGGTGGTATGTGTAGACATACATGTAGATGTATACCCACTTTAAAAATAATAAAATAATAATAACTAAATAATTAAAAGCAGCCAAAAGCGGTACCGATCGTCCAGACGAAAGTCGCGGGCTCGTTCAGCCCAAATTTAGTATACACCTCTGACTCCTCCAAATTACACGTGTATTCACCATATATACACTTGCTTCAACGATGCAGGTAAACCTCGCGAGGAGAGTCACACGCTCGAAATTTCCACATCTAAATTTATGGTTTAATATTTTAATATTGCGCCACAGGGGCGTTAGACAGCGCCGCAAAAATGCGTCATCTCCATCATATATCTGCATAAAGAGCACTTTTTCCAATCAGAAGAATTGAATCTTTGCATATTGTGACAAGTCAAGAACAGGACTTTCTTTAAACCGCTCATATTGGCAAATATATCAATTCTTCCTGAAGGTGGATGCTTGATGAAAATCTTATATCGTACGTAAGAAAAATAGTCGCGTGATCAAATTAGATTTGGTAGTGACGGTAACAGAAAAATTATTATTATAATGTTGTTAAGCTGACTTACCAGGTGCTGAGACAATTCAAACCTTTATTCCTTGTTATCTTACTGCAAGTCGTACGGTGCCGCGGTCTGGCACGCTGTTGCTACGGCCCGCATTTGGCGAAAACATATTTCGACCGTTTTCTTGCTGATATTTCTTGCATAACTCCAATAACAAAACGGACGGAAACTAATCACTTTTAAATATTACTAAGTGTAGCGCGCCCTTATTATCACGCGGTACTAGGGCGCCGATGCGGCCGGTGGCAACGCCACGTCGCACCGCGCTGTTGCTAGGTCTCGCTTCCCGTTCGCTCTTTCCCGCGCCGAGTCGCTCGGCGCGGCGCGTCTGCCCGACTCGCGAGTCGCCAGTCGGTCCCGCAACCCCTTACCGTTCGCATGACGTTGTCTGCGCGCGCGCCGCATACTGCGGCGACGAGTATTGTAAATTGTAATGTAACCTATGTATGATACCTGTAATAGTTGAATATACAGTGCAAAACCAGAGTACACGTATTTGTATTAACACCGCTCTTTTTATATAATATCCCCCCCGCATTATAATTGCGCCCAACTAGCGGCTCGGACCACGTGTACGCTCTACGCTGTACGAACCCGTGGAATCGGCAGTGATCCAAGTATGCCGTGGACGGCACGAAACACGAAGACAGGTAACGAAACAAGCGCCGCATCATCTGATGACGAACGACCAGAACGACGCTTGGTATTTTTCGAACCCACGTGCTCGGACTCCGCGGCCGCACCGAACGCGGCACGCGCGGACTCCGCAGCGGCGCCGAATGCGGACCGCCACGAAGATCACATGTGGCATACCAAAGGATCCACTATCTAGACCGTTGATTAGCATCATGTCAAGATTAACGACAACCAGAACAACCGGCGAACGCGAGGGGCCGACTCCCACTCCATCCGCCGGCAACCATCCAAACATAAACCTGCAGAGGAAATTATCTCGGTGCACGGCCCGACTTTACAGCGCCGCCCGAAGTGCAGGCGACCTTCAAGATTTTATGGACGGCGTGCTTACGGAGTGTGCTTCATCGAGCGTCGAGTACACGCCCTGCGGCAGGGCGATGCTGCTGACCGTCGAGGCCGCCACGCGGTGGCGCGGCGAGGATACTACGGTGACCACGTGGAACGAGGCTGCACGTCGGCTTCGGCCGACGCACGGCGCCCTGCGACCTGTCCGATGCAAGGTCCTCCAAGAAGAAGATCATCACGTCGACTCCTTCGTTTCACGTGTGCGTGCGAATATTTCTGTATTTCCGTATAAAGTGCTAAAAGTGATAGAAGTGATGCAAGTGGACATTGTGTACGGCCTATTGAACTGTAGACATAAGCGTATGATCCGCGATAATGTTTCCGCGGGCCTCCAATGCCTGCTTGAGCGCGCTAGGTGCGTGGAAGAGTCGCTAAGCGAGGCAAAGTCACAATTGCCTTATTCGAACGGGGAGAGCGATATTCATAGTAAACTCGCGGATGTTTTAATGTTACCTATTCCCGAACTTTCGATTGTTTCTGATTATACCTACGCTTTGAATGCAGCCATTTCCGACCCTAGTTCGAGCGATGTTCGTTCCTCGAGCCAGGTGCTTGTATGTCCACGTTGCGCTTTCTACAATACATTCATCGATCATTCGGTTGATCGGTGCCGAAATGAACCGAACGGCGATAGTGGTAAGACCCATAAGACGCTGTTGTCATGCTACATTTGCAGACTAGGCGAAACCCGTTCGAGCTATGCTGCGTGCAAAGGCACGTTTCCTACCGATAAGGTGAGTCCCCTGAGTACGTAGTTCAAAGGATCTTCAACAAGTTTTGCTGCCCAACGCATCCGAGTTGATGAGAAGCTGGAGTCGACCGCTTCACCAACTCACCGAATGTTCCAAGGTACGCATGACTTGTTGGACGTAGAACCCAAGGAGCTGCTGCACACTAGGATGTAACCAGAGTGTGAGGCGCCCTTACAGAGCTTTGAGGTTAGCTCATCCCTCCGCTCTGACATCACTAGATCTATGGTGCTGATAAGGTTTTCAACTCCGGTGTCACGTTTTAGCGCGTAATCGATTGCTGTCAAATCGAACCTGGGCGTGACCCGTCGAGCGACGAAGGTAAGCAGGTGATAGTACCGAGGCCCCACCCGGAACTTGTTGGTAACAAGTCCGTGGCGATGTTATGGGTTTTCGAGCGATTGAAGCTATCACCAACCTTTGTTATATCCGACACATTGTGTCTGGCTACCCTGCTATGATTGCAGCGGATTTGTTCTCAATCCATTTCTGATGTAGGGGGAGCCTATATAGTACCCCACCAGAAATGTGCACGCGGCTGCCGACGCACTGAGCCACACCGCCTGCTGCGCGAAATTCCACAGGTGGTTGCCAGGTATGCTCAGTGACTACGAGGCCGCGCATCCCAGGTACAGAGTTTGTAACCTTGTTTTAACAATGAAGCAGAATGAATGATACCGCCTCCTGGCGAGCCCGCACTTTAGACCCCGGAGCTGTGGTCGACACATTTACCCGATATGTAGATGCGAGGCAGGAAAGGTGAGCATGTCGGACGTTACCATATGTCCCATTCCACTCCATCGGTCGGTGAAGTCGACATCCCGGTTGGACAAGCGCATATGTGGCAAGTAGGCGATGAATCCTAGTCCGAACGCGAGGACGCACCGTTCGAACTAGAGGGGGAGTATGTAGCGCGCCCTTATTATCACGCGGTACTAGGGCTCCGATGCGGCCGGTGGCAACGCCACGTCGCACCGCGCTGTTGCTAGGTCTCGCTTCCCGTTCGCTCTTTCCCGCGCCGAGTCGCTCGGCGCGGCGCGTCTGCCCGACTCGCGAGTCGCCAGTCGGTCCCGCAACCCCTTACCGTTCGCATGACGTTGTCTGCGCGCGCGCCGCATACTGCGGCGACGAGTATTGTAAATTGTAATGTAACCTATGTATGATACCTGTAATAGTTGAATATACAGTGCAAAACCAGAGTACACGTATTTGTATTAACACCGCTCTTTTTATATATAACCTCCCCGTTATATAAGTAAATTTTCTACTTTAATCTCGAAAATTTTAAGAAAAATTATCGCACTATAATAATTTTATCCAACGGTGTGCACAGTTTGAAAAACTTTGCAACAATGAGCAAAAGATGGCGGCTTCTGTCATTATTATAGTTTGAGTTAAGGTACCTAGAGGGCGATCAAGGCGTATAGCGGGCGGAAACGAGTCAAATCTAGCGGCTGTGTAAGGAAAGAAAACGGATGTACTCTCATAAAAGGACTTTGGACGTCAAACGGACAACATAATACCAATATTCATGCGTTAAACTTAAAAATGACGGATTTTCATACAAACTTTCATTCCCTATTTTACCCCCTTAGGGGCGGAATTTCCAAAAATCCTGAAACATATATTTTTTATTTTTAACTAAAATGCCAAATACTAATTTTCATGAATTTAACTTCAAAAATGACGGATTTTCATACAAACTTTCATCCCCTATTTTACCCCCTTAGGGGTGGTATTTCCAAAAACCCTTCCTTAGTGGATGCCTACGTGATAAAAGGTACCTACTGTCAAAATTTCAAGTCTCTAACCCCAGCCGTTTAGGCTGTGCGTTGATCGATCAGTCAGTCAGTCAGTCAGCTTCTTCTTTTATATATACAGATGACTAAACACACTGTACTGAGGAAAACTCATTGATCTGCAATACTTGAATTAGGCACAAACCGGGCTAGACTGAACCTTGGTACGCCAAGGGTCGCTCCGTTAGTACAATCTTTCACTGCGCTTACCATCAGGTGCAATGTGGTATCCATACTAATATGATACAATTTTGTCATGTAGGAAAGGAAGCTCCGTGAGGAGACCTTGAGGTCTCAACGTGTGGAGTCCGCGGGTCCGCCAGGGTCCGCCGCGGCGGATGTCGCGAGACTGCAGGCTGAGGTCGAGACTCTCGAGGTGACTCATTACTGTAGCTTTAATTTTATGCCGTTGTATTTTTAACAGACTTCAAAAACAAGGAGATGGTTCTCAATTCGTCGGTATCATTTTTATGTATGTTACCCGATTAGTTGAAGACGCCTGGACCGATGCAAGAAATTATTTTTTTTGTTTAAAAGGATATACTTCCCAGGTGGTCCCATTGGCACCAAATCAGGATCTGATAATGGGATCTCAGAAAAATTGAGGGCAACCCTCAATTTTTATAAGGACGCATAATGTGTTTTTTTTATTGAAGTCGGTGTACTTTTGAGGCTATCATAATGGTTTTATTTTGTTTCGGTTCGATAAATGATAATAAATTGCTCAGAACATGTCCCTCATATTGATAACCTCCATGACGCCATGGGCGAGTATTGGCTTTGAAACGAGAGGCTGCGGATTCGATCTCCGTAACGACACATGGATGTGTGATAGGCAGACGAGCAGACGGGCCACCTGATGGTAAGTAGTCACCGCCGCCCATGACTTCTGCAATACCAGGGCACAGCAGAGCCGTTGCCTACCGATGAAAGGCCAAATTTGTTTTGGATCTGGGAGTTGTGGTTTTGTTATAGTCCCTTGTAATCTTGAAATCCAAGATACAGATTGGCCCTAGTGAGTACTAAGCATGTTCCCATTGGGTATATTCATATGCGATGGACTGATTTATTACACTATGGAACGGAAAAAAGCTATTTGAAGCACCTCTGCTTGCCCATTCCCGGAATACATATTTGAGTTTATACATGTATTAATTTGTACCATTGAGGCTATTTATACAAGTTATATGAAATAGTCATATTCTTATATAAATTTATTACACCCAACTTACTTTGATATTTGGCAACTGTAATTAGCATAGGGTCCTAAAATGCAAGCTGTGCTTAGCGTCAAGACCACCAATAATTTATTTCATGACGATTGTCTTTTGTCCTTGTTGGTAACCCAGTTCAGGCCAAATTGTAAATATGACACACATATAATGTATTTTTTGGTAATAAATATTATTATTATAATAAAATAATAATAATACTAGCCGTGTATTGAACATTATCCCACTGCTGGGCACGGGCCTCCTCTACTAATGAGGCCTTAGTCCACCACGCTGGCCTAATGCGGATTGGTAGACTTCACATACCTTCGAAATTCTTATAAGAATTTTCGGATATGCAGGTTTTCTCACGATGTTTTTCCTTTACCGTTAAATCAAGCGATAATTTACAATTAATATACACGTAACTTTAGAAAAGTCAGAGGTGTTTGCCATTTGGGTTTCGAACATACGACTCGTCTGGACAGTCCGTACCACAGCCAACTAGGCTATCGGTGCTCACACACACACATACACTCACGCCTGTAATCCCCGAAGGGGTAGGCAGAGGTGTAACTAGTAAACCCACTTTTCGCCGAATTTCGGTCCCATAATGTGATAGGGGGCGAGCCTATCGCCATACCGGGCACATTTTCCAGACTCCGGGCTAATACTGAGGAATTTCTAGATAGAAAAACCCAATATCACTTTACCCGACCCGGGGATCGAACCCGAGACCTCAGCACAGCATTCATAACGCATGCGCAATTACAACTGCACCACCGAGGCAGTCAATGGCTATCGGTGCTATTTATTATTATAATATATATATTTTATCAGCTCCAATACAAGGAGTCGTTGGCCCAACAACAGGCCCGGTTCAACGCAGAGTTGGCAGCACTTAGTGAACAACTACAAGAGGGCGACGCCATGAGAAATGTGCTCAATCGAGAGGTAAGCAGCTATTCATTTGAGGAATCATGATTTTTATCACAATGATTCTCGTCACACAGTTATAAGTCACTAGCTGTTGCTCGCGGCTCCGCCCGCGTGGATGTCATATTGGGAAGAAAAAGTATACAATACAAAATACCAATTTCCATGCGTTTAACTTCAAAAATGACGGATTTTCATACAAACTATCATCCCCTATTTTACCCCCTTAGGGGTGGTATTTCCAAAAACCTTTCCTTATTGGATGTCTACGTCATAAAAGGTACCTACTGTAAAAAATTTCAAGTCTCCAACCCCAGCCGTTTAGGCTGTGCGGTGATCGATCAGTCAGTCAGTTTCTTCTTTTATATATACAGATGTAACCTGTCAAGTATATTCTGGTTATATTTGGCCGCGTAAAAACTGCCAATATTCGCCGTTACTGACGTGCGTATGTAACCTTAATAAATGGGCTATCCAATTAGTTTTTTTATTCTTATTTAATTTAGGAACTTTGAGTCAAGTCTGACTATGTCAGTCTCGTAATATACACACAATACCAACATAATACAGGAGCAGTGATCAGGTAATAGTTTTTAAGTTACATATAAGTGGAAACATAAAGCAACTAGCTATATCTATACATCAAATAAAATGGCTTGAAATACACCCACATCAAAGTTATCTATCCAACATAAAAATAATTTTAATTCGAAGCAGTAGTTTCTGAGATTAGCGCGTTCAAACAAACAAACTCTTCAGCTTTATAATATAAGTATAGATTAAAATCTATTATTGGGTAATAAAACTTGGAGTCGATTATTGTGATGTTTATATTGAATCTTATATCTTGTATGCATTTCCAGCTGCAATCATCCAAAGATAAGTTAGAAAGCCGTCGCCTGGAACAACTGAACGACTCGGAGGACAGGCAGGTGCTCATCAACGACAACAGGAAACTCGCCAAAGATCTGGATGCTGTGAGTAGTATATCGATTATCGTAAAGTGTCTGACCACAGACTATAATCGAATAGATGATGTGTGTGTGTGTGTTAATCCACCTCAGTAGACTAAAATGGATTCGTATGTTATTTTCTATTTTACTCATGTGGGCTTTCTCACGATCTATATAACCGACTTCAAAAAAGGAGGAGGTTAACAATTCGTCGGAATCTTTTTTTTTATGTATGTTACCCGATTACTCGAAGACGCCTGGACCGATTCGAGAAATTCTTTTTTTGTTTAAAAGGGTATACTTCCCAGGTGGTCCCATTGGCACCAAGTTAGGATCTGATGATGGGATCTCAGAAAAGGACAACCCTCAAATTTTATAGTGACGCATAATTTGTTTTTTATTGAAGTGGGTGTACTTTATATGAATATAAAACTTTTTTTTCCTTTACTGTTAAAATGAGTTATAAATAACGAATTAATACAATATTTAATTTGTTCCAATTTTAATTCCTACTGTACAAGGGAGAAAAAATGCGGATAAACGCAGCCAAACCAAACCGGAAATCATTTTCAAGCAATAATAAATATTGAATCATTTTTGGTATGACTTTGTTGTCAAACTGTTTTTTTCTCTCTCTTGTAAACTAAGAGATTTTGACCATCGCTTTGTTTGACTTCGAAAAGTATGAGCCCTGAGTATTGGGATCCAAAGACCTACGTTTCAACGATCCATATCACCAGGATAGATTTGACAGCTTCCGTGGCGCAGTTGGCGAGCCGGCTGCGAAACCAGAGGCCGTGGGTTCGATTCCCACACCGGGACAAATGTTTGTGTGACAGACAGATGTTTGTGTCCGGGGTCTGGGTGTTGTGAGACCGTGCGTCTCTCTAGGTCCCTGATACCCACAACACAAGACTCGTATCTTAGTGTGGGGTCGGGGCTATGTGTGTGACTGTTGGGTGTTATTTATATCGCGTATCGAAGTTATTTACATACATTTTTATTTGTACCATCAGATGGCAGAAAATGGCAGGAGATGGCAAGCGGAGCGACGGCAGATGGAGATGGAACTTGAAGACTTGCGGGCCAAGAGGGACACCATGCAGCACTGGGAGACACAGGTCAGGGCGGCGTGCATGAAAAATATCGATATACCGGTATTTTGCACATATACTTTATTTTTATATATCGTTTTAACCGGTCCCGTATCATTCGGTAGTGGCAATACTCGCCCTTATTGACGTCCGTATTAAGCGTATTTGTAACTTTAATATTGTGGCAATAAAATTGATTTTGACTTGTAGCAGCAATAGCCTGGTTGGTTGCGGTACGGACTGTCAAGACGAAAGTCCTATGTTCGAAACCCAAGTGGCATGCACCTCTAACTTTTCTAAAGTTATGTGTGTATTCATTGTTAATTATCGCTTGCTTTAACGGTGAAGAAAAACATCGTGAGGAAACCTGCATATCTGAGAATTCTCATAAGAGTTTTCGAAGAAATGTGAAGTCTACCAACCTGCATTACGCCAGAGTGGTGGACTAAGGCCTAACCCCTCTCAGTAGTGTCGGAGGCCTGTGCCCAGCAGTGGGACAATGTTTAATACAGGGCTATTATTATTAGCTTGTACTCCGAACACCGGTGTCGCTGTGATACATGAGAGGTTAAACAGCATACAACTAAATACTCGAATGGAGTGGTATGTACCACATACATTCTCGCCTGTAATATGTTTTTATATTCACAGATAGCAGACATTATCCGATGGGTGGCGGACGAGAAGGAAGCGCGCGGGTACTTGCAGGCGCTGGCTACCAAGATGACTGAGGAACTAGAGTATCTGAAACATGGTAAGGCATTTAAAAAAACTAATACATACCTATATAAAAGGTATTTTAATTCATAAAAAGTTTCGACTTCAACAAAAAACAAATTATGCGTCCCTATAAAATTTGAGGGTTGCCCTCGATTTTTCTGAGATCCCATCAGATCCTGACTTGGTGCCAATGGGACCACCTGGGAAGTATACCCATTTAAACAAGAAAGAATTTCTCGAATCGGTCCAGGCGTCTTCGAGTAATCGGGGAACATGCATAAAAAAAAGATTCCGACGAATTGAGAACCTACTCCTTTTTTGAAGTCGGCTAAAAAGCAAAATAAGTGCGGGTTACTGTCAGAAGAACAACTAAGTTAAGCTAGAAATAAGTACAAGCGTAACGAGGATAGCAAGACGTAAAAACAAGAACTTGTGCTATCTAGAAATGAGATGAAAAGGGCCCTGGTCCAAACCAGGGGAGTTGCAGCTAATATAAATAAAAATAACTATAACTAACTTAGAGGTCACTTTTATGTCACGGTATGCGCGCGCATCTTAAAATTTCACTCTCATCATTTTTTCATAACGCGCCTAAAGAAGTATAACTTCAAAAATGGTAAGGCAATCGTCTGATTCGATTTGTTAACTAACTGAAATTGGAGGCTGGCTTATAAACCCGATATAAATCTACTAGAGTGAGTGCCTAGTAACGATTTAAATCCAATCAGGTCCGCTTAAAAATATTTGTTTCACGCAGTTAATTATTCGCTAGTAATATTTGATTATAAACTTATAATTTGTAAGGAAATTACGAAAGTCAATATACCTACAACAAATATTACTTACTAGCTGTTGCTCGCGGCTCCGCCCGCGTGCTCGTCATGTTTGGGAGAAAAAGTATACAGTACAAAGTTCCAATTTTCATACCATTAACTTAAAAAATGACGGATTTTAATACGAACTTTTATCCCCTATTTGGAAATTTGGAAATTCCACGCCTAAGGGGGTAACCCTTAGGCGTGGAATTTCCAAAAATCCTAAAATATATTTTTTGTATTTTTAACTAAAAGGCCAAATACAAAATTTCATGAATTTAACTTCATACATGACGGATTTTCATACAAACTTTTATTCCCTATTTTACCCCCTTAGGGGTGGTATTTCCAAAAACCCTTCCTTAGTGGATGCCTACGTCATAAAAGGTACCTACTGTCAAAATTTCAAGTCTCTAACCCCAGCCGTTTTGGCTGTGCGTTGATCGTCAGTCAGTCAGTCAGGCAGTTTCTTCTTTTATATGTACAGATAGCATTGTAAGTCCAACTCATGAGGTAGCCGGTAGTATTTGTTTTTTATTCTGGCACGGCAAAGTGACCACACTGCACCTGGTTGTAAGTGTAGTGCCGTCCAGTTAATGTATCAAGTAGCGAGAGAAAATCTATCTCTCGCTACTCGACACAATCATGCCAGCCTGCTGTTTAGCTTCTTCACAGTACGCCTAAAGGATCCAGGATCATAGGAAGGAGGGAACACGGTAGCTGGCAAACTGTTCCACAGTCTGAAGTGTATTTTGGCCTTAAAATCAAAATCAAATATTGATTGAATCCATAAAATGTTATACATCATTTAGGTTCAGTCAATTTTTCACTCTACCGCCAGTTTGGAATGCAGTCTCGCTAGAGAAGAACGGGCAAGAAAATATAGCGTTGCTCTATATTTGGTCATATAATTATAATATGCGATTTAAATTTAATTACCTTAGTAAAGTTATTTTCGAATAACTGTTATATGTTTGATTTGTAGTTTTACATAGACCTCACATTGTTTGGTTCCAGCTTCAGCCTCCCGAAGTTCCTTGGCCCCATCGTCCCCGCCAGGCGTGGGTCCCCCAGCAGTGGGCGTGGCTGGCGTGGTCGCCGTGGGCGGCACTGGTGGCTGGAGGAACCGCCGCTCGCAGAAGCTGGACAAGATGGAGATCCTCACGCTGCAGTCGTCGCTGCACTCCGAGATACAAGCCAAGCAGGCTGTCGGCGAGGAGTTGAGTCGCACCAGGGCAGAGCTGCTGGCTAGTCAGAGGTAGGGTGCTGTGGACATTATTTATTTTTATTTATTTATTTAATACACTTCATACAGTATACATGTAGAGGCGGACTTAATGCCTAAGGCATTCTCTACCAGTCAACCTTTGGATGGTGCAGAAAATAATCAAGGCAGGTGTATATAATAAGAAAAGGAAGTAGAGGAAGAGTTCATCATATACGAATACATATATAAAACTTACGTAAATAAATATATAGTAATAAACATACAATATCGTAAAAAATAAAAGAAACATATATAACATAATTATATATACAAGCATACATACATATATAAATACCATACTAACAGGGTGACTCTGTGGCACCATCAACAAACAACTTCCGAACTCTGGATTTAAAACATTATGACAAGACATTATGACATCTGCTGGTGGTAGGATTTTTTTTAGTGCCTTAGGCAGACGGACAGACGGGCCACCTGATGGTAAGTAGTCACTGCCGCCCATAGACTTAATGCCAGGGCACAGCAGAGCCGCTGCCTACCGTTCATGCCGACATTCATTCATATCCGCCCGGATAGCGACCACCGTACACAGAGTGTACGCGCCATAGTGGCACACGCAAGTGTGTCGCGTGCAGGGATCAGACAGGACATCCGGTTTTTGTCGGGGGTCTAGAGTTGGGGTACGATGTTTGGCCGTTTTGCGGTCTTCTGTCTTCTGACACTAGACCCTCGAACGCTTCTTCACCTTCTTGCCCATGGCGTAGTGTGAAGAAACAGACCGACATGATTGTGTTGAGTAGCGGGGGATGGATCGTCCCTCGCTACTCGATACTCTAATTGGACCGCACTGCGCTTACCATCAGGTGCAGTGCGGTCACTTTTCCGTGCGAGGATAAAAAAAACTTGTATTCTGTTCACTCCTGAATGTTCAGTTATTGATTTTTTGATGTGTAATGTATTATCGATTTCTTGGACTGCCTCGGTGGCGCAGTTGTAATTGCGCATGCGTTTACGACTGCTATGCTGAGGTCTCGGGTTCGATCCCCGGGTCGGGTAAAGTGATGTTGCGTTTTTCTATCCAGAAATTCCCAGTATTAGTAGCCTGGAGTCTGGAATCTGTGCCCGGTATGGCGATAGGCTCGCCCCCTATCACATCATGGGACCGATATTTGGCGAAAAGTGGGTGTACTGGTTACACCTCTGCCCACCCCTTCGGGGATTACAGGCGTGAGTGTATATGTATATGTATGTTTTGGAGTGATTTTGTGAAAAGGGACGGAGGAGTACAGGAAGCGCCCGCTATTTTTGAAGTGAAACTTTAGACATATGAGTCCATGCTGATGCTGAGTGGTTCTAAATAGAAAAAATGTAATATCACTTTACCCGACCCGGGTATCGAACCCAAGACCTCAGCACAGCAGCTGTAACGCATGCACAATTACAGCTGCGCCACCGTGGCAGTCTGTTTTACCAGTTAGTCTGTGGATATTCTGAGCTCGAATCAACATCGATAGTATAATGACGAATGGTATCCAGGGAGCTGGTGGAAACCAGACAGCGGCTGGACTCCCTGGCGCACGACATGAAGCGCAAGGAGCAGCACATCCGGGACATGCAGGCCAGGCTCGACACCCCGCACCACCAGCCCGCCTCCTGTGAGTACCCACCACCAGGAACACCTACCCTCCCCACCATAGGGTACCTCCACTACGAGCATAGACAAAGATAGGGGACCAGTTGGTAGACGAAGAAAGTGTACGCGAAATGAGATGTCTATTATTGATAATCGATGTCCCATTGAGACAATAATCGATTTACCAACATAGGGTAGTTGACAGTAAGGGAGAACCTGATAGAATTTTGTTTTTATAATAGATTTTAGTCCTAAAATATGTAATTATTTTATATTTCCAAGAAACAATTATGTAAAAATGAAGCATTTTGACACGTGACATGAAATACAAATCAGTCATGCATGACGTCACCGTCGTCTAAAACGCTGAGCCAAACGTCTATTAGTTTGGATGGTCACGTCATATGAGAAGCCATGACAGTTGGTAGCTTTTGGTGGGAAAAATTAAGTTATTTATTAATGATAATATAGACCACGAAGAATAAAACAAAACAGTCAACTAGCTATTATGTTTCTAATTGTAGGACAGTAAATCTATTGTGATTCTCGGTACTGATTATACAAGATGAAAAACATCTTGGAATCAGGATGGATCTGTTTTTTCACTGTATTACAATCGCACTGTGATGATATGCACTACTGTTGTTTGTTGCACTTATCGATTATTTTAGTAAGCTCGATTATCGATATTCATAATGCGGTTTCTATTGGAGGTACTCTATGACAAATATAGGTACGCACTCTACGCACTCTACGCACTCTACGCACACTTACACTGTACACATCACCATTGCACTATCGGAGGTCGATAAACGATCATCGAATTAGTTTCAGATAAATTGGTAGCCAAATGTTGTTAGTTAGTCAAAGTATCTAGAATATGTTTTTTATACATTTTATTGATATTTTTTCGGAATATTTTTAAGTTTTAGTTAAGTTTTTGGCATGAAATGTTTGAGAACGATTTAGCGAACATCTACTTGCATCAGTATCAGTTGTTTGTGAATACATCATTTTTTTTAAATTTTCGATTCTTTCTGAACTTTTTTACACAGTGGAGGGTGTAGAAATAACACAAAAATGCACTCTCTCCTCGCCCTTAGTTTTTATTTCATACACATATTATTCCATGTAATATATAAAGCACACGTTTGTATAAGTAAATAATGTTTATTTAGTGCACCATTTCTTTTTGTTTTCGTTACATGTTACCGCACAATCCCATCCAATACACAATGCGAAAAACGTTATGTACCGCACGTCCGTATGCCTTTATGTCAAAATGGATACTTGGGCTCCCAACACAAAGTCCAACGTCGCCCGCGCCGAAAAAAACGGAAATAATAAACCTCTCTGGTGTGGTGTCTATGCTCTATGCACGGCGGCGTTGTTTATGGACTGTTATTTTTTTATATACATTAATTGTGAAATTTCGAAATCGGAACTGTGATCGGTATTGTTTTGTTCTCGATGAAATTGGCGTCCGTTTCAAAAATGGAATGTTTCGCGACCGGCTGCTTGCTGGAACGTACATGTATTATCTGTGGCATTTATGGGACGTGTCAAACACGTTCTCTTTTTAATTTTTATGAATTGTTATATTTTAATCTGTGCTGATTGGTGTGCCTGCGTTGTGCTTTTTTTCTAAATGCTAGTTCGTACGTGGTTGAGGCCGTACTTACCTCTGTTTATAGGCGTGACGTCATGTTTATGGGGTGTTGCTATACTCGTGTACCATCAGTATTTCGAATGACAACACCCTGTAATTGTATTTGAGTAGGCATTAAACGAAATTGTAGGTTGTCATGACACGAACTTGTTAGAGGACTTTATATGTCATTTTAAATGTTTTTTTTTATATATTTTTCAAATAACAGGTCTTCCATTATTAAATTTTTAATCGAATTTTCAGAGGGGACCCATTTTATAACTATCAAGTATTGGTTAGTTCAAGTATCGTGTCGTTATAATATATGTACGTTAATAGTCAACAGAAAAGTTTTCCTATATTCAGTGATATTTAAAAAACATTTTGATGCTATTTTGCGCTTTTCTTATATCCTATTTGGAATGTACTTTAAATGTTAACTTTTATACTTCGTATAATCTCGCCAAAGTGAACAATTTCTAGTCTCGAAAAAGTTTATCTAGTCCGAAACTATTGTTTTACCAAAGATTTTCAATTTGATTTGAACAAAAATCACTCAATGTAACCTCGACCATTGGAACTAGTCATTTTAATTCGAATCGATGTATTTATATTGTTATTTATAAGCGATTTGTTTTGTGTGTGTATTTTATTGAAAAACGTCACGTCGCAATATATCGATACTTGTGTGATGATCGATTTAGCTTTGATGTGTAGCGAAAACAACTGCCAGCACTAGTCAAGTGTAAAAGAGATAGCACGATATTTGACTGCAGAACGAAAAGGACAGTGATAATTGAGGTGGTAATGAAACGTGTGTTTTTCATTTTTTGCGTCACTTTTATTATTCAATGGTATAATGCACGCAATGATTTTTATTTATTTTATGATTTATTGAGGCAGCTATTGGATTAAATGAATTATTATAAGCAATTAAATTTAATAATGTATTCGTCTTATTGAATCAGAAACGAATTGATATTATCGGTTAATACTCCTAATTTTAAACGTATTTAACATACAATTATTTTAACGGTAGGCAGCGGCTCTGCTGTGCCCTGGTATTGACTACTTACCATCAGGTGGCCCGTCTGCTCGTCTGCCTATCCGGCACTAAAAAAAAAAGTATTTTTATATCGATAATATCGACATCGATTTATTTCAATCGATTAGTTATATATCGATTTTAAATTGGCAATGTAAATGTGTAAAGGATATTTTACATCTTCAATATCTGCAAATCATTTCCAAAACGCTTGATGCTTAGTATTTTTTTTTTGTAGTGTAATGTTTCTCTTAGGATCTTATATTGATAATTATACTCCAATCAATCTGCCAAGACTTTGCAAATCGCGTATATTACATCGAATAACGTGGAAGAAGTACAATGCAGGCGATTTATTTATTTATCGATTAGTATAAGTTTTATTTAGATCAGCCGTAGAATCTCATTGTATTATTTTGTTTTTTTTCCCATTGTGCATGCTTAACACCATTGATGATTTATCGATATATTATTTATCAGACCAATTGATGGTTTTACATAAAAATATAATGGTTACAGATATTACGCAACCCAAATAATTATAATTTTTTGTTACTATAAAAATTTATATTTATTTGGAGTATTTAAAATTCTATCGAAATAGATTTTTTTGTTTTTTTCTCATAATTTACTATGAAAGAAATCTAGTATTACGATCGTCATTCAATTAATTTAAAACATAAAGAAGGTTTTGATATTCATAATCGATGTTTCTATTTTCAATATCTACGTTACTATAGTTTCTTTTCTTTAGCATTTCTCATTTATGTCTTTTTTCCTTCACATTATCTTTGTCTATGGCAGAGTTCTCTTAACACGTTGACTGCGGCGCACACACACGGTGTGTTTTTTTATTTTGCTACGCGCATGCGGCCGTCACACGCTAGGTGCGTTTTAAAAATCTCTATACAAGAGTGCGGCCGGCACACGCTAGTTGTGTTTTTATTGCGCGACGCCTGTGCGGACGGCACACGCTAGGTGCGTTGTAAATAAATATATACAAAGATTGTGGCTTCACCCACGTATTTTTATTTAATATTTTATTACTTGTCTTAGATAGCCATGGTTTGATTTATATTTACAGGAATGATTATCCTAAATGTTAAAGCTAACTTGAGCGAGTTATTTCGATAAATCTTACGAATATAAGTATATACTCAAATTTCATACATAAAATTTATTTCAAACACGTAAAAGATCTACCTTTTTATTACATCTAAACAGGGACACAAATTTTAACAAAATACAATAACAGCTTTGGTAGCTGTTGCTCTAAATAAAGAATGGTAATAATATCTAAAGTTTTATTTTAAGTTTTAAATTAAAACGATGCGCAATTACTGTATTGCAAGTAATTCAACAGTACCATAAATACAAGGGGAAAAGTGGCTTATAAATTTGCACGGCCAGACATGGTTTTTAGCTTAGCGATATATACAACACGCCGGGCGCACTGGCGTTCGGGATTGTTACGCGAGTGCGGGAAACGCACCTAGCGTGTGCCAGCCGCATAGGCGTATCGTCGCAATATTTGGCGCCGCAGTCAACGTGTTAACTCGTCACTCCTTCAAGTCCTCTTCCTTGGCAATTATGAAACGATGTTAAACCTTTTCAGGCTATCTGAGAGGCTTTGACTCCTCTATTTACCTATACGTCTAGTGATACTACAATTACCATGTGTGAATTGGAGAATATAAAATTATCGATACATCAATGGTGTTTATCAACCAGTTGTTCTTATTTATATTTTAAATTTCGCATTTTATTTATTTTAAGTCACATTTACTCTGCATTTATCATTTGTATGTATGTTTAAAGTTAGTTTGTCGCATGTGTGGTGTGAAATGTTTGCAACAATTTTATAGGACTCCATGGGAAAAAAGTCTTTTTCTTTTGAAAAAAGGGTTGTGCCATTAATCCACGCTGATTAGTGCGGGTGTCGATTTTAGAAAATGCAATTTCATTACTATATTGAAAAACTAGACCAAATAGTTAAATATATTGTTTGCTAAATTGTGATTTACTTATAACATTTACTGTTTCTGTTTTTAATCCTACCAGCGTACGAACAATATCAGTCCTTTTATCGACTTTGTCGAATTTGGATAACATTAACTATAGAAAATAGCTTGCTCTATGGAAATTATCTGGAGATTAATACTCGCACCAATCACGTGTGTCGTAAGGTTTAAAATTCAATGACAAGGCATGTCACTTTAGATTCCACGTTCTTTGTAAGGGTTTGTCGTGAAATCAGGAAAAATTAATAAATAAAAACATTTCATCTTTCGTAAACAAAAAAAAAACGTATTTCTATTTCACACACACATGTCCAAGTATTATGAATCGATTTGTGTTACAGTGAACTCTGTACAGTTTATTGTACATAAGATATTAAAGCAATTTCTGTTGTAACAATTTTGTTTTGTTTTCACACATTTGTTAAGTTTTTTTGTTATGTTTTACATCTAGTGTATTAGAGAAGTTCCAAAAAATATGGGGTTATTTTTTTTTATCGATATTCGATCGTTATGTTAAAAAATTAAGTATTATTTAGAAATACAAATTAGAGATTATAATGATAAGTGGGGGATTTTGAAGTCTTTTTTCTATTTTCAACTTTAATACAACATAATTAAAGTCATAAGTTGTACGCAAGCAGCGAGGCAGGGATCAGCCAAATCATCGACCTACTGGAGCGGCAAAGAAGACAATGGTTCGTTAATATTTATACATAACACAGTTAAAATGAAATCCTATATAGAAGTAG
Source organism: Laothoe populi (assembly GCA_905220505.1). Taxonomy (NCBI): domain Eukaryota; kingdom Metazoa; phylum Arthropoda; class Insecta; order Lepidoptera; family Sphingidae; genus Laothoe; species Laothoe populi. The sequence goes on from HG992173.1 coordinate 8,851,905, forward strand.
CAATCATCGTATGTGACTGTGTGTTTATTTTGTCCCAGTAACGCCATCTGTTGGATTACAAAGAATATTTTATTTAAAAATAGGGTAGCGGTCACACTGTAAGATAAACGGACACCTTACAGTTGTTTATATAAAGGGCGCGCCGTATATTGTATTTTTTTTACCCTGGCACGGCAAAGTGACCACACTGCACTTGATGGTAATCGCAGTGCCGTCCAGTTAGAGTATCGAGTAACGAGAGACAATCTATCTCTTGCTATTGAACACAATCATACCGCTAATATTTTTCAAACCACTAGTATTTCTTACTAGTATTCACTAAGTTTTTTTTTTATATTATTGTCCGACAAACGAGCCAGTGGGTCACCTGATGTTAAGTGATCTCCACCGTCCATGAACATCCACAATAACGAAAGTATCGTGTATGCGCTGTCGGCTTAAAGGACAGGAATAGGGATTAGGGAAGGGAAGGGGGAATCTGGGCCTCCGGATATCTCACTTACCATACGAAACGCGACAGTAAACTGTCACTTTACGTTGGTTTTCTGTGTGACAGTGCTACTACCCCGGTCGAGCCGGCCCATTCATGCTGTAGACAAATATGTCTACAGCATGAATGGTAATTGCGAATTATAAAAAACGGGAACGAATAGGGTATGGAAGTCATTTCATCCGTTTCGGCGATCTTTGTCCATTTTATTAAGTAAATCAGAACTAACACAGATACAAGTGCGTGTGTGACACATAGATATTTGTTTCGGGTTTGGTTATTGGGACCATAGTACCTCTTAATTGATACCCACGATAAAGGTTTGATCTAGAGTGGATCAGGACTATGTGTGTGACTGTTATTTAGAATTATGAAAAAATTACTGAATATCATCATCAAATAAATTTACTTACAGTGTGACTAAATCTTTTTTTTTTTATCCCGGCACGGCAATGTGACCAAACTTATTTAAATATATACCAACAGATCGTGTTACATTATCCTAAGGTGTAAGTTTTCTTGTCTTTGTGCTGCCAAAGTAGTTTTAATCTATTAGTAACTATTGTGTCTTCAATCATTCCATTGTAAATACGAGCAAGTGAAGAGGAAAAAAAACTTTGTTGGGTTTTTGTTTTTGGTGTATATCATTGTTTTGCGGGTGTCGTACTGAAAATACAGAATTCTTATGTGGCTTTTGTTAATAACTCATATTTTTTGTACAAATTACTAATATTTATTAAACTTTTTAAATAAAAGACAGTGAATACATTTTTTTGTTATATGTGTTCAATTAAATTATTTTAGTAATCTATGCAAAACTGGTAATAAAAATTACTAAAATCTGTATAGGCAGTTGTAAAATAATTGCATTTTATACTGGGGAAAAAATTGTGTTGAAAAAATTACCTTCTTAAAAATGTATGTGCCCCAAAACGGTGATAAATAAGTGACTAAAATAATAGATACATTTGGAAAATGTTACTCCTTTTTATTTTCGAATCGCTTTGCTTTTGCTTGAGCTTGTTGCGGTGGTGTGTGTGTGATGGGACACTAATCGATACGTCGATAATCGACAATCGATATGTTGGTAATATCCATAATATCGATTGTCGAACGTCCATTCACAACGCCACATAACGTGCTGAGCGATTGGTTTTTTCCTCTAACACTTGTTTGTATACGCACTCAGGTATTTTGACTAATCATCTTTTTATTGTACAAAAAAATACTTAATATTTTTTAAATCCTTAGTACATCTATTACACGAGACAACATGGTTACTGACAATGTTGGAATTTAATTAAGAATAACTAGTACATCAAATATTAGTGATGTTTTTACTGTTTTTAAATAATAAAACTAGTATATTAAAATTCTGTAGTTTTTCTACTTGTATATTAGGTAAAAATATAACAATTATAATCTTAAACTTAATGCCACTGTGCGTAATCGATGTTTAACTTCTTTGTAATTTTATGCGGTTTTTATATTGAAATGACCAGTCCTTTTCAGCTACAAGGTGTGTTGTCTCGTGTGCGGGGGCTTTAACCTGTACAGTGTCGTGTAAACGTCCGATGTGCATGTCGTACTCCCACTTAGTTCACTAAACATGTGTTCATGTGAAGTCGAGTGCAAAAAATTTTTTTTTTCTATTTTTTTTTGTTTTTTTTTTATGAACAATTTATATAAAGTATATCTACTGTTTAACTAGGATATTTTTTTTTGTGTTCTATTTCCATTTCAATCGTAATTGAAAAGTTTAATGGTATTTTTTATTCTTGTGCACGACTACGCATTTATTAGAAGTGATTGTAATATTTTTATTTACTATGTATATTTTTGTGATTGTTGGTTTCGGTTGGGAGTGGTTTTGTTTTTTATATTTGTATTTTACCCTTTAAACACATTTTTATATATTCATATTTCCCATGTTTTTGGTGTTAGTGTTCCATCATTAAATTATCCTTGTTAATGTTTTGTTTTTTGACCAGAGAAAAACAATGATCATTATAATAAAATAGGTTAGATGTTAAGGCGATGGAGACAAAGAAATATAATCTATTTATAAAAATCTTTTCACATGGGACACTAATATGTATATACGATTATTTTTCATATATTTATGAACCCATGTTAATGTTGATATAAAACTGTTATAGTTTTGGACCGGCCGCCTTCGCAGATGAGCTACTTGGACCAGTTCTTGAAGGACGGCCCTACGGAACGACTTTATGACAATGTGGCGTCCATGAATGAGCAGAAGGTATGGGAAATTTGGACTTAATATTGACGAGAGGGATAGGTTATTTCATTTTGTACAAATTTGTAATTTGTATTTAGATTGATGTAGTAAATTAAATAGGATTCTCAAAAGTATAGTTATGGTAAATGGATTATTACTTTATTCATTCATATACACTCACGCATGTAATCCCCGAAGGGGTAGGTAGAGGTGTAACCAGTACACCCACTTTTCGCCGGATTTCGGTCCCATAATATGATAGGGGGCGAGCCTATCGCCACACCGGGCACCATTCCAGACTCCGGGTTAATACTGAGTATTTCTAGGTAGAAAAACCCAATATCACTTTACCCGACCCGGGGATCGAACCCGAGACCTCAGCACAGAAATCGTAATAATCGTAATCGTGTTTCTTTATTTGCAGTAGTAATTGAAATAATACAATTAAAAATAGGATTTGCTAGTGGTTTTTTTTTATTTTGAATTTATCAAGTCAGTTTCATAAATATTAAACGACGACAGAGCAAAGTGGAGGAGAAATAGTAGGAAGGCTGACCCTACCACCATGTAGGACGAATAGCCAGGAAGAGAGAGAGAGAGAGAGAGAGATTCATAAATATTAAAAGTGACTAATATTTGATGTACAGTCGATATGTAATTTCGCCTTAGATTACGATTGTATGCTAATAGTTGTATAGAAGATAGTAGATAGCTTTAAATATGATAAAATATTATCTGTAAGTATCTTCTGAGGGTATAATCTATATAAGCTACTTGAAATTGAAAAAATCACTGTCATAACGGTAGTGCCATCTATATATTCAAAAAAAGAAGAATAACAATTTCACACATAAAAGATTGATTAGATTATTTGATACGTTTTATCTCTTATTTTCTTTTACTGAAACTATATGTTTAGATGAAGAAGCTTTCAGAATTCCTATAGTGTACAAACATTGTATAAAAATGAATATTATTTGTTAACTGTTGTCACTAACTGCTCATTAAATAATCCATCATCAATCAATAATTAATAATTATGTAAGTCGCTTCCTACTAAGTTTACTGGTTATTTTAATTGTGTTCAATTTTTTTACTATTGGTTAGTCGTTTTTCGAATTGTCTTCAATGTTTACTGAATTATTTTTTCTTTAAGATTTTATTTTTTTATATTTAATCTCCAAAATAATTACTAAAATTTTTTGTAGAACTAATTTAAGTTCTATTTAATTCTGTAAAATTGGTATTTTTTTTTGTGTTCAAGAATTTACACGAAGCGTGTGCTTAAATTTTTTCGCCAAAATACATAGATTATATAATATGCAGTAGAATGCGACTTACCCGCTTAATTGTGTCACTAATCTAGTTTTTAATTTGTCCATAATCAAAGATTGGTGCTGGGCGAATTTCTGATATTATTTGTTAAATGCTTTTTATAATATTTATTTGCTATTTTTGTTTTTTTTTCTATCATTCTCCGCACAGATATCGCCGCAGTACCGTTACAGGAATGCCCAGCATTGTTGTAACGCTAAGGTATTGTTATCATTTTAATATTTTTCATTATGCTTTTTTCATTTTTTTTTGTTTGGTAATGGAAATTTCATTATATATTCTTTCATACTCGGTACATTTACAGTTGCAGTCGTGTTTTTTATTTCTTTTATAAAATGTATTTAAAAAAAATTACGTATTTTTGGTGTCGACTGTACCATATTTTTTTTATTTTAAGATCTTATAAATGTAAATATTCTATAGCTCATGTACGGATCTCAACAATCTGGCGGTTTGAGCGGTTCCATGGAGTCCCAGGACGAGATGGAAGGTCCAAGGGCGGCCTCACCGGCCTCCAGTAAAAGTTCTCCCAGCGAAATGTCTACGGTGAGTGATATTTATCATGACCGACTTACTCAATCGATTGCTTGCTGTCGTACTTTTTTTATTATTATTTCTTTCGCTCAGTGGTTATTTAAGCGGTATTTGTGGTATTAGAAAAAAATCCTTTTTCCTGTATATTTAATTATTCGTAATCAAATATCCGATGATATTTGTTATTTAAAAGATTTTTTTTCACTTTTATACAGGATCCGTCGTTGGGTCCCACGGTGCCCGGCAAGCAGAAAGTGCACCAGTTCCTAGTGAGAACGTTCAGCAGTCCCACCAAATGTAACCACTGCACTTCTCTCATGGTGAGTGGCACATTTTTACAATGTTTTGAATAGGAATTATAATATGCGAAAGCTTTATTCTAGTGAAACAATTGTTTAAGACATTTTGATAGGTAATGAAAGTACTGGCTCCTTTAGGCGTAGAGTGAAGAAGCTCACAGCAGGTTGGCATGTTTGTGTTGAGTAGCGAGGGATAGGTTGCCTCTAGCTACTCGATATTCTAATTGGACGGCGCTGCGCTTACCATCAGGTGCAGCGTGGACACTTTGCCGTGCCAGGATAAAAAATAATTATTTGAATTATAATTTTAATTATTATAACCAATTAATGTAAACCAGCTGATGGGCGAATCAACAACCGCGCTTTGAACTGAACGCACTTCTTCGCTAAAAACACAGTAAAACAGATTCTTTGGCAACTAAGTTCTTATAATCTGATATTATAACTTAGTGTGGGGTCGGGGCTATGTGTGTGACTGTTGGGTGTTATTTATTTATTATTATTATTGTGTGTGCGTCAGATCGGCCTGACGCGTCAGGGCGTGGTGTGCGAGACGTGCGGGCTGGCGGTGCACACGCGGTGCTGCGCGCGCGTCCCCCCGCGGTGCCCGCTGCCGGCAGACCGCTCGCGGCGCCCGCTCGGCATCGACCCCGCGCGCGGACAGGGCACCGCCTACGAGGGATATGTCAAGGTACAACACACAACAGGACACTGAGACTCTTTAATATGGTGCCTGAGAGGAGCCTGATGGAAGTGGGTAACAAGTCCTAAGATGCGTGCTACGACATATCTCGAGAACGACTAAACAACGACGTAGACAAATTGTCGACGTCGATTCAAATCTCGATTTCCTTAACATGCGCGCTAATCAAAACAAGATCGAGATGTTTCTTGTTGAACACATGAGTCTAATCTAATAAATGAAATTATTATTTCTCTACGTACAAAATTATCGACGACAAATATCTCGATAATCGATAAAATTGTTTGGTCATGTGAATGTTTGTAGGCAAACATACCCACAAATAAATAAAAAATACTCTTATCTCTTCTTTCGACAAAACAAGTCGAGAAAAATGAACCCGCATGTTAATTTCGGTAGACGATAGAGTATAGACATAAATGATTTTTGTCGTGTTTTAGAGTCGACAAAAAGTTATCGACGCGCGCATCTTAGTCGGACTGAAATTACTTTGGCGTGTCGCTTTTCTGCCAAGGTTATATAGCTATAGGACTTTCCACACTCTCGCCGATCTTACAATTAAAACAATGTATTTATAATGAACTATTCTATATTATACATAGACCGGCTGATTGGTTGAACAAAAAACATTCTCAGAGACATTACAATTCTCGGGCTCATTTTTTTTTTTAGTGTCTTGATAGACATCAGAGGCGGACGAGCACACGGGCCACCTGATAGTAAGTAGTCACCGCCGCCCATAGACCTCTGCAATGCCAGGGCACAGCAAAGCCGCTGCCTACCGTGAATCTCGTGTAACTTAAGTGAGCGGCGGGGGTCTGCCTGGTCTCCCTCATACTGTGTGACCGGCTCGTTTGTAGCGAGTGTCCACACTTATTGTTTTTAGTAGATAATTTAGTCAAATATTAAGCACCAACTTTTTTATATATTTAGTACTACAATCGAGTACCGAGTACCCTGTATCAGTATGTCCGTTGTCTTACCAGTCAGCCGGTATAAGCGAAATATCACTGACTGAATCATCACGAGATCTCTAAAACTATACACCCGATTGACTTGAAATTTTGCATAGTTACTCATTCTGCGATGTAAAACCCAATTTCACTAAGAAGGGTGTTTTGGAAATTTCATTCCTAAGGCGGTTAAAATAAGGGATGAACGGTTGTATAAATTTGTTGTTGTATAAATGGTTCGATTGTTGTAAAAACACGAAATTTCATATACCTGCTTCTGGTTAGAAATAAATGGACACATATATTGGGGTTTTAAAAAGTTTACCCCTAAAACGGTGAATTAGGGGTTAAAAGATTTTATCTGTAACCTTTTCACGGCTTTAAGCGAATGAGAATACCAATAAACCCGAGAACGGACATGGGGCTCGAAATAGGGTGACACAACTTCTTGAATAATTTAAGAATATGGTATGAATGTTAAAATTAATGAATTTTTGTTCCTACAGTTATGTTTATGTTCTAAAGTTATTTTATGTTTCCAGGTGCCAAAACCAGGCGGCGTTAAGAAAGGCTGGATGAGGCAATTTGTGGTTGTTTGCGATTTCAAATTGTTCCTCTACGACATATCACAGGACAGGTAATATATAGATGAATAATTAATTAAATTCATATAACACCATCAAAAATACCTTTAGTTAATCTAAGTGAATGGAATATTGTGTTTCAGTGATTCTTATAAAAATATATTTAAATTTTAAAATCACATATAGTTCTGGTCCCACACAAGGCCAGTCATTTATTGTGGGTGTCAACAACTACGAAGGACATCCAAACTTGAAACAAATATCTGCCACACAAATGTCCCGATACGGGAATCGAAGCCACGGCCTCTCGTTTCACAGCTACTCGCCTTCTAGCCACGGGGTTATTAATATATGGTTTGATGCATAACTTGTTTTTTTTCCCCGCACGGTAAAGTGACCACACTGCACCTGATGGTAAGCGCAGTGCCGTCCATGCTTTGTAGTTTCTTCACACTACTTGTATAGGACCCAGGATCATAGGAAGGAGGGAACACGGTAGCTGGTAAACTGTTCCACAGATTGATATTTACCCCCAGGAACGCGTTACCGTCAGTGTGCGTCAGTCAAGTGCTGGACATGCGAGACCCGGAGTTCAGCGTCACGTCAGTCAAGGACTCTGACGTGATACACGCGAGCAAGCGGGACATACCATGTATATTTAGGGTGAGTTGTATTAGCAAATTGGCCATTTAATGATCTATACATTGTATTTTTGTGTTCATGTTTTAGACGTGTACTATATTATGGGACACAAATGGGTTAATAACTATGAGGATTTAGGGTCACAGAAAGATTGGTCTCCGTGCTGCGAGGATCGAACCCGCGGCCTCTGGTTTCACAGGCTCTTGACCCGTTGCAACAGTTAATTTATTGAATCTGTTATGTTTAATACCAATTATGTGCCTTTTTGAATATTAATGTAAGCCTTATTCCGACCTCAGACCCGGGAAGACGTCGTTTTGCCACAGACCGCATTCTATGTAGACCGAATATTCGTAGAAAAATATAGACCTCGACAGTGGCGCCACCTATCGGGTCCAAAACTACACTATCTTTCGACCTAGTGCCAATTTTACTTGTTAGTGTCTTACTAATATTAAAATACGACCATGTATCATTCTATCGTTGTCAACTGAAATGGTTACCTATCCGTCAGCGCCGCTCTTTGCGTGCACTCACTACCCTCTTCTCTCTTCTTACGTCCCCCACTCCACCTTCCTATCTAACGTCCCACTTTCAGTATCTTGGTAGTAACCACGACAGAAATCTTCGCTCTTCAAGCAGTCTTCTTCTCAAATGTCCACCACATAGTTCTGACTTTATCCACTCTTCTTTTGTTGTTCAGTCAATACTCCTCTGGAACTCGCTCACTCTGGAAATTAGGTCGGCCACTACACGCCTAACTTTTAAAACAAGAGTTCGAAAGTTGTTGTTTGATGGTGTCGCAGAGTCATCACGATAGTATGGTATTCATATTTATGTATATATATATGTGTGTATGTATGTATGTTTGCTTGTATATAGAATTATATTATATATTTATACTTTTTTTTTACTATATTGTATGTGTATTACTATATATTCATGTATGTAAGTCTTATATATGTATTCGTATATGATAAACACTTTCTCTACTTCCTTTTCTTATTATATACACCTACCTTGATTATTTTCTGCACCATCCAAGGGTTGACTGGTAGAGAATGCCTTAGGCATTAAGTCCGCCTGTACATATATTGTATTAAGTGTAATAAATAAAAAATAAAATAATGACAATAATTTATATTTAAAAATGTAAAAAAAAACCTTTTAAATAAAGAGTACTGGACATAATAAAATTATAAATGGGAATGTTTGGATGGATAGATAAATGTTTGTTACTCAATCTCGCCAGAAAGGCTGAACGAATCTGGTTGAAGTTTAGCACAGAGATAGATTATAGTCTGCAATAGCACATAGCATTTTTATCCTTCAAAATTAGAGGTGTGCGAATTGAATCGAACCGAAAATTAATAATATTCCTCTATTCAAAAGGTACAGTTCCCGTGGGATAGTTTCGTTTTTGTTTTCTACAGAGTAGGGCTTGCAATTACCGTAGATTTTGGTTTACCGGTAAATAAACGGTAACAGATATTTTTTACGGGTAAACCGGTAAAACAGATAATACGATTCTTTTTAAGTAGAAATAAATAAAGTGATTGGGTAACCCACAATTAGTAAAGAATACAAATCGTCGACGCCCATTGCCTTAAATACGCCTTTAATACATGTTAATAACTTTCGCCTGTTTTGGTCCGGGCATATTCGGCCGGGCCGGCCCCGCTAGGTTAATAATGATATTTTTGTGTTTATGTCACCAATTCGATAAAATTTTTGCAAATCTGTAAATTACCGGTTTGAATTTTTTTTACCGGTAATTTATTTTCCGTCAAAATAGGCGGTTTACCGGTAAAAACCGAAACCGGGAAACCGGCAATGCTAGCCGTACTACAGGGCAAGGGATGCACATGAATAAATAAATATAATAGCTTAAGATGTATTTTATACTTTTTCTTTCGAAAATAACTACCACGCGGGCGAAGCTCATAAGACAGTCATACATATTTACAACAATTCATTGAAATTGGTTCGGTGGTTTATCATGATGATGTTGTTTTTAGATATCGACATCACAAATCGAGGGGGGCAAGCGCTCCCACACGCTGATGTTGGCGGAGTCCGAGTCTGAGAAGACCAAGTGGGTGGTGGCGCTCAGCGAACTGCACAGGATACTCAAGAGGAACAACCTGCCTGACAAATGTGTAAGTTGTTATTATAAGTGTATCTAACGCCCTAATACTCAAACGCCTACTCTTGGGTGACTTTAACGCCAGGGTCGGACGAGATTACGAGGCCTGGCCTAAAGTTCTGGGCAGACACGGTCTTGGAAATATGAACAGTAACGGGCAGTTGTTGCTTAGTCTTTGCGCTCAGTTAGATCTTGCAATTACGAACACTATGTTCAGATTGCCTGCCAAGTACAAGACAACGTGGATGCATCCCAGATCGAAGCACTGGCACCTTATCGATTACGCTATCGTGCGTCAAAAAGACCTTTCTCAAGTTCAAGTTACCCGTGTCATGCGTGGTGCTCACTGTTGGACTGATCACCGGCTCCTTGTCACAAAGTTACGTCTTCGCCTTCGACGTCCTCTTAGATCGGAAAGATCAAAACAGGAGCGTCTGAAGCTTGAACGACTCCAAGATAACAACACGAGGGCAAAATATGCCGAAACCTTGAGCACTGCTTTGCTGCCCCTCGATCTAAAATCCGGTGAAATCAATACTGCCTGGGAGTCCCTATCTTCTCATATTCTCGGAACCGCTACATCTACTTTGGGTCTGAAAGTCCGGAAACATGAGGACTGGTTTGATGAGAATGATTGGGTACTAACGGACGTGATTGATAAACACCGTCGGCTTCTGAGGCGGCACAGCCGTATACAACGAGGTGGAAGTGTTACAGAGATACGTCGAAGTGACATGGAGCTGCGTAAACTCGCACGGAAAGCGAAAGAGAGATGGTGGCAGGAGAAGGCTCTTCGGATACAGTGGCTCGCTGATACCAACCAGCTTGGTGAGTTTTACACTGAGGTACGAAACCTACTCGGTATATCCTCCACGGCAAAAGTCCCACTCAAGCCGACTAGTGGTGAAGGGCTTCTTAAAGGCAGGGAGGAAATACTCGAGCGATGGGCGGAGCATTTTAACAACCTACTTAACGTAGATCATTCTGTCGACCTAGACCACGTTCGCTCCTTACCTCAACAATCTCTTGCCCTCGAGCTTGACGAGCCAATGACACTTGACGAGGTTACTTTTGCTATCAAACAACAGCAAAATAAACGAGCGGTTGGTGTGGACTCCATACCGGGAGAGCTATTGAAGTACGGCGGTGAGGATTTATACTCAGCGATGTGGAAACTTTTTGTCGTTATGTGGGAACAAGAACTAGTCCCTAATACTTTTAAAGTATCTCTTATTCGGGCCCTATATAAGGGCAAAGGTGACCGAGCTGATTGTAATTCTTACCGTGGTATTTCTCTACTCTCAGTGCCTGGAAAAGTCTTCGCCAGATTTCTCCTAAACCGCCTCAGGAATTTATCTGAAAAGATTCTGCCAGAATCCCAGTTTGGCTTCCGACCTGACCGTGGTACTTGTGAGGCGATTTTCTCATTGCGTCAACTGCAAGAAAAAAGCAGAGAACAGGGGCGCAATATGTATCTTTGTTTTGTTGACCTTGAGAAGGCTTTTGATAGTGTGCCGCGAGAAGCCCTCTGGATAGTGCTGCAGAAACTTGGGTGCACGGAGAAGTTTGTAAGACTTCTAAGACTCCTGCATGACGACATGCAGGGCTGCGTCATTGCAAACGCAGATCAGTCGGGGTTCTTCCCCGTTACCTGTGGGGTAAAACAAGGGTGTGTCCTTGCACCCACACTATTCGCGTTATACTTCGCAGTTGTAGTTCAGGAAGTATTACAGATAACCCCTGAAGGAATTCGCATTCGTTTCCGCAATGATGGCAATCTTTTTAACTTAGCCAGACTCAAGGCTCGTACTAAAGTGTCTTACGCACTGATCACAGAGATCGTCTATGCAGATGATCTATGCTTTGTGACCGATTCCCCAGATGGCCTGCAGCAACTTATGACCACCTTACACGAGTCCTGCCGTAGTTTTGGTCTAAAGATTAGTGTCAAAAAAACGGAAGTGATGTCTTTAGATATCCACGGTCAAGAGACACTGACCATCAAACTCGGTGATGATCTACTTAAGCAGGTCAATACATTCCGTTACTTGGGGAGCACTATAACATTCAAGTGCGACCTTGATGCTGAAATCAACAGTCGGATCGGTGCCGCAGCTGCGGTATTCGGTAAACTGGATCGCAAGGTTTTTAGCTCACATGACCTGAGACTGGCTACCAAAATTGACATATATAAGGCGATGGTATTACCAAACATACTGTACTCTTCGGAGTCATGGACAGTTTACCGTCGTCATATACGAACACTGGATCGTTTCCACCTGAAATGTCTGCGCAAAATACTGAACATCCGTTGGTCTGATCGCATTCGGAATACGGAAGTGCTGCGGAGAGCCAATATTATGGGGATTGAGGCCTACCTCATACGCAGGCAACTCCGTTGGTGCGGACACGTGTCTCGAATGACCGATCAACGTACCGCAAAGTGCATCTTTTTTTCTGAACTTGAGGAGGGCAAGCGTAAGCATGGCGGGCAACTCCTTAGGTATAAAGATGTACTTAAGCGCCACATGAAAAAGTGCGACATTGAGCCTTCGAGGTGGGAACAAACAGCTGCTCGACGACCGGAATGGAGGACTTTGGTGAGAACTAAAGTCAAAGACTTCGAGGATAATCGCTGCTCTGTACTAGATGCTCGACGCGATGAACTGAAAGCACGTCCACCTTGTGCTATAAATTATAATTACTGCAATGGTGTGCTCACCTGCCCGCATTGTGCGCGAACTTTTACCAGTAAGATCGGCTATGTTAGCCATACACGAGCACACCAACGACAGTTAGAACGGAGTTGAAGAGGTCGCCGTGGCCGAAAACGGTCGGAGGAGTATATATATATATACTCAAACGCAACTCAGGTCTTTATGATCGTGTTAAACATTTCAGATCATTTTTTTTGTCATAATTGTATGACGTGTTACAAGATAAATAGCCGTTAGACGGGCGGCTAGTTGAGTAGCGTTTGAGTATTTGGGCTTTTTAGAGAGTTTTAAGATATTTAAAATAATATTATCTAAAAAAGAATATTAAATGATTGATCGTAACGAATAATTCTTTTTAATAAAAGTTGTATTCCATTCATTCTACTCCATTCATTCGATTCCATTCATACATTTTCATTCATTCATTTCCTCCATTCATTTCTTCCATTAATTTACATTCATCCATTTCCAATCGAATCCATGCGATTCGGTTTTATTCCCTTCGATTATATTCGAATCCATTCGAAAACCAAAATCAAACCTCTCGGAAAATGGGTTGATACCATCTAACGACCAACTCTAGTACCCCGCGTTCAAATCAAATAGCGTGCGTTTTCCCGAATTCCTGTTACACATTTCCGCCCCTTTTCACGAAACCACTCCCAGAAACCGATAGTAAAGATGTTACACAACAAAAATATATAACAATTAATACAATGTGCAGGCGTACAGCGCATGGGTGGTGGCAGAGTGCGGCGCCGGCGGCGCAGGCGCGGCGTGCGGCCCCATTGTGCGGGGCTGCACTGCCGCCTGCGTCATCGAGGCCGCACGTATCGCCCTCGCAGGAGACTCGGGCCTGGCGCTCCTCGACCTGGAGCGTGCGGAGCTTCTCCCGCGGCGTGCGCCCGCGCCCGTGCACGCGCTACACTACGTGCCAAGGGAGCAGCTGTTGGTGGCTCTGGCGGGGCGGGCGAGACATGTACGCCTGCTGCCGGTCAGGGCGCTCGACTGTGCTGATGTGGAGTGCGTCAAACTGCCTGAGACAAAGGTAATGCACAATGCACGTGCAATATAGGGTATAAGAGGTAGGAAGTGATGGCGGGACGTTTTAGACGCCTGGCAACTACGTGGTCAGGCTCTTAATAGGCACCACGAACGAATTTTACAGATTATATCGCGGTGTATTTTACTTTTTTAACCCGACGCTTTGAAAGCTTTACAGCCTCTGTGCCTCGTTAGGTACAGTCAGCGAGAATAGTTGCTGAACACAAATAGTGTTCGCAACATAAGCCGGTTAGCGCTAAAAGTTATAAATATCGGTAAACGAAACAAATTTACTTAACATCCTCATAATACAAAATTTGGTGAATTTGAATAAAATGTTATTTCATCCTATTTCATATTCATGAACGTTTGGTAAATGAAGGTGTATATGGCATGTTGTTACATTGCCCACAAGTTTATATTGGCCGATAACTCCGGTAAATGTGAACAATGGACATATTTATATTGTATTTGGTTATAGATAAGGTGTTCCCGTAGGGTGGTTCTGTATTAACTTGGGCTTAAAATCTGAGGATGGTGTATATCAGCAAGCGCATTGCGATTAGGTTTTTTCTCTCTACCTCTCACACTCTGGACTCCTCTGACCTTCACAATCTCAAGCCCGTTCTCAAACTATCAAGCTCTCCCTCACACTCTCAAACACTAGCTCCCTAACGCTCCCAAGTTCTCTCTTTCCCCATCCCCCACGGCCTCCACCTTCCCCCTATCTCTTACCCCTCCCCCACTCGTACTCTCTCCTTTCCTCTTATCTCCGTCTGTTTCTACCTACTACCTCATTTTTCCTCACCTCCCTCTTTCACACAAACACTTTTAGTATCCTTAATATATTAATCATTTTGTTCGATAACGGATTTTGTTTAATGTTGCATTTAAAAAAGGCCTTCCACCTAAATTTATGTTTCGATTTCGTTTGGTATGTTTACGAAGGGTTTTATTCTTATCAAAAATAAACGTTTTTTAAAAATTACTGAATCTATTCATTAGCAACTGTTAACAAAATACTTTCGAGGTGTGGGTTTATTATTGTATCGTTGTGTGTGCCAGGGTGCCCTGGCGGTGGCTGTGGGTCCGCTGGAGCACACGCACGGGTTCGCGGTGCTGTGCAAGCGCGCCAGCTCGTACGTGGTGAGCGTGTACGAGATCACCCGCACGGCGGCGCGACGGGCGCGGGTGGCGGAGCTGCGCGCGGGGGGTGCCGTGCTGTCGGTGCAGGTGCAGCGCGCGTTGCTGCTCGGACACCGCGGGGGGTTCGCGGCGCACGCCATGCCGGACAGGCGCCGGCCCCACCACGAACAACCACCAGTTTGTGAGTACACACACTACACTTTTTTTGTGTTTTTTTAGTGCCTCGGTAGGCATACGGGCAGGGCCACCTGATGGTAAATAGTCACCGCCGCCCATAGACTTCTGCAATGCCAGGGCACAGCAAAGCTATCGTTCCGCTGCCACTTGTAGAGGAACGGTTGTCAGTGTTCCTCTGGGGGGAAGATCTCCAGTCTGGCGGGTGTTATGCTTGGCCGGCTGTGGTTCCAACCTTTTTGTTTATATTCGCAGCTTCTATATATGTGAAGCATTGACTAATGTAGGGTAGGCTAAGATTTCCCAAACATCATGCTGGCCAATAATTATAGCCAACTCGTTTCGCGTGTATTGTACAGTCAGCGACAAAAGTTGCTGAACACGAACAAAGTTCCTCAAATAGTGTTTAAGCATCAAAGTCGCTAATCAGGCATAGACCATAAGGCGGTTAGCGCCTAAAAGTCATAAATGTCTGTGAACGTCGCATAAACAAATTTGCTGTACACGTAATACAAAACTAGGTGAAGTTACTCCAAAATGTGAATTACTACCATTGTTCATGAACTCTTGGAAATTAAAGTGTTGATGACATTTTGTTGCGTAGTCCACAACTTTATATAAGAAGAAACTCCACCAAATGTTTTATATATTTTCAGACAGATTTTATAAAAATCTATAAAAATAAATGTTATAGAGATGTGTTGATGGAGTATGAAGTATGAGATCAAAATCGAAACTCTTCAAAGCATAATAGCAAACGCTAGCGATTAAAGAAAGAGGAAGTTAGAGCGTGGGAGTGAATGAGAGGGAAAGTGAGTGAATGTAGAGATAGTATTAGAGAACGAGAAAGAGAGTGATTGAAGGAGATAATGTTAATATTAGAGCGAGTGAGTGAATGAGACTGTATGAGTGGCACAGTGAGTTAATGAGCTACTGAGTGAGTAAGTTGAGTGTGAGTAAGCGACTAAGTGAGTGATCGACTAAGTAAGTTTATGAATAACTGATTGAGTTTATGAGCGACTGAGTAAAAGAGAGAGAGAGAGAGAGAGAGAGACAGAAGAATATATTCTGTTTTAATGAAACGTATTCAAGATTTGGAAAAAATTATTTCAGTTAAATTTGTCAAACTAAATACTTTAAATATATTTTCTGTCCTCAACCTGTGCTAAAAAAATTACAACACACAATGACTTTATTTCCCCACAGCTCTAGTCCACCCAGACAACCAGGTGAACCTGTTCCTGTCCCACTCAGGAGCCAAACCCCTCGCGTGCGCCGGCGTGCCCAACTCTACCGACAAGCTGCTGGTGTTCAACTCGCTGGCGCTGTATGTGGACAAGAACGGACACCGGGCGAGGGACACGGAGCTCATGTATACAGCGCAGCCACTGTACCACGGTATGTTATAGTTAACAGTGTAAGCAAAACATATACGGGTAAGATATTGCTGGTGGTAGGATATTCATATCCGCCCGGATAGCGACCACCGTCCACAGGGTGTACGCGCCATAGTGGCACACGCAAGCGTGTCGGGGGTCTAGACTTGGGGTACGATGTTGTAAGTACTCTGACACTAGACCCTCGACCGCTTCTTCACCTTCTTGCCCATGGCGTAGTGTGAAGAAGCAGGCCGGCATGATTGTAGCGGGGGATAGATTGTCTCTCGCTACTCGATACTCTAATTGGACGGCACTGCGCTTACCATCAGGTGCAGTGTGGTCACTTTGCCGTGCGTGGGTCAAAAGTGGCCCTCATAAGTGTTGGTGACATACAGTAATGTTGTATATGTGTTGTTGCAGCGATAAACGACACGCACCTGTTGATATTCACGTCGACACACATCGACATCTACGACATAGAGACGGGCGAGTGGGTGCAGACGCTCAACATACGTAAGTTTCTTTTTTAATTTATTCATGGCCTTCATTCATACTAGTCCTTCAGACGTTTACATAAATTGTTACAAAATAAATAAAGAAAGAGTTTATTTGGCTATTCAATAAAAACAAAACAAAAAAATTACATAAAATAAAATGCAGATTACAGTGAAAAACCAAAAAGGATCAAGCTCAGCCTAATGCTGCAGCATTTACTACAGAGCTGATTTTCAGCTTGACCTATTTTTGATCCCATTACATTACTTTTTTTTATATCATAGTCCGACAAACGAGCCATTAGATCACCTGATGTTAAGTGATCTCCACCGCCCATGAACATCCACAATACCGAAAGTATCATGTATGCGCTGTCGACCTTAAGGGACAAGAATAGGTATTAGGGAAGGGAAGGGGGAATCTGGGCCTCCGGATATCTCACTTACCATACGAAACGCGACAGTAAACTGTCACTTTACGTTGGTTTTCTGTGAGACAGTGGTACTACCCCGGTCGAGCCGGCCCATTCATGCTGTTGACAAATATGTCTACAGCGTGGCTCTTCACTTCTAAATACTACTAATATTGAATACTATATAAAATAAAACAACAGTAACTGCTACAATAACAAAAAAGAATATAACACCTAATTACCAAGGTATCGAAAGCCACACTCTATTACTAAAAAACTTAATAATAATAATACAAGCCCTGTATTAAACATTGTCCCACTGCTGGGTACGGGCCTCCGCTACTAATGAAAGGGGTTAGGCCTTAGTCCACCACGCTGGCCTAATGCGGGTTGGCAGACTTCTCATACCTTCGAAAAACTCTCAGGTATGCAGGTTTCTTCACGATGTTTTCCTTCACCGTTAAAGCAAGCGATAATTAACATTTTAATACAAACATAACTTTAGAAAAGTCAGAGGTGTATGCCACTTGGGTTACGAACCTACGACTTTCGCCTTGACAGTCCGTACCGCAACCAACTAGGCTATCGCTGCTATATATACAAAAAAACTTAATAATTAGAAAATGAAACTAAAGACTAAAAATTACAATATAAGTAAGTTTTATTACATACTAGCTTTTGTCCGCGATTTTGTCCGCTTTGAATGACTTTGTCACTATCTCGAGGAACCGAAACAATAATATAGTTTCCTGTGTTTCATTTTATACATTATTCTATATGCAAACGAATATAATACGCAAAAGAAACCCTTTTTCGAAAACACAATCAAAGTTGAGGTGACAATATTTATTTTAAATATTGGTATGAGCGCTGATGTGTGCGTAGTGGGAGCATCTCACTATCTCCCTCGCACAACGGTACAGTAATGGACATTCTGAGAGGTGACGTCACGGCTCATATCATGCATCCTGCAATAGTCTAAGATCCGAACCTAAATCGACATTCACTGGGTTGATAATAGAATCAAACTTATTTTATAATAAATTTCGTATATTAGAAAATATATTAAAAATGGGTTGACAAAAAAAATCCTGGACAGAATATTTTTAATTATTTTTTAAAAAATCATTTTTCATAAAATTTTGCAACATGAAGATAATAAGAAAATTTTATACTGGACTTAAAGTATAAAACATATAGAATGTGCAGGCATAGGGTTGACTATTATTTACCTGGACGAACTACTGGGTTGACAGGTATAAACAGGTATGTCGATACCAGTTACTTTCACTTGATGTGATAATAGAAAAAATTTTATATCAGCAGAAGCGCTGTTTTATTGTGAACACGATGATATAGGGTTGACTGCAAAAAACTTGGTCCTAATAGGGGTTGACAAATTTTAAAGATTCAAATTTCAACGCTAGTGGAACCGTGTGACAGAGAGATCCGAGGTAAGTATACCGTGTAATAATAAAGGACCGAACATTGCAGCCGCGTCTGATGCGATCCTGAAAATAAGAAAGTGCGCATGCTCGGTACGTTAACTATAGAGAGTAGAGATACCCCTACTATACTCCATATTGTAAACAGTACGCGTTATTTTGGAGTAACTGACATTTGAATTCAGTATGCGTTATTTTGGAGTAACTGATAATATTTTGCAAACAAAATAATTAAATAACACGTGTTTTCGATGCAATATAATATTATACGTCATTAGTTACTCCAAAATAACGCGTACTGTTTACAATATGGAGTATAGTAGGGGTATCTCTACTCTCTATAGTTAACGTACCGAGCATGCGCACTTTCTTATTTTCAGGATCGCATCAGACGCGGCTGCAATGTTCGGTCCTTTATTATTACACGGTATACTTACCTCGGATCTCTCTGTCACACGGTTCCACTAGCGTTGAAATTTGAATCTTTAAAATTTGTCAACCCCTATTAGGACCAAGTTTTTTGCAGTCAACCCTATATCATCGTGTTCACAATAAAACAGCGCTTCTGCTGATATAAAATTTTTTCTATTATCACATCAAGTGAAAGTAACTGGTATCGACATACCTGTTTATACCTGTCAACCCAGTAGTTCGTCCAGGTAAATAATAGTCAACCCTATGCCTGCACATTCTATATGTTTTATACTTTAAGTCCAGTATAAAATTTTCTTATTATCTTCATGTTGCAAAATTTTATGAAAAATGATTTTTTAAAAAATAATTAAAAATATTCTGTCCAGGATTTTTTTTGTCAACCCATTTTTAATATATTTTCTAATATACGAAATTTATTATAAAATAAGTTTGATTCTATTATCAACCCGGTGAATGTCGATTTAGGTTCGGATCTTCTACTACAACTGTCTTTTAAAAATTACCCCTTCCAGCAGATTTCAATGGCGTCTAATTTACTTCTTTTTGTTCGGATTCATAAAATTCTTTCGATAACCTTTAGGTAATGTAACTTGTTGATTATAATAATAAAATAATCGAGTCAACTACACTAGTATGGCGGCAGTCCCCTATCACATTATAAGACCGTAATAAATTCGGCGAAAAGGGAGTGTGCTGGTTGCACCTCTGCCTACCCTTTCGGTGATTACAGGCGTGAGTGTATATGTATGTATGTATGTGTGCAGCGAACGCGCGTCCACTAGACGAGCAGGGTTGGCTGATCAGTGCAGGCGGTGGGTCCAATGGATCCCCGGTGTCGGGGGAGTCTGCGCCCTGCATCCTCTACCTGAGGCCATTGCATTCGCGTAAGTATTCACTTATAGGCTTTCGTTCATTCATTTAGTGCATTCAATCATTCCTTTAGTTTGTTCTTTCAACATATATGTGTATATTGTGGAACAGTTTGCCAGCTACCGTGTTCCCTCCTTCCTATGGTCCTGGGT
Organism: Laothoe populi; assembly: GCA_905220505.1. Classification (NCBI taxonomy): domain Eukaryota; kingdom Metazoa; phylum Arthropoda; class Insecta; order Lepidoptera; family Sphingidae; genus Laothoe; species Laothoe populi. The sequence goes on from HG992173.1 coordinate 8,872,102, forward strand.
CCTTTACAAGTAGTGTGAAGAAGCTACACAGTAGGCCGACATGATTGTGTTGAGTAGCGGGGGATAGACTGTCTCTTGCTACTTGATACTCTATCTGGACGGCACTGCGCTTACCATCCGGTGCAGCGTGGTCACTATGCCGCGCCAGAATACAGAAATATATATATGTTTGTTCGTTGATGTAACAATTTAATTAACCATTCCTTTAGTTCATTCATTGTTTTTAGTTCACTCATATAGCCATTCGTTCCGTGATTTATTAATTTTATCTTATGAGTATCCAGGTTTCTCATTACAATCTCCTTATTGACGTCAACGTAGCTTCACTCTCAATCCTTTTAAGACATTTGATTCTTAATTCAATCAATCTTAATTCAGAAAAGATTTAAAATGATGTCTTAAATAGTTTATTTTAAGGTAAACAAAGGCTAACTAGGCTAACTTATTAACATTAAACTTAAAATAATAGAGATAATGATGTGACACATAACGTCAGATCAGTTAAATCAAACTACGTCTAGGAAACTGGTCTTTTTGCCACTATTAAGATATGTACTTGACACTAATATTTTAGTAGGAGCAATTTTTTTTCTACTATACCGCATTAGGCCAGCGTGGTGGACTATGGCCTAACTCTCGGTAGTAGAGGAGGCCCGTGCCCAGCAGGGACAATGTTTAATACAGGGTTAGTATTATTTTATTATTATAATATTTTTTTGTTGTTGTAGCTGGCCCCCTGAACATGGAGCACGTGGCTCTATGGGGCAGCGGCAAGCGGCGTCTGTCTGTACGGGAACACTCGCACCAGGCCATCGAGGCGCACAACCGACTGTGCGTAATGACTATATACTGATAACACATTACAGAGGGTAGAGACGATCTCTCACTTGTAACTGCATCCCTACTACCTTTTTAGTTCATTAATATTTTTTTGTTTATCCTGCACGGCAAAGTCATCATACTGCACCAGTTACAATTTATTTGTCTATTGTTAGTTTTTTCTTCACTGCCTCGGTGGCGCAGTTGTAATTGCGCATGCGTTACGACTGCTGTGCTGAGGTCTCGGGTTCGATCCCTAGGTCGGGTAAAGTGATATTGGGTTTTTCTCTCTAGAAATTCTCAGTATTAGCCCGGAGTTTGGAACCTGTACTCAGTAGTGCGACAGACTCGACCCCTATCACATTATGAGACCGAAATTCGCCTAAAAGTGAGTACTAATTTCACCTCTGCCTACCCCTCGGAGGTTACAGCCGTGAGTGTATATGCATGTTTTGTTATGTGCAGTTCTGAGCGTCGTTCCCGGTTGATATCTGCGCCGACGAACTTCTCGCACGTGTCGCACATGGGCCCCGGCGACGGCATCAGGTCGCAGCGCCTCCTCGACCTGCCCACCACCGTCGAGACGGCTGATGAACATCCGCAGGTAACCATCTACCATTTTATGTGTAATATCTTTAATATAGGTTTCTGGGAGTGATTTCGTGAAAAGGGACGGAAGTGTGTAACAGGAAGTCGGATTAACGCGCGCTATTTGATTTGATCAACACATTTTCTGAGAGGTTTGGTTTTCGAATGGAATAATACGGAATCGAATGAATGGAATCGAATGAATGGAATCGAATGAATGGAATCGAATGAATGGAATCGAATGAATGGAATCGAATGAATGGAATCGAATGAATGTAATTGAATGAATAGAATCGAAGGAATGGAATCGAATCAATGGAATCAAATCAATGGAATACAATTTTTATTAAAAAGAATTAATATTCGTTACGAAGAATCATTAAATTTTTTTTAGTAGCTTATTAACAACATGAGATGTCGGATGTTACACATCATAGATGGCCTGCTTCTTCACACTACGCCATGGGCAAGAAGGCGAAGAAGCGGTCGAGGGTCTAGTGTCAGAGTACTCAGAAGGCCGCAACACGGTCAAACATCGTACCCCAACTCTAGACAAAAACCGGATGTACACTGGCTGATCCCAGAACGCGACATACTGCGTGTGCCACTATGGCGGGATTACACCCTGTGTACGGTGGTCGCTATCCGGGCGGATATGAATATCCTACCACCAGCAAGACGACGATTCTACCATTAGTGACGACAGCAAATGTAACAAAAATTAATTACCATTGTACGAAGTTATTTCTTATAGTACATGGATTATATATGTACTTATAGTATAACAATACATATATGTACAGATGTATAGCAGTCGAGAGAGCAGTAAACGGACGTCGCCTCTCACCATATCGCACGGGACCGGATCCTATAACGGTAAGAGATAAATATACCCAGCTTCATATAGCCATGACTCATGAGCCCAGTAGGTCAAACCTGTATACCCACGGGGGTATACCCCACGACAGACTAACGGTACAAGTCTATGGGCGGCGGCGACTACTTACCATCAGGTGGCTCGTCTGCTCGTCTGTCTATCGAGGCAGTAAAAAAAACGACACCTAAACCAGAGACAATTATTTGTTAAAAATGCAAACATATGGCACTCCATATGTGTGGATAAGTGGGGTAGAAACTAGTTTTCTCATTTTGGTTTGGTACGGTTTCTCATTAACTGACTTCAAAAAAAGGAGGAAGTTCTCAATTCGTCGGATCTTTTTTATGTATGTTCCCCGATTACTCGAAGATGCCTGGACCGATTCGAGAAATTCTTTTTTGTTTAAAGGGGTTTAGTTCCCAGGTGGTCCCATTGGCACCAAGTCAGGATCTGATGATTGGATCTCAGAAAAATCGAGGGCATCGTTCAAATTTAATAGGGAGCATAATGGGTTTTTTACTAAAGTCTACTCGGTGCATTGAAGAGGCTGTTACATTGTGGTAAACAGGGATGAGCGATATTGGTGTCGATAGCTTAATATCGATATTTTACCAATATATATTAAAATCGCTCATTTTTCTTCTACAGTTTCTTCTATATCTCCACAGATTTGGCATTCCTAATTAGTTATAAATTTAAAAAGATTGAATTTAAATATTGTGTAATAATTCATGATAAATATTTTGATCTGATAATATATTTTTATGACTTTTTTCTATAAATTCATATTAATAAATCAAGCAGTATATAATTTGAGTTTGTTATTACGCTTGTCTTTATGAAATGCTTAAGCAGGGGTGGCCAACAAGCTACTTGATAATCGAGCCATTTTTCAATATTTGAATTTTTTCACCAGCCTCTACTAAATACATATTTAAAAGGTATGCAAAAAGTATTAGTTTTTTGTATATTGAATTTAAATATTAAAAATTACAATGTTGCACTTAGTCTTTCATATTTGTTGTCAGTAATTTAAAAGACATTTTGAAACACATGCGGAACGACAATAACTTTCTAAAATATAATAGCACAAAAATGAAAAGGGAACTCGGGTACATTTATCGAGAACCACAAATAATACTTCAAATAGCCGCAGGTTGGCCTTCCCTGGCGTAAAGTTTATTGTTCTATCCCCCTAGGTTCATGGCGCGCTCGTCCCCGCGAAGGTCCTCCCCCCGCGCCAGACGCGCCGCCCTCCCCTGCCATGCACCACCGACCAATGGAGAGGTACGTACTATCTAAATGTTTTTAAAAGTCTGGCTACAGGTCTTTTGAGCCAAACTTTTTTTAATTTTTCCTTCATTCACTCATTGTGTTGTAGTTATTTATTACTCAGACTGCACGATCTATTTATAATAACAATATTTGCAGTTAAGTCCTCAAAATGATCAAATAACAGAACAAAAAAGGCGTCCTTTTTTGAAATATAAACGGTTGCCCATGATTTTCGCACAGTAAAACTAACTATTTATTCCCTTGAGCTGAAAACGTGTCCATAATAAAAATTATAATTGGTTGCCTTACCCAGTTTTTACGTTTAAATAGGTTGTCAAAAGAAACAATTCGGATGTTTAACATTTTTATTAGCCCCCATAATATAAGATTAGTTTTTGTATACCATAAACCCGAAACACCCAAATTAGATTTTGGTATAAAAGATCAGATACATATAATAATAATAAGGAAAACTCACGCGGTGACATGTAAAAATAATGTATCCCGTTTCTTGAACGATGCATGAGCATACGCGCGCTGCTGTTTATTTCTCGCCAAAGTATTATGTTGGTTGTGCTACTGATTCTCAACAAACTACTTTCGGCTTTGTAGTATACTAAAAATAATGTTGTATATACTTGTGGTGTAATAATACATCAACTAACATTGTTTCTCAGGCTAAGTTGGTGAAAAGTGGGTGGCTATGAGATTTTTTTAGATATAGATTAAAATCCATTGAACACAATTATTGATATGCATAAAATCAATGTCAAATTAAGACCATACATTTGATATATGTACGGTTAAATGTATGCAGAATGTTATTTATTAATTTAATTATTATCAATTTAGAAAAATTTAATATCGATAAACTCCGCCCGGATAGCGACCACCGTACACAGGGTGTAAAACACGCCATAGTGGCACATGCAAGTGTGTCGCGTTTCGGGATCAGCCCGTGTACATCCGGTTTTTGTCGGGGGTCTAGAGTTTGGGTACGATGTTTGGCCGTTTTGCGGCCTTCTGTGTACTCTGACACTAGACCCTCGACCGCTACTTCACCTTCTTGCCCATGGCGTAGTGTGAAGAAGCAGGCCGGCATAATTGTGTTGGGTAACGGGGGATAGATTGTCTCTCGCTACTCGATACTCTAATTGACGGCACTGCGCTTACCATCAGATGCAGTGTGGTCACTTTGCCGTGTCAGGATAAAAAAAACTACGATTCTATTACCGATAAATGCATACATTCGCAGGTCGATAGGCGGCGGGTCTCAGGGTAGCGGGTCCCTCCTGCTGGAGAGGTCCATCACTCCGCTCAGTCTCGGCAGCATGAGCTCCCTGCATGATGTACTTAAGGTAATGAATACCGTGCTATATTTAATGATGATGTATGATACATATTATTGAAGAATCCAGTTGTAGGAGTTTCAAGTCCACTATGGATTTTATTATCTGATATTTAAAAAAAAATTATTATAAATACAATATAATCTGATTAGTTAGTATACCTAAATCAACTGCTGACTGCCTCGGTGGCGCAGTTGTAATTCCGCATGCGTTTACGACTGCTATGCTGAGGTCTCGGGTTCGATCCCCGGGTCGGGTAAAGTGATGTTGGGTTTTTCTATCCAGAAATTCCTAGTATTAGCCCGGAGTCTGGAATCTGTGCCCGGTATGGCGATAGGCTCGCCCCCTATCACATCATGGGACCGAAATTTGGCGAAAAGTGGGTGTACTAGTTACACCTCTGCCCACCCCTTCGGGGATTACATACGTGAGTGTATATGTACCTAAAACAATACTTAACTACTTATTTTTTCATAAGTAATTGAATGTGTTGTGGGTCCAGGTGGGTACGGACATGGGCGAAGGCCTGCACTCAGAGGACAGCAGCTGCGGCGCCTCGCCCCCACATCCCCTGGATCCTTGATGGTATGTACTTGTTGTTACCATTGGAATTCCCCAACGTAAAATTATATCGAAATGTCATTGTAAAGAAATTCCCAAATCAAATACATTGATCGTGAAATAAATCGCATAGAATCTGAGGGGACTAACTACCATTTTGTGAAATATTATCTCTTAAAAAACGTCATTAGCTAGAAACAAATATGCGTAGATTATGCTACACCTTATTGCTATTGATTTTATGCGACTCAAATATCGCAATACATTTTTTGCGTAATCCTGTGTTGTCTATATTCTAAATAGTTTTTTCACCCGATTTTTTGTATTTAATATCTGTAACATATTAATGTATCGCGTTTCCAGAAGGCAATTGAACACGCACTGGTCGATCGACATGTCTCGCCTGTACACGTGTTTCTGTTGACACCTGGACAGCAGTTGAAGCAGTACGGCGTATCGTACACAATCAGTATCATACAAATTTGCACTAAACACCCCTCAAAATAAAGTATAAATTACATTAATATGCAAGTTATAAAAGTCGATAAAATCTGATATTAAAATTTAGACTATCGATAAAATGCTTCAAATAATCGTCAAGGAAAGTCATTTTCACAGACCAGGCCTACTCTTGAAATCAATGCTAATCTCAACCTAATCCGAACTCGATTGTCTATTCCAATCTGGAAGATATTGACACTTTGACACATTCGAGTTTGTTATTGGATTGAAGTGTTAATCGAGTCAACGATCGACATCTATTTCATTTGGTTACTAGAAATTCCGACGTATTCAGTTAAATCGCTGGTGTTGCGTTTAAGAGTGCCAATTGTACAGTTTTCAAATCCAATAACAATTTTAAATTGGAATCCAGTGTCAAGAGTAACCTTCCTGAACAGGTGTTAACTTTCTTTAAATATGGTTAGGAATATGTTATTGAAAGGCATGTTTATCGTCTCAAAATACAATAGCTGACAGTTGTATGGGTCATGCTCATAATAAGAACTGGACTATTGGTCGAAAGTAGCATGCTCTTGAATCTATGTGGCATATGAGATTCAGACTTAACGGTAGGCAGCGGCTTTGCTGTGCCCTGGCATTGCAGAAGACTATGGGCGGCGGTGACTACTTACCATCAGGTGGCCGGTATGCTGGTCTGCCTAAGGCAAAAAAAAGACCTCTGTAGATCGATTTGAGGCATTTTGTACATGCCAAGGTTTCTGTCTAAAATATAGCAAATCTATCAAACTTTATCACGGATTTCTATCGACTACAATTTTTATGATACTGATTGTAAAAAAACCAATTATATGATTATTAAAACATATAATTTGATACACATTTGGTTCCTATGAGATTAGCGTGGGGTATATAGAATGGTTTATTTTGCAATATTTTGACAAATTATTTACAATTGTAATTAAATATGTATATTTATTGTTTGTCTCCCACGTACAAGACCTTCCATTGTAAGATAAAGTCGTTTTGTAGGTGTGTGTGCACTGTATGTGAGATATAGTTTAAACTCGTCAAGTATCACAAGGAAAAAGGTTCGGAGAAAGGTAATTAGTGAGTATAATACAAGCGAAAATCAACTTTATTTCCATAACATTAACGTTACAAATACGCTTAATACACACGTCAATAACGTATTGCGAGTTTTAGCGCGGCCAAATATGGCCAGTTGATACTTTTTTTTATCCTAGCACGGCAAAGTGACCACACTGCACCTGATGGTAAGCTCAGTGCCGTCCAATTAGAGTATCGACTAGCGAGAGACAAAGACGAACGCACTTGAGTGGTTTTGTGTATAATTGATATTGAGTTTGTTGTCATGAATGTCAAAATAGCAAGAACTTTCATCAGATATTTCAATTCTAAAATTAAAACTAGTAATACGGTTTGTTATCTAAAATATATTTCGATAAAAGAGCTAAATTATAGTATTTGAATGTTGTCACACCAATTGTGTGCAAGTTTATGTGTATGTGATTAATATCATGAAATAAGTATATATTCTGAGCCTTCTGAGTACTCTGTTCACGAGATCCTTGACCGCTTCTTCCTTCACCTTGTCCATGGCGTAGTGTGAAGAAGCAGGCCGGCATGATTGTATTGAGTAGCGGGGGATAAATTGAGTCTCGCTACTCGATACTCTAATTGGACGGACTGTGCTTACCATCAGGTGCAGTGTGGTCACTTTGCCGTGAGAGAATAAAAAAAGGAGTGCTGTCCTCGAAATCAGATATTGTAGAAACACTTAAATTATCTATAACATCAACAGATCTTCATAGACAGGATTATTCTTAAGAATAAACTTGATGCTATGTTGATAAATGCTAAGGCACACTAAACAAGTTCTTATAGTGAAGCTCCGTATATCTACTTCAGTCGGCCTAAGATGCGTGCCACGACATATCTCGAGAACGACTAAATAACGAAGTAGACAAATTGTCGATGTCGATTCATGTCTCTCATTGAATACATAAGTCTAATATTATAAATGAAATTACTTTATTCTATGTTTATTTCTCTACGTACAAAATATCGCTGACAAATATCTCAGTTACATGTGTCGAAAATCGTTAAAATTATTTGCTCATGTGAAGGTTTGCAGACAAATATACCCACAAATAATTAAAAATTACTATTATGTATTCTTTGCACAAAACAAGTCGAGAAAAACGAACCCGCATGTTAACCTCTGTAGACTATAGACATAAATGATTTTATGTCGTGTTATAGAGTAGACAAAATTTTATCGACGCTCGCATCTTAGCCGGGCAGGACTTTTACCATATTATGTAGAATGGCTGACTTCCAATTTTTTTTTTATCCTAGCACGGCCAAGTGACCGCACTTCACCTGATGGTAAGCGCAGTACGGTCCAATTAGAGTATCAAGTAGCGAGAGGCGATCTATCCCCCGCTACTCAACACAATCATGCCGGCCTGCTCCTTCACACTACGCCATGGACAAGAAGGTGAAGAAGCGGTCGAGGGTCTATTGTCAGAGTACTCAGAAGGTCGCAAAATGGCCAAACATTGTACCCCAACTCTAGACCCCCAAAAAACCGGATGTACACTGGCTAATCCCGGAACGCGACACACTTGCGTGTGCCACTATGGCGGGTTTTTCACCCTGTGTACTGTGGTTGCTATCCGGTCGGATATGAATATCCTACCACCAGCAAAATTTCAGCTTTCCAATATTTATATGCTAATATTTTATGATTTCTTGCAATACTGATACATGACATCAAACCTATCGTTAATTATACACTAGTGCGTATTTAACTTTATCGATATCACATATTGTATACACTATACAGTGTACACACATCTCTAGTTGTATAGACCCGATGTGGCTTGTAGGTCAATTAGATTCAAAAATTTTATAATCTATAATTATATAATATGATAAATAATAAGTGAATTCGACCGTACATGTGTTTGAAGGCGTTTATCTTATCTATATGTCGAATGTTTTAAAAAATTTAGGGATTTTTATAAATTATTTAGTGTGCATATTTTTTGTCGACATTTCAATTCATTTTAGTTCTATTATACTACTGTCTTTTTATCTTTGAATTGCAAAGTGATTATAACGAATCTATACTGTCTGTATTGATATTTGTTATATCGAACTAAATTTATTACTTTTTAAACCATCGTATATCGTTAGAGAAACGCCTTCAACACAATAATCTGGCTGTTGGGTGTCTTTTTATTTACTGAGAATTGCACATAACTGTTTCAAACTTTTTGCCATTATTACCCAATTACCCTATGCACGTAATAAAATTAAAATGTGCATTATAATCAAAAAATTCTTATAAAATCCATATTTAAATATGCGTTTAAACTACGTTGTATACAAAACGTAATGTAAAGTAAATATATAGTATCCGAGATAAACCAAAAGTACCACCGCTAAACATTCAAAGTATGATCACCAAGATTTATTGAGAGAATTTTATCAGGCATAGATTCATTGTTATGTATGAAAAGATGTTTATTAAGTTATCTTAAAAACAATAGCGGAAATATATTATGATATTTCACATAATCAAATCGAAATAATCACTTCCATAATTTCTTCCATGATCGAAAGAGAAAGTATAATATCCATTGCGTGTTTTCACAGAATTACTTAACTTAAACCCTAACGTCAAACACACATAGTTGTGGCGTTGACCCACTTTAATAACGTTAGGCACTCCCTAAAGTAAAGGGAATGTCGATAAAAAGATTTTATTTGTACTTATTATGTTATTAAATCGGATCAAATATTTCGATAATTTTCTCTCAATGCATCGTAAAATAATTCACCGTCATTCCATAAGTTTACTTCGATATAATTCAAATTGAAAAATATCGATTTCGACAATTGTTTCAATCGATCAGAAACTATTTGTAAAAGAAATTGTTTCTGCGTTTACGTTTTCATATAAAACTATGGATGGAGAATCAAATCTTTGAAGCTATACCAGTTTTAAAATTTAATAGGAGAATATGATTAGTCTTATCCACCGATCCTTGTTAATATGCACTTGAAACCGTTTGCAACGATTCATGAAATGTTATGTTTTAGTTCTTTGTCGCTGTAAACGCTGTAAACGGCGTTAATTGCATAACAGAATGACCAAAAAAATTAAATCACTGCCCACAGTTCTGTCTCGTTATCGATAAAAACAATCGACTTTTGTTACATCATTCTCTATGAAGTTATTCATAGTGTCGCCGTTATAACTTAAAATATTAATTCTTAGGAATAAACTCATAGGTATCGAGTGTCAAATACGACTTGAGCGAGTCCATAACGTCAAATACCCGTTTAGTTCACATTAATAACGCTAGATGTCGCTTAATATGTATGTAAATATTTATATCGATATGTAATCGATAGATTAAAAATGTATGTTCCATCGAAATTGTCACACTTAGTTTGTAAGTTTATTATTTATGGAGAGCTTTGTTTTTATAGCATGTTTTTGATCGCATCGTATGTACCATAGTATTTTCCAGTGGAGATTTTATACAGCTTTAAACATTTGGATGAATTACATGTGGTTTGTATAAATTTCCATATAATTATGTTCAATATAAAGGGTAAAATCCACATGGAATAAAAAATGCAGAGAATAACAACTATAATAAACAATGAAGTCGCTTTATGAAAACGGAACTTAATACACAGATTTAACCAATGCCTTAAACTTAAATTGTTTTTTTTTTTTTTTTTGAGGTCACAAAAGCGGCATGTCCCGCTAAAATCGAGTTATCTGACTGGTTGATTAAAACCATTATTAAAACCCATGACGAGATTAGCTAAAACACTTATTTACACTGTAATTTCTATCTGGAAATACTATAGACTTAAACACGCTATCGACAGATAGACGTGTCTAGAAAAACGATCGTGCGATCAAAATATATTTTTAAACATAAATTATAACATTCTAGTCTTTTTTGTTTATACAAACCTTAATGTATTATTGAGACTATGATATTGTCATGTATCGAGTAAGTATAACAATTATTAGTCTTTTGTAATGAGATTCTCTTTTAGTTTAAGTTTATCGATAAATGTGGTCTCTTTGTGACAGAAAGAGAGGGGAGATAGAGCACAAGATGCTATGCAACAGAAAGAGAGAAGGATAGAGTATAAAATGGAAGACGGGTTTCTTTCAAACATTATAAGTGAATCATATAAATGGAATAAATTTTTCAAGTAACTTGTTAGTGTGGACTGTGCGTTCTGATTTACTAGTTAATATCTTTATATATAAAAATATATCTTCCGTATGTTTGTGGTCGAGAAGTAGTCGACGGATTGACTTGGAATTTTGACAGGTTGTTGCATTTTTACCCAAGAATGTTTATAGATACTTTTTTGTCCCCAAGTTCCAACAGTAACGGGAAAATTCAAGAATACGCTGTAACAGAATTTGGTTTCGTCTACAGCAAAGCGTGGCCGGGCATAGCTAGTTTTAGATATAGTGAGAAACAGATAAAGGTTGTAAGAATCTAACAAAATAATTTGGAATTAAACGTCACTATATCATCTGATCACTAAATTCTAATAAAGGAATATGATATATTTCTCTATTTCCCCTCTCTGTCAAAACAAAGACTTGGCCGATTACGATAAAAATTAATGTAAAACTAGTATGATTTTTGTATTTTTTTTTAAATAATAATCGATGAAATGAGATGCACTTTATCCAAAGATTTGACGAGAATTGTATCTGTTTGTATGACATGTAATGACAAGGTTGGTCTGATTTCTACTCTACCACGTCGAAATATGGTTTTGAATAGTTATAATAGAAAACTAATATAGATCTGGCTTAAGAAATATTATATTGATTAAGATTGATAAGAGCAACTTAATGATCTATTTACAACATATTAGAAATCAGATTGATTTTGTACGATAAATAAGTTTTTTAATGTCGATAGATACACAAATATGGCTTTTCGATTTGTTCGCAATAAAACGCAAGTGTCGATAATAAAAACGACATGCGTTTACGTAATTAATTTAAGTGTCTATATAAATGTATTAACTAATAAAAATTAAACTCCAGAAAGAACTGATTGATTTTGAATGTAAATGTATAATTATTGTCCTTGGTGTTTCGCTTTTTTATTTTCACATACAATTACTAGAATTGTTTTTCCATGACAAAATCGATTAACCTATATTATTTAGATGTGATTACAAATACCGATATATCATGTTCATTTAATCGAATATAAAAATAATTCCAGTGATATACATTTCATGTACACTGACATTCCGCTTTTAACATGTTAACGCACCGACGACTATCGATACCAATTTATCGATTATCGATACGAATTTATCGATTATCGATGACAATTTATCGATTATCGATACCAATTTATCGATTATCGATAAAATCATATAAACTATCTTCATGCTGTCAATTGATATTTAATTTGATATTCTAACGATTGGCGAGATTGTGTAACGTAATAAAATTTAAATCTCGAAATTTGTTATATACGAAAATACTCCTAATATAAGTGAATATTTAATGTTGAAATGTCCCGCGTATTATATCGGTTAGTTGGTAGATTTTGCTAAATTTGTATAAAAATGTGTATTTTTTCGTATAATACGCTATCCTTTTATGTTGACAGTGTTTGAAGAATGTATCTCTTGCACTACAATATTATACATACATAAATATATTTCTAGGGTGGGATGTGCGTTATCGACTTGTGATTAGTACAAGAACGACAATTGGTCTTATTTTTCAACATTACAAAATGTGCATTACTAAATTTTTTTTATAGTATAGTCCGACAAACGAGCCAGTGGGTCACCTGATGTTAAGTGATCTCCACCGCCCATGAACATCCACAATACCGAAAGTGTCATGTATGCGCTGTCGGCTTAAAGGACAGGAATAGGGATAAGGGAAGGGAAGGGGGAATCTGGGCCTCCAGATATCTCACTTACCATACGGAACGCGACAGTGAACTGTCACTTTACGTTGGTTTTCTGTGAGACAGTGGTACTACCCCGGTCGAGCCGGCCCATTCATGCTGTAGACAAATATGTCTACAGCGTGGCTCTACCACTAAAATATATATTTAATTTAATTTACAATTTGTAGCAATTACAGTCTACAAATGTATTAGTCTCAAAATACTCTTTTACCAGCTTTCATTATTGCATTTATCAAAGTGGATTATTAAGAAATAAAAATACAAAACATTTATTTAATTTAACGATATCAAATAAGTCCAACACAAATTTTACAGTAATCGAATTCATGACAAGTATTTACTTTGTGTTTTGAAATGGTTATTTGATTTGTTTAAAATATGCATTTAAAAAATAAAAAGAAAGTCGATAACGTACTTCCTAATCGCTTCCATGACATAACGCTTCGGCAATAGATGCCATCGGTATAGCAAAATAGTATGGTTAGCTTGTATGTTGTATACTATCAAGCAATTCTGAACTCTAGCACGTTACACACAAGTATGTTTATCGCATAATAATTCGCTACTCCACTTTCGCATGTCAATGTATCGACAAGTCGAACCTTCCCTAAATAACTATTATACTTAGTATTATAATTTGATTGTAAATCTAAATTATTGACTAATATTAAACTGCAATTATGTGAAATTATCTCAACACTTATTTTATGTAAATATATCTCTAAATAAAGAAACATTTGAATGATTTTGTGGTTTAATTTGTCATCAATGTTTATTGTTGTCCTATTAGTTCGAAACAGTCGAGGATACGGAATACTCGACACAAAGTTCGTTTGATTAGATGCTAAATCTAACAAACCATGGCTTAGTGCTCAGAAGCTACACAGCATGCCGGCGTGATTGTGTTGAGAAGCGGGGGAAAGATTGTCTCTCGCTACTCGATACTCTAATTGGACGGCACTGCGCTTACCATCAGGCGCAGTGTGATCACTTGTCGTGCCTATAAAAACATAAATCAACAAAAAAATCTAATAGTTTATACTAGCAAGGACTTCAGAATTAATCTATCTGCCTAGTTTTTATTATCTTGACCTGTATCTATGTCATGGAATCTTTCAACGTAATTTTCGCCATCTTCAAGACGTCCGACTTAATAATTTCCACATATTAACCAGTGTCACTTTATATTTCAATAGAAAGAACTCCCCATGTTTAAAAATTATCTTTAACTTTTTAGTACGGCTAGCTTTTTTTAATTATATTAATGTGTTTATTGTACTTTGACAGTTGGAATCTGTTTTAAATTCTCCTTACTGATAACATTTTTAATGGAGAGAGTGTAGTCCTTAATTCACACTATACTGTTGTAAGATATTTTTGGATCAGGATTGTCTATTGTGTGTTTATTGTCTATAATTTTTTGCTTTTGGCAGAACAAAACCTTACAAAACTGTGGTAGGTGTATGTATAACTTACTAGCGGTTAGCTCAAGTATAATTCTCTTTGGGATAGCTTCTTCACCGAATAGGGAATAGTAAAATACACGCATATTTCTATAAGGAAGGGAAATTAAATAAAAAGTCAGATCTACAAATACAATTTTATTCAGCAAGTCACTAGGTCATTAGTCAATATAAACGCAACACTTAACAATCTTAGTCTTTGTACAAGGCAATGTTTGTAACTTCACGCTCCACACGTGTACGGGGCGACAGATAGAAAACATACCAATTAGCAGCCGTTGCACTGATTTTGAGATTTCAGTCTCGATTATAAGAAATCAACTGACAGCCAACAATGCCTTTGTAAATTTTTTAGTCTTGAAAACTGATTGACATATCTGTGTATCGATATCTCAGTATTTGTTACATACATATATTCACGCCTGTAATATCCGAAGGGGTAGGCAGAGCTGTAACTAGTACACACAGTTTTTACCGAATTTATTACGGTCATACGGGCAAGGCTATCGCTATTTCTAAATAGAAAAACCTAATATCATTTCACTCGACCCGGGGATCGAATCCGAGACCTCAGCATAGCAGTTGAACGCATGCAAAATTACAACTGCGCCAGATTTTTTCAATCTCTCGAACACAACCGTCTACCACAACGTCCCAATTTAAATATGACATAATATATAACGACCTATAACCGATAATAATAAATAAAATCTATGGATATTGCACATCTATGAAATAATCGATTCTATTTCTGCCTGATTGAATTACTGAAGTCTTTAATGGTCAAAAATTATAAGATTTTTAAGAGACGGTATTCTAAATTTCTCATAAGAAACATAATTTCACGCCTGTATCCCTATAGAGGGCAAGCAGAGTCCAGTGTTTGCTGTTTTTATTTCCATTGTATGAAACCTAGGTGGCGTCAAATCTAGCACACATTCCAATCCCAGGCAAATCATGTTTGATATATTCGAATAAAAAATCGCAAACACAATTATTCTGAACTTGGAATATCCATTATTGATACATGAAACATCACTAGAAGGTAAATATCGATAAAAATCATATATACAATACATATAAGCGAAGTTTGAGTATTGCGATTTATAAATACATACCTAATCTCATAAGTACGTTGAAATAACTAAAACACAAAAAAACATTGAGCTTTCGAATTTATATATTTGAGGAATGTATGTATATGAAAAGTTATCAAAAACAAAGTTATTTTCGTTAATGAATTCGCAACCACTCCGCACCATTGCGTTTTTTTCATAATTTCTGTAAAATAAACTTGCATTTAGTTCGTAATAGCGTGGCAGTCATTGCTGGTTATTTGACTTATTATTTATCTACATTTTGTTACTATTTTCTAATTTTTTAAATATTTTAATCAAGCAATGAATATAATAAAAAGTAACAAATTGCTTCATCATATAACTGTAGATTTAAACAAATACAATAAAAACAACCAAATTATATAGAATTCAACTTGCATTATCATAGACTTGTACAGGGTGTTCTAGAAAGGTGGTATACAAAACAATGCAAGATAAAAGGGAGACCAATTAGTAACTTATCGGTAATGTTGAAAATTCAGCAAATTACATCTAATTTTAGTAATTGGAATTTGAAATTTGAAGCTGAAGCCAATAAATCATTCATTTTATGATCTCTGAAGCCAATAAATGCTGACGAACATTTTTTGCAGTGTCTAAGTATATTTCATTCTTAGAAAATCGGTTTATATTTTATCAAGGGTTTTAAAAATAACACATTTAAAGATTGTGTTGCAGTAATGTCAAAATTTCAAATTTCATCATTTTTGACATAAGTTACTAATCGCTAACACTTCGTGGATTTTTGATGTGTACCACTTTTCTGTAACACATTGTATATCTATGAAATGCATTTTTACTTTTACGATAAACTCGTCTATAAAATGTCACGATAATTATGAGAAAAATAATACTTTTAATAGAACAACACAAACATTTAGTGATTAAGCCTAAATTACACTAGTTTTGGTGCGTAAATAAAAAAAAAATGCGCGCGTTTATGTGAGTAATCAAATAAATAAAATATTTTATATTAGCAAATACAATCATGAAACATAGACTGTATTTTTATTAAGTGCCTGTACATGCAGACGAGCAGACGGGCCACCTGATGGTAAGTAGTCACCGCCGCCTATAGACTTCTGCAATGCCAGGGCACAGCCGCTGTCTACCGTTAAAATTCATCTGTATAATAAATTTCGTAAATTCATTATTGTATAGAAATACTATTCGTTTTGGTTTTTCTGGTAGCTATTTCATTTATGTATTCATACAGATATAAGTTATATTCAATTTAAATACAGGCTAAAAAATCAGAATATTCAATAGAATCACTTCGAATGAATTCTTTTGACTAAAATAAATTTTACGGATTTTATCGTGGTTGTTTTCACCCGACGTTTTCAAAGGTTTCCAGCCTTCATGGTCACGGGGCGGACTGAGTTGTATGTCGTCACGCATGTATAGTGAAATTTTCTACCCTCCATATTGTTGTTTTTAAATTTTATTTGTTATAGTCTGGTTTATCTTAACGTCGGGTTTTAGTAAATAAACCGAAATAAAATTTGTTTTAAACAAATATGTATATTTCACGTAAACATAAGAAATGAGTCTGAAATCGTGTTATATATAATTATAACTACTAAGGAATTTAGCCACAACTTATCAGTAAAATCACGCAAATATAAATTTAATGATATCAAGCAAGAAATGCAGTTTTGAGTTCATATTTATTGCAACAATTCGCACCAAGATTGAGGTGAGATTTTGTGTTATTATATGTTAAATGAACAGGGACATATGAGGAAATGTAAGATATATATATACTTGAACAATAACACATAATACTGACCCCACACTAGGTCAAACCTGTATCGTAGGTATCAATAGCTACGAGAGACTATCCCACAAAACCCAGACCTAAAAAGGTATATGTGAATACACATACATTTTTCGGTGCAGGAATCAAACCCGGGGCTTGTCGTTTCACAATATCCACAATAGAGGCTTACTTTGTGGTCAGGAATATATCACTGTTGAGCGTATTTTTTTTTAATAAAATTCACATAAAACGCGCTGTCATGAAATATGTCAAAATTAAAGAAATTTTGTGGTATTTTTTTTTATATAATTTTATGGTGCTCCCACATAAACATAAAATAGTATTTAGTAATAAATAGCTGAGTACACACGTTACTTCATTAACTAATTTTAACACAATCTCAGTTAAAATTAACGCATTTACACACGCTCGGTCTTCATATTCAACTAAAAAGTTACCGAATGTGTAATGTATATATTTTTTCGGAACTCGGCAACCATTTCGTCACAATAAATATATAATATAAATTAAATGATGCGGCTGCACTTATATATGTTATAAAGCCTAAAACTAATGTCAATATACCAATAAATCCTATGTATTTGTAAAAAAAATAAGGTCAGTTAACTAAATACTATTTGTTACTAAATCTTTATTTAATAGCAATATTAGCACATTTATAATATAGGTCGGTGACCGCAACATCACCGAATTTTATAGTGATTAATATCGGCGGCTGATGGGCTATTAGATTTAGGCGGCATTTTTTAAAATTTACACGAGAGATTTCTTATCTTTTTTTTCGTAAAAAAATTACTATATAAAGTAGGGACGGGCGAATAATTCGAACTTACGAATTATTCTTTCCGTATCGAAACTCGATAAATTCGAATTATTTTCGAATAATTCACCATTTTTCGAATATCGAATTAATCGAAAATCAATATTCGATTCGATTCGAACGATATTCGCACACCCCTAATAGAAGGCTATTGCGTGTATTTCAGTAGAATATATTACTTGTGTAAGCACGTACTGCATCTGTATGACTTATCTTCAAGCATTTATGATTATTATTTTCTAAAATATTGTGCCCTGGAAAAAATGATCCATGTTTTACTAGTTGATTTAAGCACCAAAAACTAGGCTCAAGAGATGCAAAAATTCGCTGATTCCGAATATGTATAACTTAATATCGTAAAAAAAAAACGATTAAATCAAAATAGCTAGCCGTTGATATATACATATTTATGTAACAATGTGTTAATTATAATATTTTAATTCCTGGCATATTATCTCATAGCGTCTATACAGTATGTCCCCTAAAGTGAATTCAAAACTGTCACAACTCGCAACATCTTGTATATGACAATTTTTATTAAATAATTAGATGATTTTAGAATGTTTAAGCACAATTTGCATACATGTCTATTATTTTCATAGCGTCTATACAGTATGTCCCATAAGTGAATATAAAATTGTCACAACTCGCAACACCTTGTATATGACTTTTTTAATACAAATAATTAATGATTTTAGAATGTTTAAGCACATTTTGCGTACATGTTCATTTTAGCTTTTTTATGAAATTCTATGGTCTATGGTGATTGGTGTTAGTGTGTGTATGTATGTGTATATTCAGTCAGCCTTCCTGGGCCTGCGCTTGCGGACCTCAGAGTTTTGTTTTCCGTCGCCGGGCTTCGAATCGCCACCACCCTCAGCTGGCTTTTCCTTCTCGTCTTCGGATGTCTGTACAAAAATAAATTATGAATCATCAAACTAATCAATTTTCAGACTCTAACAAACTTGTAAAGTCATGAAGTGAGATTTAAATAACATTTTATTATAAACTTGCAGAAAACAAGTGAGTCGTATAGCACCAAAGTCGGCAAAGTAGGGCAGACTTATTTTTCGTCAAAAAAAAAATAACTTGTATAAGCCGATCATTTTCTTAAAATTAAGCTTAACTGTGAAAAATCATATTTTTTTTCTAGATGACTGAGTTTGAATCCCACTGAGGTATACGCCTTTGCTACTCAAGTCGGCCATTTTTGATTGTCATTGATTTTATAAGAAATACGATTGTGGACTTGACAAACGCTTTTGATTGGCTGAAAGTAGATTTCAGACTTTGGTTCTAAATCAAATTTTGTTGTGTTTTAGAAGTGTTTACAGCCGTCTTTAGTTATAACACATTGCAAGAGTCGATGCAGATTTGAATTTCCTATATTGCCATATACTTTTGTCCAACTACCAACCTACTTTGCCGACTTTTCAGTTTTATCATTATCCTTGATTAAATAAAATATCTCCTCAGAATAAAATAAAATATTCAGCAAAATTGTCTTTCGTATTAAACAAAGTTATCAGTTTTTTTTAATTTGCCAAAAACAAGTCGGCCTTACTTTGACGACTTTGGTTGTATAAGACTCAAATGCGACAATAAACAAAATCCATTAACAAATAAAACAACTTTATGTTTATAAAAATGACTGCCTTGGTGGCGCAGTTGTAATTGAGCATGCGTTACGACTGCTGTGCTGAGATCTCGGGTTCGATCCCCGGGTCGGGTAAAGTGATATTGGGTTTTTCTATCTAGAAATTCTCAGTATTAGCCTGGAGTCTGGAATCTGTGCCCGATATGGCGATAGGCTCGCCCCATATCACATCACGGGACCGAAATTCGGTGAAAAGTGTGTGTACTGGTTACACCTATGCCCTTCGGGGATTATAGGCGTGAGTGTATGTGTTATGTAACAATAATACATGTACACATACATTATTAATAGGTCGAGGGGTTAATGTGAATTTATTTATGATATTTTGACATTGTTATTATAATAAAAATTATATTGGAAAAATTATTCCGTAAATATTTGCATGTCACTTAATACGACAAAGTACGTGAGCATATTTAAACATTATATTTAACATCTTTATGTAAACACATACTTGCAAATAAATATTTCTTCCTTTCTTTCATACACTCTACTACTTATTGTTACAGCTATACATTACACTAACATTAGTGACAACATGCTAAGTGAGTGAATATGTTATGTTTACTCACATCGCTTGGTGAGTTCTTCTCAGCGTCGCTGTTGTCATTGTCCTCATCGTCCACAATGTCATCGTTCAACAACTCCTGTAATTAAACACACTAGGTATAACAAACATAAAAAAAAGTATAATTACAACATGAAAAATATAAGTTACGCTAGTACAAAAGAAATACATAACCCGTAGGCGTGGCCCAGTGGTGATTATTAATGATTTCTAATCATTATCAAATCAAATCATTTATTTTGTAAATTAGGCCACTAGGGGCACTTTTTACATGTCAGGTTGAAGTTTATCTACCGGTGCTTCGGAAATGCCCACTGGTCTGAGAAGAAGCACCAAGAAACTCAGCCGTAGGTCTTTTGTATTTTCATCATAACATATAATATTCATTTAAAATTAATAACAATACTAGAAGTACTTAAGTTCCATACACAATTATAGAACAAAAAAACTGTTTAAGATTGACATACGTGTAAATACAAGGCATAGACTAGTAAGTGACGCTATATAACAAGTTAATTAATTAGCTTAAACTAACAATCAATGAGCAATCCGGGCATTATTGAAATAGATTAAGGACTAACTTAACCTTATGTAACTACTTATCATCAATAGAGGCCCTTGCCCAGCAGTGGGACAGTATGTAGTATTGGGCTAACATTGATATATCATTAATAAAATGTATCTTTACCAATGAGACACATCCTACATAGCACTGTGGGTAAATATCTGGCTGTGAAACCAGAGCACGCGTGTTCGACCCCGGAATCAAGACCCTCGTAGTTCTTGATACCCACAATACACGTTTGACCTAGTGTGGGGGTCAAGAGTATATGTGTGGCTGTAGGGTGTATTTATAAACACCTTGACGAAGTGGTAAGTCTCTCATAAGCTTCACTGTTTTTACAAAATCATTTTGCCTATTTGTACCGCAAAACTACGCGGGCATTTCTGTTTGTAGGACATTGAAGCCAGTGGAAATTATAGATTGCTTATTTCTTAGGTATCCAGTGCCATACGGTACATAACAAATAAATTCCCCGAGCAAAGTTATTCTACAATTGGTAATGTTTTACACATTAGACAACCTCTGTGCAGCAAGCTGTGAAATGAGAGGTCATGGGTTCGATTCTTGCACCGATCAAATGTTTGTCTCTCAACATATTTGTTTCGGGAATGGGTGTTGTGGGACCGTAATCCCTCGTAGTGATATCCACGATACAGATTTTCCCTAGTGTGGGGTCTGAACTGTGTGTGTGTATGTATCCCCTCACCTGGTCATCATCGCTCTTCTCCTTGGCGTCCTGGTCTCCCCTGGCCTTGCGGACCTCCTCGCGTGAGACCAGCACCTTCTCGGACCTGCGCGGAGGGTACAGCAGGTCGATTATACACACCAGGATCTGGAACAAATAACATTATTAATATTTTTGTTAGCCGCTAAAATGATTTATTTTGTCTTAACCTTTTCTACAAGAGATAGTAGCGTGCAGTTAATATAGATCAGGGGCTGTTTATTCGCGCATTTTTTAAAGTTACAGCAGAGAGGTTTAAAGTGTTTTGTTTTTAGGAAACAAATTAATATAAAACAAGTATTGTGTGGATTTTTAGTAAAATTAATATATTACTTGTGTAAGCACATATTGCAACAATTGTATTATTGTTGCATATCGAATAATGTACAAAACTAAACACAGGAAACCATCCTATTATAAGAGACCATATTGATAGCATATTGTGCAATGCTTGGAGTGACAAATAATTTCAACATGACTGTGAGTGCCTTTTCATTAGGGCTATATATGTATATATAAAAATTAATCCCTATTCCGTTGGTCACGGCATCACGGGTTCATCACAAATTATTGCTGTTTGTTGACAGGGAAGGTTCTTAGAAAAAAAATTAAGAAAGTTACGCAGTAAATTAGAAAGTTTAAGACATCTTAACTTACTATATAAACTTTTCTGAAGTAACCTTAGCGCGTTTGACAGTTCGCAAAACATATATAATATCTTAAGATGACTCCATGGATTGTACACCTTTTCTTTCAAAAACAACTACCACGCGGGCGGGAGCCGCGGACATCAACTAGTTGTAAATAAATAACGTATCTTACCAATCCGAGAAGTGCTCCGATGAATATGGTGGCCACAGCGAAGATCAGGTAAGATCCCCACGTGGGCAGGCCATATGTCTCCATCAGCATGTTGTGTACACTCTGTAATACATAACATGAACTCACATGTAGCAACTATCCGATACACGAAATATCCGTAACCTTGATGTGTAACATCTTTACTTTCATTTTTGGGAGTGATTTCGTGAAAAGGGACGGAAGTGTGTAACAGGAAGTCGGGCAAGCGCGCGCTTTTTGATTTGACTAAAGAGGGCTGTGTGCTAGAGTTGGCCGTCAGATGGTATCAACCCATTTTCCGAGAGGTTTGATTTTGGTTTTTGAATGGAATCGAATATAATCGAATGTAACAAAGTAGAATCGAATCGGTTACTGTTACTGACGCAGTTCTTTAATGGTTTGTGTGACAGACAGATATTTGTTTCGGGTCTGGGTGTTGTGTGTAGTCCCTCGTACTTGATGCTCACGATACGGGTTCGACCTAGTCTGGGGTCGGAACTATGTATGTTTTTTTTTATCCTAGCACGGCAAAGTGACCGCACTGCACCTGATGGTAAGCGCAGTGCCGTCCGATTAGAGTATCGAGTAGCGAGAGACTATCTATCCCCCGCTACTCAACACAATCATGCCGGCCTGCTCCTTCACACTACGCTATGGGCAAGAAGGTGAAGAAGCAGTCAAGGGTCTAGTGTCAGAGTATTATGGCCCTAATACAGATAAAAGCAACCCCCGAATATGTAGTTTGGATTACGGTGGCTTTCAAAGATAACAGGTAGCAAAGGTGTATAAAATTGCAGCTCAAATTCGTTAAAATATAAAGCTCAGATTTTATTTTTTATTCTGACCAGATAAAGTGGCCACATTGCACCCATGGAGAGATTGGAATAATATAAAAAAATCACGTCATCCATTGTCGGACATTTAGTACAGTTGCAACCTCCTGTCAGACCCTTAAACCTAACCCTACGGCAAGAAGGTGAAGAAGCGGTCGAGAGTCGAATTTCATGTCCATTATATTCGATTAAATACTCTTGAAATCCGAAACTCCATATCTCTATACAACTGAGCACATACCCTGAGCATCTGGCTGAGTTTGAAGAACTGTGCCACGAGGCTCATCTGCAGCGAGTCGGGCGCCTTCCACCCGGGCACAGGCTCCGTTTGTTTCCACTTTAGTTGTTCGACGTACGACAACATAGACTCGACATCGCGAGGTCCCTTGTACTGACGGAACTCGCCAGATTTCACACTGGAACAAAAACACTTGTTACAAATAATACAATCTTTACTAACTCTGAGTTGTCTTTTGAGAATTTTAATGAAACAGTGTAAGTATGCTCTTGCTAATAGAGTAGTTTCCTGTGTTTAATTTTGTACATTATTCGATATGCAGCCGTATATAATACGCAAAAGAAACCCTTTAATATTTATTTTAAATATTCGTATGAGCGCTAATGTGTGTGTAGTAGGAACATCTCCCTATCTCCCTCGCACGACGGCACACTTATGGCGATTCTGAGAAGTGACGTCACGGCTCATATCAGGCATCCTTTTACTGTCAATTGACAACTACCCCTTCCAGCTGATTTGAATG
Source organism: Laothoe populi (assembly GCA_905220505.1). Lineage (NCBI taxonomy): Eukaryota > Metazoa > Arthropoda > Insecta > Lepidoptera > Sphingidae > Laothoe > Laothoe populi. The sequence continues at coordinate 8,896,187 of HG992173.1, forward strand.
GCGTCTAATTTACATAAAACCTACGATCGAAAGAATTATAAAAATCTGCTCAAAAATATGTAAATCAGAAGCCATTCGAATCTGTTGAAACGAATTGTCAAATGACAAAAAGGATGCCTGATATAGTCGTGCGAGGGAGACAGTCAGATGTTCACATTACGCCCGCACTATTGCACATACCAATAATCAAAATATATTTTTTTAGCACACTGTTTTCTCAAAAAGGTTTAATTTTCGTAGATTTTCGACGTACAAAGCGAAACACAGTAAACAATATTCCTATCAAGTAAACTTCTTGTATTTTATGTATTCAGATTGAGAAGGTTGTCGTGTATTTGTTCAATCTAAATGACTTTTAACCAACCAGCATGAAGAAGTCATTTACAACTTATTTTGACCTTACAAATAACCCCAGGTATCTCATGGACTAATTCTACATACATAAATATACACTCACGCCTATAATCCCCGAAGGGGTAGGCAGAGGCGTAACCAGTACCCCCACTTTTAGCCGAATTTTGGTCCCATAATGTGATAGGGGGCGAGCCTATCGCCATACCAGGCACAATTCCAGACTCCCTATATCACTTTACCCGACCCGGGGATCGAACCCGAGATTTCAGCACAGCAGTCGTAACGCATGCGCAATTACAACTGCGCCACCGAGGCAGTCTAATGGACTAATACTACTCACTGGAATATAGTAGGCAGCGCTGTGACGACGAATCTTCCGCTAAGTCCTGGCGACTTGGTGACGTCCACGGCCGCCGTCTTCACTGGCAGGGACTTCCGCGCCGCGCGTGATGATAGCTCGCGCCAGGCCGGAGCCAGGGCGTTGCAGGCGGGACACCAGGGGGCGTAGCTATGAACAATGAGGAACAATGTGTTATCGTGAAAACTACGTTTCAAGAAATTCCTCAGAAGTCTGCTGAACCTATGGCTATATAAAATTTTAAAAACATAGGTAGTCATGGGGACTACCAACAGAAGTGAAAACTTAAAACTTTGGAATTACTGTTTTTTTTAAACAGCGTCCATGAAGTAGTAACTTTTTTCTGATAGTTTATAAATAATTATAGAACTTCGTTAGAATAGTCGTGCTTATGTCAAAAGTATAAAAATATGAGCGTAACGGTCATGCGAGTTCAGTGCGTTTTCCCCATCCCAAAAGTGCCCATCGTGCCTAAACAAGTTTTCACTTCAATAATACTAGCCCTGTATTAAAAATTGTCCCACTGCTGGGCACGGGCCTCCTCTACTAATCAGAGGGGTCAGGCCTTAGCCCACCACGCTGGCCCAATGCGGGTAGATAGACTTAACATACCTTCGAAATTCTTATAAGAATTCTCAGGTATGCAGGTTTCCTCACGATGTTTTCCTTCACCGTTAAAGCATGCGGTAATTAACACTCAATACACACGTAACTTTAGAAAAGTCAGAGGTGTATGACATTTTGAGTTTCGAAGACACGACTTTCGTCTTGACAGTCCGTACCGCAACCAACTAGGCTATCGCTGCTTTTTAAAAATATGATAATGAATCCATCATTATAGTCCAAGAGCCACGACGATCAGACTATATATATAATTTAAGGGTCTGACAGGAGGTTGCAACTGTACTAAATGTCTGACAATGGATGACGTGATTTTTTTATATTATTCCAATCTCTCTATGGGTGCAATGTGGTCACTTTATCTGGTCAGAATAAAAAATTAAAACTGAGCTTTATATTTTATTTGAATTTGAGCTGCAATTTTATACACCTTTGCTACCTGTTATCTTTGAAAGCCGCCGTAATCCAAACTACATACTCGGGGGTTGCTTTTATCTGTATTAGGGGCATAATACTCTGACACTAGACCCTTGACTGCTTCTTTAACTTCTTGCCCATGGTGTAGTATGAAGAAGCAGGCCGGCATGATTGTGTTGAATGGCCGGGGATAAGTTGTCTCTCGCTACTCGATACTCTAATTGGACGGCACTGCGCTTATCATCAGGTGGTCTGATCGTCGCGGGCTCTTGCTGTATTACGAAACTTTGTCTCAATAGAATTTTTATGTGTTCTCAATTAATATTCAAAAAATTATAATAGATGGTACAAATTGTCTGTAAATCTACTAAGCCTTAACGTGTATCTTATACCAGAATTATTATGGCATCTTGAAAATCGGGTCTACCCACATTTCCGACTTCCCTAACAAAAAAAACAACCCTCCCTCGCTACTCGACAATTATGCCAACCTACATACATGTAAACATAGTTTATTATTTTATTCTCATCATCACACTTCAAAAGGAAAAATTGTGTCCACAAACACCCTTGAGAGCATCTTATCACCGTTCCAATTAAACGTTGATAATAATAATAAAACATTTTGCTATTTGCTAACAACACAGTGACATCAGGCCGATTTAAAGAAGGTGACTTCATATTGTCCGATATATGAGTCATATACAACATGTAACATGATTAATGTACACTCTGAAAGTAGTTAGTTCAGAATAAGCGACAGAATCGATATCAACTATTTTTTAAGACTTTTTTTTCCAAGAATAATTAACACTCAGGTTTTTTTTTTTTTTTTTTATGGAAAAAGGGGGCAAACGGGCAAGAGGCTCACCTGATGGAAAGTGATCACCGCCGCCCATGAACATCTGCAACACCAAAGGGCTTGCAAATGCGTTGCCGGCCTTTCAGGAAAGAATATGCTCTCTTCTTGAAGGTTCCCAGGTCGTAACGGTTCGGAAAGACCGCCGGCGACAGCTGGTTCCACAGAGTAGTTGTGCGTGGCAGAAAATGCCGTAAAAATCGCGCTGTTGTGGAACGCTGGACATCGAGATGGTGCGGATGGAATTTTATGTTTTGGCGCGATGTCCGATGGTGAAATTCAGCGGCCGGGATCAATCCAAACAATTCCTCGGAACATTCCCCATGATAAATGCGGTAGAAGATGCAGAGTGATCCAACATCTCTACGCAGAGCCAATGGATCAAGCCGATCGGAAAGAGCTTGATCGTCGATAACCCGAGCTGCCCTACGTTGAATGCGGTCAAATGGAAGTAGCTGGTACTGGGGGGCTCCCGCCCAGAGATGAGAACAGTACTCCATGTGGGGCCGAATTTGCGCCTTATAGAGATTTAGGCGTTGACCCGACGTGAAGTACCGTCTCGCCTTATTGAGCACACCAAGCTTCTTTGAGGCCAATTTGGCCTTTCCTTCCAATTGACCGCGGAACTGGACGTTGCTCGAAATGTCGACGCCAAGTATTCCGATACTGGGTTTGGCAGACAGGGGAGTGTTCTCTAAATGAGGAGTCACGACAAATGGTGACTTTTTAGCGGTTAACGCGCAGACTTGTGTCTTTTTGGGGTTGAATTGGACTAAGTTTAGTCGACCCCAGTCCGAGACTTTGGTTAACAAGGACTCGACTTCAGACACAAGTTTGTTCCGGCTCTCGTCGACGTATTCCCGAGAAATATTAGCACGGCCAGTGTACAGTACATCTACAGTGCTATCGTCTGCATAGCAATGAATGTTGCTGATTTGCAGCATGTCATTTATATGCAGAAGAAACAGAGTAGGAGACAGTACACAGCCTTGTGGAACACCAGCATTGACAAATTTAGGATCAGAGCATGCACCGTCGACGACGACCTTGATGCTCCGATCTGCCAAAAAACTGGTGATCCAGTTGCATAATTTCTCGGGAAGCCCATAGGAAGGTAGCTTCGAAAGAAGCGCCTTGTGCCATACCCGATCAAAGGCCTTCGCTATGTCCAGGCTGGCTGCAAGCGCCTCCCCCTTGGTCTCAACTGCTTTTGCCCATCTATGAGTTAGGTAGACTAGAAGATCACCGGCTGAGCGACCCCGACGAAAGCCGTACTGGCGGTCGCTAATCAGCCGGTGCTCCTCCAGGTACCGCAGGAGCTGGCAGTTAATAACGGACTCCATTATCTTGGAGAACAAGGAGGTGATGGCTATAGGCCTGTAATTGGACGGGTCCGAGCGGTTGCCTTTTTTAGGGATCGGGTGCACTAAAGCGGCCTTCCAGGATTTCGGGACTACGCCTAATGTATAGGAGTGCCGGAAAAGACGCGTTAAAACCGGTGCCAACTCCGGAGCACATGTCTGCAACACGATCGGAGGGATGCCATCGGGCCCACTCGACTTATGAATGTCCAAGGACAGGAGTGCTTTGCGAACTGCACTTTGCCGGAACTTAACCTCCGGCATCGTTGCATCGCACCGCGGGATTGTCGGCGGTGAATTTCCTCGGTCATCCAAAGTCGAGTTGGACGCGAAGAGAGAGCCCAGAAGATCGGCTTTCATCTTCGCGGCATGGGCCAGCGAGTCATCCTCCGTGTGCAGGGGTGGAAAAGATGGCTGACAAAAATTTCCTAAGACAGCCTTGGCGAGAGACCAAAACGCACGTGTTCCCGACGGGAGACGTGCCAGTCTCTCGCCAATTCTGCCAATGTGCTCCGACTTCGCCTTAGCAATGGCGCTTTTGAAGGACCTAGAGGCAAAGTTAAACTCCTTTTTAAATGCGCCGGTATTTACATCGCTAGACGCCGACGCGTCAGCCCAGGCTAGGTAGCATTCCCGCTTTCGGCGTAATGCCGTCTTGCAGGAGCGACCAAACCAAGGCTGGGATTTGCCTCCGATGGGCACTGCAGAGAACGGAATAAAGAGTTCCATACCCTGAAGTACCACATCAGTGATAGAGTCAGCAACGACGTCAGGATCATCCGGCGAGAAGCAAATCTGCCCCCATGGGTAGGACGCAAAGAATGACCGCATTCCGTCCCAATCCGCTGACCTATAGTGCCACACGCGGCGGCGGCCCGCAAAGCGAGGCCGTGTTGAGTGCGTGACTGGCACTGTACTCCGGACAAGACAGTGGTCCGACGAACCAAGAGGAGGATCGACGGATACCAGGTAGCCTTCCGGATGAGAGGTCAGCAGAAGGTCCAACAGGGAAGGTGTATGATCCTCCACATCTGGGATTCGCGTTGGCGAGGTGACCAGTTGTGTCAAATCATATGCTAATGCGAAATCGTGAACAGATCTCCCCGCATGATCGGTGGTGCGTGATCTAAGCCATTCGGCGTGGTGGGCGTTAAAGTCACCGAGAATCACGATCTCTGCGGATGGGATCTGCTGCAGCACGGAGTCTGTAGCCATTTGCATGTGCTCAACAAGTCGGTCAGTTTCGGCATTACCGCTATGGGACCTATACAGGCATGCGTAGATTCGCGGATGGTCGTCGCAGTCTATGCGTAGCCAGAGGTTGGATAGGTCCCGCCCTTCAAGGCTGCCGAGGCGACGAGAGCAGATATCCTCTCTAATGTAGACGCACACCCCAGCCCGCGGTACAAAGGAATGTTCCAGTTTGTACCCCGGGTAGGAGAGGAAAGAGGTGTCAGCCGGAGAAGATATCTGCGTCTCGGTAAGGAATAGCAAGGCCGGCTTCGCCGTCTCAAGATGGAAGTGGACGGCGTTCAAGTTGGAATTCAGCCCCCTTATGTTACAAAAATCCACAGCAAGCGTGGAAGGGGTGGCCTTATGTTGCCTGCTCCGTTTGCCTCGTACACGTGCAAAATTGCCCCCCCCAGAATACGGAGGGCAGCCTGGGCATCCACACACAGGTGGTGTACGATCTGGGCGTGGACGTCCAGAGAGGGATTCTCCACCGCGATGTACGCTGGTGGTACCCTCCTGGGGTAGATCAACCAAATCTCGCACTGCCATGTTATTTAGTGGTGTGGGGGAGGGATGGGGAGTGGGCCTCCGGGACTCTCACAGACCAAACGAAACGCGACAGCATAGCTGCCACTTGACGCCGGTTTTCTGTGAGAGAGTGGTTCTTCCCCGGGCGTGCCGGCCCATTCGGCTGCTACCCGAAAGTGCGCAGCATGGCACTACCACTAGTTGGGTTGACTGATTGCACTGGTGGAATAATCTCTGTCACAAGATTATCCCACCAGCGGGCGATGGGGTCGTCACGTCCCGACGCCGGGAAATAATAGTCACCCTTTAATTTAACGTTCAAGACAATCGAAACTGAGACATATCTCGATGCGATAAAGTCTTTTATAAATGCAATAATAAACGAACACTTTAAAAAATCAAATAATTAAAATTACTTTATGTCGAAAATTAGTACAACTAATTTCATAAAAAACAATATTTATATTCATCGCAGTCTAATTTCAATCAAATCAAATCAAATCAAATCATTTATTTTGTAAATTAGGCCACTAGGGGCACTTTTTACATGTCAGGTTTAAGTTTATCTACCGGTGCTTCGGAAATGCCCACTGGTCTGAGAAGAAGCACCAAGAAACTCAGCCATATATAATATATAATACATGAATTATGATTGTAATAATATTTTAAATTTGGGTGTCTGAGGATGTGCGTTATTCCCGTTACACGTTCTACGTTACACGTGGTTCTACTAGAACCATAGTCAGCAAAGAAGGTAGATGGGCAAAAATGAATCTGCATCGACTATTACAATGTTAGTTAAAGAATCTCAGGAGATATTTAATTTAATCAATGACAACAACAATGATAAAAGTAGACCTTAACATTATTATGACATGTAAAAAGTGCCCATAGTGGCCTAATTTACAAAATAAATGATTTGATTTGAAAATAATTAAGCTTGACGGTGAAAAATCTAATTAGTTTTCTAGTTTGCAGAGTTTGAAACCAAGGTAAGATGGCCGCTTTGCTACTGTACTTCTACTAAGTTTGCACTTTTGATTGTGATTGACTTCATGAGAAAGAGGATTGTTGACGTGACAGACGCTTCTGATACGTTGATATTGAAAGATTGTCGACTTTGGTTCAGACTTTTAGAACGGTTTACAGTCGTCTTTAATTATTTTTACCGACGATCATGATTCCTTTCATTTTCCGGTCATCTTCTTTTCTCCTTTTCCAGTCCTATCCTCGACGTTGTATCCCTGCCTACCAGCCCTTGATGGTAGATTCCAAGTTCCTACGCCACTAACCATAATTACTCATTCCCGTATGGAGAATTTCCATTTGTATTTTGACCTGTCAAAAGTGCCTTTTATATGCCTACATGATGAATAAAGATTTTAATTTTTTATTTTATAAAACATTACAATAGTCGATGCAGATTTTAATTCCCTATATTGCCATACATTTTTAAATTTTTGACAAACTACCTACTTTGCCGACTTTGGTTCTACACGACTCAAATAAGAGTGTCTTAAATATTGAATACGATCTTACAATGCTTGAGTTTACGTTTGAGTATGCGAGTTTGAGTTTGAGTGTTAATGTTATAAATATGTATCAGAAAAATTTAAAAATTAAAATTGTAATGTGGCACATATATGTGCAAATTACTGTGTGTAAAGTTTGAGAGCAGTTGCAGTATGTACATAGATGTTAAAATAATAATACTAGCCCTGTATTAAACATTGTCCCACTGCTGGGCACGGGCCTCCTCTACTGATGAGAGGGGTTAGGCCTTAGTGCACCACGCTGACCTAATGCGGGTTGGCAGACTTCTCATACCTTCGAAAAATTCTCAGATATGCAGGTTTCCTCACGATGTTTTCCTTCACCGTTAAAGCAAGCGATAATTAACATTTTAATACACACATAACTTTAGAAAAGTCAGAGGTGTATGCAACTTGGGTTTCGAACCTACGACTTTCGTCTTGACAGTCCGTACCGCAACCAACTAGGCTATCGCTGCTATTAAAATATAATTAGCACTGTTTATATGTTTCACTATGCACGGATCTCTTTTGCTAATGAGAGGGGTTTGGCTTTATTCCACCACGCTGGTCTACAGTGGGTTAGTAATACATATCCCCGACTTTACACACATTAGAAATTCTTATGGAGAATTCTCACGTATGCAGATTTCCTCACAAAGTTTTCCTTTCCCGTCTAGGCAAGCGATAATTTAGAAAGAGTATGACATTTTTGGGGAGGGTTTCGAACCTGGAACTTTCGTCTCGGCGGTTTGTATAACTAGGCAATCGCTGCTTTATTTTATTATTCAAATTTATAATAATGCATACGGTAGCTTTATAATAGTTATAAAGTAATTATGACGCATTCGGCCGGTGCATAATATAGGTGGCATTCAGTATGAGTAACAAACTTACAAATTACCATCACAGTTTAGCGAGACCAGTTAATGATCGATTCCGTGCACACTTTGCCACTTACAAATTTAGTTTTGTCTGTAACATAATTAACCACACCAATGACCTTAGCGATTAGAGGGCTGACACGCCTATAAAATCAGCCAAAGTTTCGGCACTCGATATAATGCACGGCACGGCACTCGACTCGGCTAACCGCTTTTTGGAAATATTAAAAAAAAAAGGTTTTTGGAAATTTCACCCCTAAGGCGGCAAAATAAGGGTCGAATGTATGGAACTCCATTATTTTCAAAGTAAGAAGCACTAAATACCACTAAACCCATATACCTGCTTCTAGTTTGAAATAAATGCAACATATTAGCTGTTTTTCAAAATGTTACCCTAAACTAAAGACCGAATTAGGGTTTGAAAGGTTTCTGTCTGTTGAATTTTCACAGCAAAACTACAGAACCGTTTTTGATAACATTTTATATATTTAACCCTGAGGATGGACATAGGGTATTATGCGATAGCTATGCAATTTATTAGTCTGAAATGTCTGAAGCCAATAGATCAGAAAGCAAGACACAATCCTTAAATGAATGTCATTCAAACAATAATACACTTAAATATGTCAGAAAGGTGTATTCCAATATTCTAAAAACGGTTTGGGTTGTGGATAGTTTTGTTCAAATCGTTTTAGACTTAAATACTAGCCTTGAATTAAACATTTTCCCACTGTTGGGCACACGCCTCTAGTGAGAGGGGTTAGGCCTTAGTCCACCACAATACAGATGACTATACATACTTTAGAAATTAATATGGTGAATTTTTAGTTATGTACATTTCCTCACAATGTTTTCCTTTACCGTTAAGCCAAGGGATAATTAACAATGAATACACATAGATAGATTAAGATTTTATTAAGACCTTTAATTTAATTTGCCGGCAATGTGTCATATACACTAATACATGTATAAATATAATCAGAAGTGTAGGCACAGGTGTAACTAGTACACCCACATTTCACCAAGCTTATTACTGTCCCATGATGTGATAGCGGGCAAGCCTATCACTGTAGCAGGCACAACTCTAGACTCTAGAATATCACTAAGTTAATATCACAAGTGAATAAATGATCATGATTGAAAGTTCTTAAAACAGTAGCATTAATTTAGCTGTTGTTTTCAAAACGCAAGGATATCTGAGAATACCTTACATTATAAATAAATAACACCCAATATATACACTTGTGTTGTCTTGTGTTGTGGGTATCAAAGACTACGGGAGACATACGATGTCACAACATCCAGACCCAGACACAAATATCTGTCTGTCACACAAACATTTGTGCTGGTGTAGGAATCGAAGACAAAGCCTCTCATTTCACAGTCGCCAACTGCGTCATGGAGGCTGAACAACAACATTACTGGTCTATGCTACTAGCCCTGTATTAAACATTGTCCCACTGCTGGGTTTGGGCCTACTCTACTAATGAGAGGGTTTAGGCCTTAGTCCACCACACTGGCCTAATGCGGGTTGGCAGACTTCTCATACCTTTGAAAAACTCTCAGATATGCAGGTTTACTCACGATGTTTTCTTTCACCGTTAAAGCAAGCGATAATTAACATTTTAATACACACATAACTTTAGAGTCAGATAAGTCTTTAACATTTAAAGTCAGAGGTGTATGCCACTTGGGTTTCGAACCTACGACTTTCGTCTTGACAGTCCGTACCGCAACCAACTAGGCTATCGCTGCTTACTGGTCGTTAAACTTTAATGATAATTACTTTGTTTGAACTGACAATTCGTCTGTATAAAGATAAGCTGAAGCAATGAATTCTTGTGCCATAAATAGATTGAATAACTAAACATAAACATGTGTCAACTTTATCCTCAAGACACTTTGTAGAGTTTGAATACAAAATTGTATTGATTTTTGCCTTAAACTTGTGTGCATATAATTTTAAATATTTCACAGATATTTGATTAATCTGTGTCAAATTTCGACAGGGGTCTAGGGTTGGAGTACGATGTTTTGCCGTTTTGCGGCCTTCTCAGTACTCTGACACTAGACCCTCAACTGCTTCTTCACCTTATTGATTCTTCACACTACGTATAGTACGTACGTACGTACGTATAGTATTTCTCCTTTACACTACGTATACTCATACGTAGTGTAAAGAAGCAGGCCAACATTAGTAGCCAGGGATACATTGTCTCTCGCTACTCGATACTCTAAGTGGACGGCACTGCGCTTATCATAAGGTGCAGTGTGGCCAATTTGCCGTGCCAGAAAAAAAATCTAGAACATCTGTTTTTCTTTTGACATCTTATAAGAATACTTATGGGCATATATGAATACGAGAAATTAGCAAATAATTTATTACACATCGCATGACGCATTGGATCTGAAATAAGCCCTACAAGCACGATTTCTTCATGGGCGTCAGTTTACACAATAGACAATGCGTCACGCTTTTCAAAACGGTATTTAGCGGACCCTAGGTCAGCCTTGAAGTGGTTATTGAACTTACGCACGTAGGATGCACTTTTCATTTCGAAATTATAGGAAAAGTAGCACAAATTTATTGTAGGTCCAGAAAATGTATTATTTGCTATATTTTAATACATTTTCTTTAACAGACACGTAGTAAATTGATTTGGGTATAAAAAATAGCAAACACGTTTTGTGTTTGGCGAGCCGGCTGACTAATTTTACTCACAATTCGACCAGCCATTCTCCTTCAAGGATTTCTTGCCAATTGTCTTCATCCAATTCCCGGTTTGCACTCGCGTAATTTGAAAAACAACATAATATAATTGCAAAATAAAAGAAAAAATTAAAAGTTTTACTAACTGTGTGTACACGCGCCATGTTTGATTAGAGTACAATGTTGCCAATTAATATGTTTTTATTACTATTTACTTAGTTACGTGGTAATTTGGCATTGGTAGAAATAAAATATAAAAGTAATATTATCTTAGAGTAGGCATATTATGGATTATATATTACCATTGAAATAATACTTATTTTATTTGGGTGTCATATTAGTAGATACACAATAATGTGAGTAGTGTTCAAAATAAATATTAAAACCATTGTTTCTTCCGCCATCTAGGAGAAGAAATTTATATATCCTACCATAGTTTAGTCACATTACATCTAGATAGCGCTAGCTTACACAATTTTATCTAATATTACAGGAGTATCTAAATGAGTAAATACTAAATAGTTAAAAATTTGTATTATTAGGTTATTAGCAATAAGAGAGCAAGAGCAGTATAAGATTACAATCAACGAAAAAATCAAGCCTTTATTTATTTTATTGCTGGATGACCTACTTGATTAAAATACATAATGTAATTCATATAGCGGTGAATTAGATCGTAGAGCCATTTTGTTTGCAGTTTCTTCTGTACCGTGATTGGCAAGGGAACGGACTGGCTCACGCATTTTCAAAACAATTATTTTGCTGACCGTTCCATTTCGTGCGTCAATGACAATCTTTATAAGCTAGGCAAAATATTAACAATTCCTCTGAAGATGTTAGGTTACCTTCGGATACTTTAATCGCTATTCTACGCAATGGAAGCAGACTCACTAAACTCAAATACTCCACTCAACTTAAAATAAGTAAAAGTTTTTTTAATTCATAAAAAGTACACCGACATCTTAAAAAACTATGCGGCACTATAAAATTTGAGAGATGCCCTTGATTATTCTGAGATCCCATCATCAGATCCTGACTTGGTGCCAATGGGACCACCTGGGAAGTACACCCTTTTAAACAAAAAAGAATTTCTCGAATCGGTCCAGGCGTCTTCGAGTAATCGGGGAACATACATAAAAAAAAGATTCCGACGAATTGTTAACCTCCTCCTTTATTGAAGTCGGTTAATAAAAAAAATGCTAGATTTCCGAAATTATTCAAAAACCTCATGCTATTACTTGTTTATTGTCTAATATATTGTGTCGAGTAGCGAGATATCGTCGTCTCTCGTTGCTTGATACTCTAACAGAACGGCACTGCGCTCACCATCAGACAGTGTGGTCACTTTGCCGTGCCAGGGTAAAAAAGAATAGAGTTTGTTCCACAATCAGTGGATGTATCTATACCCAGTTTACTTCAGATCGGCATACCATTGATGAACTGTAGACCATGGACGCTGTATTTGAGCTGTAGTGTAAGTGTTTACCATCAAGTATTTCTCTGTTTATCCTGTTTTTAACCGACTTCAAAAAAGGAGGAGGTTAACAATTCGTCGGAATCTTTTTTTTTTATGTATGTTACCCGATTACTCGAAGACGCCTAGACCGATTCGAGAATATTTTTTTTTTAAAAGGATATACTTCCCATGTGGTCCCATTGGCACCAAGTCAGGATCTGATGATGGGATCACAGAAAAATTAAGGGAAACCCTCAAATTTTATTGTGACGCATAATTTTAACCGAGGAGGTTTTCCATTCGTCGGAATCTTTTTATGTATGATCCCTGATTACCTACTCTAACACGCCTTTCGAGAAAATCTTATTTTGTTAATAGGGTATACCTACTTCCCAGGTGGTCCCATTTGCCCTAAGTCAGGATTTGATGATGGGATCCCAGAAAAATCGAGAGCAACCATCAAATTATATAATGACGCATAATTTGTTTTTATTAAAGTCGGTGTACTTTTTATGAATTAAAAAACTTTTACTTTTATAACAAATAATTCCCCACTGGGTCTTTAACTTATCAATCTACCCGCAAATATTTTGTAAGTGACCCTCGATATTTCCATTAATATCTAAGGTAGAGTAGATTAAGCCGGGAGTTACTGAATAAATTATTGTAAGTACCTACCCATACACTTATAAGTATCCGTATAGAATATTTATTTCATTTCGTATTGTTTCTTCTTGTATAGTGTTACGTAAGCGTGGGTGGTGTCGCTGTTGTAGTAGGGCTTCGGACCTTCGTCACGCGGCTTCGTCTGCCATCGATCGCCAGTTCACGTTGCACGATATGTGAATCACTATTGTGATTTAGCTGCGTTCTGAGGCGTGAATGTAACGAGGCTATGATAATCGCCTCAATGGTAGTTTAGCGGTGTGTATAGGCCGATAAGCAGATTGGGTTCAAGTCTCAGGTCGGGCAAAATGACAATTTGTGGATTTTTTTAAAATTTATAACTTTAATTATTCTGCCTGTGTTCACATCGTCCCATTGCTGGGCATGGGCCTCCTCTACTAATGAGATAAGGCCTTAATCCACCACACTGGCATAATGCGGGTTGATTTCACCTTAGATATTCTCAGGTATGCAGGTTTTATTAACAATACACACGTAACTGTAGAAATGTCAACACTATGCCATTTGACCTGGTTTCGAACATATGATTTTCGTATCGGCAGTCTGTACCACTACCAACTAGGCCATCGCTGTTATTCTAATCTATTATACTACCAACATCCAACAGTCCTGACCCCACACTAGGTCAAACCTGTATCGTGAGTATCAAAAACTACGAGGGACTAGGGCCCTACAACACCCAGACCCTAAACAAATAGCTGTATGTCACACACACATTTGTCTCGGTGCGGGAATCGAACCCACGACCTCTCGTCACAGCTCGCTACTCCCCCGCAGCGCCACGGAGACTGTCAAAAATGTTTGATTCACAAATGGTGAAAAAGCCATTGAGCAGACAGAATGGTTCATCGAGAGATAGTCTTCTTTAGATGGCACTGCACATACCATCAGGCAGTGTAGTTATTTTGCCGGGCTAGAATAAAATAAAACTTTTATCTCTGGGTGTTGTATGACCGTAGTCCCCTCTAGTTCTTGATACTGACGATACATGCTTGACCTAGTGTGGGGGGTATTTATTTAACTAGATGTTGTTTGCGGCTTCGCACGCGTTGAGGTAATTTTTGGAAGAAAAGGAATAAAATTCACAGAGGCATCTTAAGGTTACACCTTTCTATATTTTGCTATCCCATAGGAAGCGTGCATTTTTCCGGGATAAAAAGTATATGCTATTCCAGACTATAATCTATCTTCGTGCCAAATTTCAGCCAGATCCGTCTAGCCGTTGTAGTGTGATTGAGTAACAAACATCCATCCATCCATACATTCGCATTTATAATATTAGTAGGAAGTAGGATGAATATCATGTCATAACAGCATACCCAAATATAAATAAGTATGCGTATCATTCGTTTGGTCACACAGTAACCGTACCACGCGACGATTCTCCATCGCGCACTGGATTTCAATAAATAGATATCGATCAAATCCTCTGTGACACTTGTCAAACATCAAAATATTTTACGCGCGCTTTTTGTGATACGTCACTGGCTTCTCTATGGTCAGGGTTGGCAGTACGTAATTACTTTGAGAACTTGTTGTTATTAACAAGACAGAGTTTATTAAATTTCAAGTTTCATTTTATTTCTTTACAGCTCTTACAAATTTGTACTTACTTACTTGTAATTTTGTTACTCTTTTGTCCAGCTGATTACCTATCATAACATGCGATGGAAATAAGTTGGAGAATCTGTAGGGGTACCTACTAACTAGTTGGACTTCCCCCCTCATAGAGATAAGGTTCTTTTATATGTAGGTACATAATATTGTAAAAGATTTGGCAAGACAAGGGTCCAAGATTCCGTTTGTCTGCCCCAAGAGGGGTGGTTGGAAACACAACTGGAATTTATTGCATCAATTTTGGTCGCCTTATGTGGATTGCTTCATTGATGATTCTGGAATATAACTGAAACGGGAATTGGTCATTTGAATTACTAAAGCAAAAGCAACTTACATAGTCACAAAAACCTAAGCAGCCAGCAGATCAGGAACTCGCCCAAATTCTCTTCAGAATATAAAGAGCGGTATTTAGTATTTAGCCGTGTCAGTTCGTATCAGGGCGTGGGTAAGATCACCTGGATGGCATAAAAACAGGTGAATTGATGCAATAAAGCTACAAGTCTCAATACTGAGTTTGCTTAAGATCCGGCTAAGTGTAAGGGTCTTAGTAGGAATATATCTGGTACCAATTTAAGATAACGCTAGACAGAAATACAGAAAACCATTATTACTCATAAAGCTGAATATTATACTATCTCTACCAGACAACCCTATACATTGCCCCAATTCTATTTCGAAATTCGAACGCCGCCGCCGAGTCTATGGTTAAAGTTTTATTTTTTATTATTTCAAATATCGAACTGCATAGAGGCATACGCTTTTTTTTTCTAAAATAATGTCATTGTCCACGGACATGGTAGTCTATATCTCGATCAGAATGGTGGAATTTGGTGGCGGTTGTATCGTAACATTGTGGTGTTTTTGTGCATGACTGGGCGTTTTGGCATTCATCGGTCCTAGGGGATTTCGATGTGCCGATAAAATGAATATTTTGGGAATATGTCACTGGTAGCGTGGGATATGGGAACGTAGGTACTAGAATGCGCGGACAGGTGAACAGATTTAAGTTTTCTATCCTAACTGCAGTCTAAATTTTGGCTTGTATACAATTTATATGACGACAATAATTGGGTTCAATAATGTACATCTATTCCCCAATTCCGTGAATGCTGCGCGTCCTCATTTAAAAAAATAATCGTTTATAACAGACTAGCTGTTGCTCGCGGCTCCGCCCGCGTGGAGGTCATGTTTGGGAGAAAAAGTATACAATACAAAATACTCATGCGTTTAACTTAAAAAATGACGGATTTGCATACAATCTTTCATCCCCTATTTTACCCCCTTAGAGACGGAATTTCCAAAAATCCTGAAACATATATTTTTTATTTTTAACTAAAAGGCCAAATACTAATTTTCATCAATTTAACTTCAAAAATGACGGATTTTCATACAAACTTTCATCCCCTATTTTACCCCCTTAGGGGTGGTATATCCAAAAACCCTTCCTTAGTGGATGCCTACGTCATAAAAGGTACCTACTGTCAAAATTTCAAGTTTCTAACCCAAGCCGTTTAGGCTGTGCGTTGATCGATCAGTCAGTCAGTCAGTCAGCTTCTTCTTTTATATATACAGATTGCAATAATTTGTAGGGTGAGAAAGCCTCACCTAGTTCTTGATATTCATGACACAACTTATTTCTAACTTATTGTAGGCAGGAGTTATTACTTTGCCTGGTGGATGTTATTGTTTATTAATTTATTTATTTAAATCAAGCGATCTTAATGGTCTTGAGGCATCACAAACTCTCAATCAGAGCAAACAGTATTTTTTAGGTAAACTTAACTATTGTTGTTATTGTTATTTTAGTGTTGGTACTTAACGACGGTAAAGGGGGTGTGCTGGTTACACCTCTGTCTACCCTTTCGGGGTTATAGGCGTGAGTGTATATGTACATTCAAATATGGATGTCTGGTACCGGTTGATACTAGTATGGCGGAATTTATAGTTCGCTGCATTTCTGACCGACCAACAGTCTCCGATTCTTAGTAGTGGGGCGTAAATAAATCGCTAGGTATATATAAATAATATATTTAAAAATAGCCACCAGTAGAACGTGGGTGTATTGCAGTTTTGGTAACAGTTGAAACTAATCCATAGACCGGTTGGCGGATAGCGATTGACTCGGTAATTTTTGTTGAAAAACATCATCAAACGCTAAGCCTGTCGCGGCAGACGACATAATTTCATATCGAAACGTCACACAGACAGAAATGTGACACGCCCGTCCAGGTTGTTGTTTTTTTTTGTTCGTTGTGTGTTGCCAGGGTAAGGTTTAGACAGAAAATATTTAGTTTCGTAAAATAAACCACGATATAATCCGTAAAAAATAGTTTTATTTCAATGAAATTGAAATGATTGGAACATACATGGTGATTTGTTCAATCAAGAAAAGTTTTTGATAAATGGTGTTGAAATGAGTGGTAAATTAGTCAGTCCTCGAGAAAATTTCAATTTAATGGCTAATAAAAAGCTTTCGTCAGCCTGTTTGATGCTAGGGAATCTCTGTCACTACTGTCAATAATACAAAGAATATTTAGGAGAGTGTAAGTTTAGAACCGCTTTCTAGTAACAAATATCTTACCTATCACCCAGTACGTTAAAAAACGAGGTACATATCAAGGACAGAAAAATGAATGTTATACATCAAAGTTATGAATATTATATAACGACTGTTATAGTGAAAATCACAAAAACCCATTATGCATATGTAACGGTTTCATGGCAGCATGGTGTTTGTGATAATAGTCTATCATAGCGCAGTTTTATGTGTCACTGGCTATTAAAAACTAAAAATTCCCGGCAATGGCTAACGCCTTGCAATCCCAGTACACCAAAACAACTATTTCGTCCGTTGGTACTCGCTTGTCAAATTAGACCGTGTTCGATATTTAACACTTTGACACTGGCAGCTAATCCATAAACAATCATTTTTTTATTGTCTCTGGCCCGATGCGCTCCGATGTCATGGCCGCCAATAATCCTTTTAAACGCGCGCCTTTATTGTACAACCTGCGTCTCCTCTCGTTTTACTTTAAAAATTGTAATCGGAAACTTTGGAGATAATTTTAAAAGCTAATATTAAAGTTTCGTGTGACGAAGATATTTCATATTACATGTGGCGATGGTTATTTTTTTAAATTTCATTTGATATAAGAGTATTATTCCGGCTAACATTCTTGAAACTCTGTTGAAGAATTAGTCTGCGAAATTGAGGAACCTTTACTTTTCTCGCTTAACACTATTTTGAGGTCGTCCTCTTTAACTATCTCTTACTTGTGGTCAGCGGAATATATTTTTGCATGTTGTAACATGATTTTAATTAGTAGGTAACATATAAAATAATTTCTTAGTACATCTGATGCCAACTTCTTTATGGCTTCCAACTGTGTCTTCCAATTCAAACAACATTTTTAAAGACATATTCTTTGTTTATTCTTCCAAATTTTACAATGGCAAGTCGCAGTACTCTGCTTTTCTTTTAATTTTACATGTCAATTCGTAGACACAGTTTATCTCTCATAAAATTCAATTTTTAAAATCTCTCGCTGATATTTTTTTAAACAATACACTACCAGCCAGTTCGAATAAAGAAGGCTGAATCAGCCGAATGCCCCGCCCCCAATCGTCCCTAACCTCCTCTATTTTATAATAATTAAATGAAAAATAATATAAACATGCTAAAAATAATGAAACCATAGACAACTTGGAGTTAATCTTATTAGAAAAGCTCTACGTCTAGTGAGCAATCTATTTATATTTCACTATCGAGTTTCGTCAATAGCCCATGTTGATCATTTATGAATAACTAGTTGTTGCTCGCGGCTCCTCCCGCGTGGAGGTCATGTTTGGGAGAAAAAGTATACAATACTAAATACCAATATTCATGCGTTTAACTTAAAAATGACGGATTTTCATACAAACTTTCATTCCCTATTTTACCCCCTTAGGAGCGGAATTTCCAAAAATCCTGAAACATATATTTTTAATTTTTTACTAAAATGCCAAATACAAATTTTCATGAATTTAACTTCAAAAATGACGGATTTTCATACAAACTTTCATCCCCTATTTTACCCCCTTAGGGGTGGTATTTCCAAAAACCCTTCCTTAGTGGATGCCTACGTGATAAAAGGTACCTACTGTCAAAATTTCAAGTCTCTAACCCCAGCCGTTTTGGCTGTGCGTTGATCGATCAGTCAGTCAGTCAGTCAGTCAGTTTCTTCTTTTATATATACAGATTTCCTCTTCATAGGTAATATTTTTAATGAAGCTAAAATGACAACAATTAAATAAAGCAATATTTTGTTTATTATTTCCATCGCCTATGAATATTCTTCATGGAGACGTTGATGGACTTGAAGGAAAGGAAAAGGGACTTGGAAGGACTAGGGGACTTAGACCTTCGGAAATCTTTTATGATTAGAAAAGAGCAACGAGATCAGGTATTTTGTCAGACGGCTAGTCCGTTGGGGTACGATGTTTGGCCATGTTGCAGCCTTCCGAGTACTCTGACACTAGACCCTCGACCACTTCTTCACATCCTTGCCTCATGGCGTAGTGTGAAGAAGCTAAACACCAGGCCGCACGGCGGGCATGATTGTGTTGAGTAGTGAGGGATGGATTGTTTCTCGCTACTTTATACTCTAATTGGACGGCACTGCGCTTACCATCAGGTACAGTGTGGTCACTTTGCCGTGCCAGGATATAAAAAAGAGGCGACCCTACTCGAAGGCATTAAGCCCAACACAATGGCACAAATCACGGTTTCTCTGCCTGGGTCATGATACGTGGGGTATGCTGATATGCATTGGAGAAGCTCATTGATCCTGTCCTTCTGAAGTGCTATTACAGATTTGCACCTGAGGTATTTAGGCGTGTTTCATTTGGAGGTATACTCTATGATTTTTAGCCGGTATAAACCCAGCCTAGTGAAGTCATAACATAATTTTATTGATGAGAAATACTCAAACAGTTTTTACAATAATTTACAGTATATAAAAGCATTTTCTGATATTTTGCCCCGGTAACGTTGAATACATCAATTTTATACAACTACCGCGCAGTTATTAAAGATATTCACATATTACTACCAAAAAAGAAGTTGATTACAATATTGAGCTAAATCACAAAGATCTCAATATAAATTCATATAACACAACAGGTGGCTTCTGTGTGTCACGCCACACTGGCACAATGAGAAGAATCATGCGCGAACTATTGTTAAAATAGATTCTTAATTTAAAAATAGGGTATTTGACAATTTTTGAAAATTGATGGACATCGATAGAGGACTCTTCACTTATAGCACCCGTAATATTTTTATTATTGAAATATACTCAATTTATATAAAATCTGTGATTTAATTTTTTCACATATAATTTCGCGCTAAAACGTGTTGTCACGTGACATTATCTCTAAGTGACGTCATCGCACATATACAAACATTCATGACACCTAACAACAACAAATTATTTGCATTTATCTGTTAGTTTTTCCACAAAAATGAATGATTAAACAAGAATTAACACGTTTCCACATCGAAAAATATGTTCTTCCTTACAATTTTATTTGTCGTAGGATGCAATGTTTATGTGCGATGTCGTCACGAGTAATGGCGGCCGGTATTGCAACGTTTTTGGCACCGAGTGATACAGATTAAAAATTCTAAATTTTAATGACGAAAATAAAATGTTTATAATATATTTAAAATAAAAAAATGTATTTAATAAATATTTTTGCCCACTATCCTTTCTCCTAGTGCAGTTTTATATTTTTTTGGTTACACCAGTCAAACACCCTATTGTGCAAAGAGTGAAACGTGACAGATAAGCAGGTTCTATGATAAAACAATAAAAAAAATTGTAATAATAAGGTTTCATTTTAACGGAATTAATTTATAAAAGTAATTGTTGAATAATTTAAGAGTTGAATTTACGATATTCATTCTAAACATTGATATGTTACAAACAAGTATTCAATTGGCGATCAATTATATTTTGAAGGACGATCTAATTGATATCACTATCTAAATTAAAAGATAAACACGGATACGAACACATTTCCATGGATTATAATTATGGCGAACCCAAGTTGCTGATACCTATCAACGGAACCCTAACAATAGATGGTCGATTATTAAATATTTCAGAGATCTTTTTTTCAATATTTGAATTTAGAACCAACGCCGGTGTGGCCAGCATCAAAATGCATTTGTCGCGTAATCCTCATGGGATGTGGATTATTAGACTCCTTTTTTACCTTCTTATAATACTTTTTCTGTTTATTCCTCCAAGGAATGGGCCAGAGAATCTTTGTCATATAGTCTCGGCGTTGATACTTTTTTTAATCAATTATTTTTTAAACACAGCGGGCGATGTGGGATATGGTACGAACTGGAGTACGGTTTATTAATTTTCTATCAGTCATTGTTGCTTTCGGGTGGTTAGGTTGTCACGGTTGTTAGTTTTGTTATGTTGGTGACATTGACACTGAACTTGGGTAAAGAGGTTTTTTATCATGACGGAATTTAAGCTTGAAAATTGATTGCGAGATCTAAAAATTTTGTTTTATTAGCTGTTGCCCGCGGTTCTGCCCGCGTGGGGGTTATTTTTGGGGAAAAAGTGTTCAATCCAAGTAGTTGTCTCCTGCACTGACGCACCTGTATCGATCGCTCTACCATTCAGGTATTCGACTCGGTTTATATACCTAGAAGCAGCGAGAAAGCGCTTAAATTTATTTTTGCGCGCGTAATTTGTTTGAGATAACTCCTATGATAGTCAATTAAATAATATAGTGTAAAAGATTGTTATAATGTGCATGAAATGCTTAACATATTTAAGTTGATAGGGATTAATACTGCATCTGTCTAAATAGCTTTCCAATTACCGCATTGTACGTGGCCATATTTTTAGAACATATAATGGGTATAGTAAGCTATCGGACTTTTTTGTAGATCTATAAAAAATATCCCACCATGCATTGCTTTATTATATCTCAAAGGACTTAGGCAGTGTTTTCGATGAAAGCTCCCAGGCGGCTTGACTATTTCCGATACTTCCGACAATTATCGATATATTTCAACCAATTTACACAAAACCTTGACACATTATATACATAAGCCTTCTTAATGAATGACTATCTATTAGTGAAAACCGCATGAAAATCTGTTCAGTAGTTTTTGAGTTTGTCGCGAACAGACAGATAGACAGACAGACAGATGCGGCGAAGGACTTTGTTTTATAATATGTAAGGATATATACAGCAGAATGACCTGTGACTCGAATGTTTGGCTGGATGGATGGATGTTTGTTACTCAATCACGCCAGAACGGCTGAACGGATCTGGTTGAAATTTACTCAGAGATATTTTAGATTTGTTTTTGTTTTTCCTAGAGTAGTAGTTTACAGGTTAGAGACAGGCTATTTTTTATTTAGGAAAATGCACGGTTCCTAAGGGATAGTATAACAACTGTATCCTACAGGAACCACGTATTTAAAAGGAGTTTCATTAAAGTTCGTGAAATAGAATTAGTGGATTTTCCTCAAAAACTATTTACCCAGTAGTGTAATATATTCTCTAAAAAGTTAAAAATAGAAATACATTTTTTAAATATCGCACGACGTTTTTGATCAGCTCGTCAGTTCTCACACCATCAAATTTTCATATATACACTCACGCCTGTAATCCACGAAGGGGTAGGCAGAGGTGTAACCAGCACACCCACTTTTCGCCGAATTTCGGCCTATCGCGATAATTAAATTAAAAAAAATATATCTAATTTTCAACGCGAACGAATTCGCATGCAACAGCTAGTATATTATAAAAAGAACTCTACACTATACAGCGGGTCTCTATTTGTTGTTGTTTACTATGTGACACAATTTAAATGCCTCAGAAAAACTTTTAATCAGTCTTTACACCCACCATTTGATTAAGTACATTTATTTAAAAGAATTGATTCTACAGGCAAAATTAAAGCCAAGCGAAGAAACAGACTAATCACGTCATGTCAGCAAAATCAATTTAAAAAACATTCTTTTCATTGCCTGACAATAACTTTTTAATTTCTCATTGAACGTTCAACCTATTCGCACCTACGGCAATAAATTTTGGCATCAATGGGTGGACCGTGAGAATCTTGTCTATGGTCCCTTTGTGCGTGAAATTCAGTTCCGTTTTACGTCAATGCAGTTTTGTTATGTTTCCCATTGTCTGTGTACACAGGTGTAATGTCGGACGTAAGGTTTGTAGTTCTTATGTAAATATGTTTATCGAAACAAATATCACTGTTTAGACAGGTTTTGTATGATACCTAGACTTTCATTTTTATTTTGCATCGCGGCACGACTCCTGTGCTGAGGTATCGGGTTCAATCCCCGGGTTGGGTAAAGTGATATTGGGTTCTTCTATTTAGAAATATTCAGTATCAGCCCGGAGTCTAGAATTGTGCCCGATATGGCAATAGGCTCGCCCCCTATCACATTATGGGACCAAAATTCGGCGAAAAGTGGGTGTATTGGTTACACCTTTGCCTACCTCTTCGGGGATTACAGGCGTAAGTGTATATGTATATATGTATTAGTACTTTAAATGTATTGTTTCAGATTTTAGAATAGGTATCGAAACGATTTGTGCGTTACGTCTCAAATATCGGTATATTTATTTTATGCATACGATCGGTGAAAACGGACATAACTGCTGTCTCGCAGTCAGAGATACCCAATTGCAGTACCATAACATTAGGCTATAAATAGGCTAGCGTATAGCACTATATATAAGCTAGCTATATTTTTACTACCAATATTTGATTGTATTCAGGAGACAAAATCGTATGCATGCTGTTTACATGGTCTTATCATCATCTTATTTTTAAGCTTCCATAAATTATTTATGCGTGTATTCGGTAATTGACGACGTGAATTCTACTTTTTATTTGGACATGTTTTATGTACTCAGCATATTTATTAGACGTCTTTTTATAAGTACCTAAGCGCTAACATTACGACGAACCATTACTTATATTATGTAGCTAGTATGTAGAATTTTCGAAGATTAAATTTGAAAATACAATAATACCAACATTAAAAAGGTTAAAATTCCAAATTTGAACACCGAGCGTTGGCGGCAAAGTGACCATAAACAACGCTTTTTTTTCTCTCCCGTCCCGCCTTTTGTGTCAGTATCCTGCTCTTTTCAGCCAGACCTTTTTAAGGTAGAAATTTATGTACACTTTCGGGCATGACCAGTAGCTGGGATTTTAATTGTGAATTATGGGCGTTATGGTTTGAGTTTTTTCTTTTATATTATAGACGCTTCCTGGCCGGTCGGAAGGTTAGATTCGTATTTTTTCATAATTGAATTAGTAGTTTTTTGGATATTAATCGGGTGTAATACTATTTTAATGTTCAGAATGGATGAGTTTCCGGTTTTTGAATTCAGGATGGACAGGATATATAACTAGCATTTTTTATAATTTATGGCATTTATTATTCTATTTTTTGACTGCTGGATATCATCTTTATCGTCATTTTTAATTACTTCCTTGGTTTTGATATCTGATATGTAGTTAGTTACCTTTAACAATCTATACAAATATTATAAATGCGAAAGAAACTCTGTTTATTAGTTTGTTTGTTACCTTTTCAGGACTAAACGGCTGAACGTATCGTAATGAAATTTGGCAAGAGGATAGATTATTTCATCATATTTTTTTGTATTTGCAAAATCATCCTTAAAGAGGGCAAAGGGGTTAAAATTATAAGGCATTCTTTAGAGGCACTATGTAGAGTGTATGGACCCTTACAAAAGTAAGTTATGTTATCACCAAGGTAATTTTGTGTAGATCATATTTTCCGTTAACATTACAGTTTATACAATTTGGATGCATATGTTTTTAAATAAAATTTTAAGTAGTTTTTTTTTATTTAAGTAGGGACGTGTAGACTGTAGTTGCCTTCTTCTTTTATTTTATAGTAAACATTTTGTTTGGTTGAGTGTTAGGTAATTTTATATATGTATATACCACCTGGCAAATGCTGAGCCTATGGCCTTTTTGGTCATACTTTGGACACAGGTGTTCCAAATTGAGTGAGTAGCGAGTGTACTTAGGGTCTATAATTGTTTTTTTAATTTTTTATTTTTTTTGTATTACTTTCTTTCTTTCTTTCTTTCTTTCTTTCTTTCTTTCTTTCTTTCTTTCTTTCTTTCTTTCTTTCTTTCTTTCTTTCTTTCTTTCTTTCTTTCTTTCTTTCTATACAATAAGGATTTTGGCGATAATCGACCGGTCGTCCTATTTGAGGATCGACTGCATGTTGGCCTCTCTCCAACATTCAGGCACCACACCTGAGAGATAGGACGATCGCTACAGGTGCGTCAGTGCAGGAGACAACTCCTTGGATTGTATACTTTTTCTCACAAAATTACTTCCACGCGAGCGGACCGGCGGGCACAAGCTAGTTAAGTTATAATTTTATGTATGTCCTTGCAATTTATGATCTGAGCTGGCAATTTCCTGTAGCATTTCATTATTACACTACTATAAAACAAACTTTTTAAATCTTTGTAAAGACTTTTAGCTGGGCATAGACCGTTTCACAACCACGTTACATTTTGGATCGTTCCATTGACTTATTATCCATCTCTAAATTTCGTATCAATCTTGAAATAATAAAGGCCTGAGTGTTCTACCACTGTGTTAAACTCTTTGACAGCTCTACAACTACATTGATATAAAGTTTTTAATTCATAAAAAGTACACCAACTTCAATAAAAAACAAATTATGCGTCATTATAAAATTTGAGGGTTGCCCTGGATTTTTCTGAGATCCCATCATTAGATACCAGCCCTGTATTAAATATTGTCCCACTGCGGGCCCACGGGCATCCTCTACTAACGAGAAGGGTTAAGTCTTAGTCCACCACGCTGGCCTAATGCGGATTGCCAGACTTCACATATTTCAAATTGGTATAATAATCTTCAGGTATGCAGGTTTCCTCACGATGTTTTTCTTCCACCGTTAAAACAAGCGATAATTAACAATGAATACACACGTAACTTTAGATAAGTCAGAGGTTTTTTTATTCTGGCGCGGCAAAGTTACCACACCTGATGGTAAGCGCAGTGCCGTCCAGATAGATTATCAAGTAGCAAGAGACAGTCGCCGTCGTCGTATACCTCGCTACTCAACACAATCATGGCGGCCTGCTGTTTAGCAGTTAAGTTCTGATTCTGTTTAGGTGTATGCTATTTGGGCTTCGAACCTACGACTTTCGTCTTGACAGTACCGCAACCAACTAGGCTATCGCTGCTATTTTCATTACATCACATCAACTACATTATATAAAAGAAATAAAGAAACGATATAATAGTGCTCAGTAAAGTATAATAGCAAATTCGTATATGCCACCCACAGCTCAACAAGCGATTCAAGTAACGCTTTATAGAGGTTTTTTCAGATAAGTCCGAAGATCGCTTGCTAAAAGTTCTCAATTAATATCCCGCCCGCACCTGGATAAAGATATTAAAAAAATGTTAAAAGTAAGCGAGATAAAGTGTAATAAAATTGAGGGTTCTGTAGATATTGATAACACAACGGAAAAGTTTGTTTTTATGTTAGAATTCGTGTTTAGATTATTATAAATTAATAACACCCAACAGACACACATAGTCCTGATCCAACACTAGGTAAAACCTGTATCGTGGGCAGCGATCTATATGTACTACGTACTAGATGCGGCGACCAGAACAAACATTATGTTCCACCGAGTTGAGGTGTATACTCCGCACCGACGTTAGTTTGCTTCATGCCACCTAAGCAAGCGCACTACATTGCATCTTTCAGTGTCGAGTTAATTTTAGTTATTTGTATCGACATTCCCGAACAAATCTGCCTTAAATTGATTTACAGTGAAACTGTTAATAGTATATATGGTAAATAACATAATTTCATAACGTTTAGAACGTAATATCAATAAATATTTATTAATTTCCATTTTGAATATGGGAAGTCTATATTTCAAAACAAAATTCATTATATAGTTTGTCCCGTTTTAGCGCGCGGAAAGTCCCGTTGGAGAAAAAGCGACGGATTTATCAAATAGTTCTTAGTAAAATTAATAGATGGCATTTTCACAACAAATTCATTATATAGTTTGTCCCGTTTTGGCGCGCGGAAAGTCCCGTTCGAGAGACAGTGACTTCCAAATAGTTCTTAGTAAAATTAATAGATGGCATTTTCACAACAAATTCATTATATAGTTTGTCCCGTTTTGGCGCGCGGAAAGTCCCGTTCGAGAGACAGTGACGGGAGTTATAACTCTTCCAAATAGTTCTTAGTAAAATGATAGATGGCATTAGTGGGCGGACAAGGTTTTCGGAACATCTTTTTTCTTCGACAGTTCGTGTCTAGAATATAAGTCAATGATCGTGGGTATCAAGAATTACGAGGGACTACGGTCCCGCAACATCTCTCTCTCTCCTGTACACTTATTATTCCCATCTGATGGTGGGGTCTGCCTTCCTGGTATTTTGCCTCCACATCCCTCTATTCGACGTATCGTATTAGGTCACGTTGCCGGAACTAAGATCTTTTTGACCACATCTGTCCATTTGCTCTTAGGTCGCCCTCTGGGTCTGGACCCTGTAATGTTTAGATTAGTCACTACGTTTCCAATGTACTCTTTAGGCTTTCTTCTGATGTGCCCAAACCAGCGCAGCCTGCTTGGAGCTTGTCAGCGATGTCGCGTACTCGTAGTATTACTCGTCGAAGACGCCTGGACCGATTCGAGAAATTCTTTTTTTTTTTAAAGGGTATACTTCCCTGGTAGTCCCATTGGCACCAAGTCAGGATCTGATGATGGGATCTCAGAAAAATCGAGGGAAACCTTAAAATTTTATAGTGACGCATAATTTGATTTTTATTGAAGTCGGTGTACTTTTTATGAAGTAAAAAACTTTTAATTATTTGATTATAGATAGCCTTAAGAAAAGAGATGGAAATAGTATGAAAAACAATACTTTACTAATATGAGCAAGTCGGGAACATGAGTTAGGAAATTTTGAATGTAGGTACATATGACCTAAGTACTTTATACTACGGAGTAGCTATTGCGTCGCCCTTGTGAGAGCCATTTGCTCTGTGTCGTGATGTTAGTTAGCTTTAAACTTATGAAACCATTTTTTATCCTCTCACTGCAAAGTGACCACACTCCACCTGATGGTAAGCGCAGTGCCGTCCAATTAGAGTATAGAGTAGCGAGACAATCTGTCCCCCGCTACTCAACACAATCATGTCGGCCAGCTTCTTCACACAATCAATAAATAAGCATAAAATGATAAGGTATTTTTTTTTATTGCCTGGATAGGCAGACTAGCACACGGGCCACCTGATGGTAAGTGGTCACCGCCGCCCATAGACTTCTGCAATGCCAGGGCTCAGCAAAGCCGCTGCCTACCGTTGAAGGACTACGCAACTACTACTATTTTCAGAGACTAACGCCTTTAAACAAACATAGTACAGATTATAACACTATTCCAAATTCAAAATTCGAAAAACTACTAAAACTTCCAAGAAGGATTTGCTACAAATCGCAAGAACCCCAAATGGATTCCAATACTTTCGAGCGAAAATTACAAGCAGCAATGAAGCGTAGTTAAGCCAGCGAGCGAATTTTTTACACACTTATTGTATCGAAAGGTTTTTTAGCGAAGGATTTATGTCCACGGAGATTTGCGTTTAGATGTTTCGTAATATATCACGTGTAAGGGTGATTGTCTACTGAAGCGAAGCGGTATGGATATAGAAAAATGCACAAGTAACTTGTATTGAATTGGAATTGCTAGTGGTTGGATATTCATATCCGCTCGTATTGCGACCACGCGTGGTAAAACCCGTCATAGTGGCACACGCAAGTGTGTCGCGTTCCGGGATCAGCCAGTGTACATCCGGTTTTTGTCGGGGGTCTAGAGTTGGGGACGGTATTGGCCGTGTTGCATCTTCACCTTCTTGTTCCATGGCGTAGTGTAAAGAAGCTACACAGCAGGCCGGCATCATCGTTTCGCTACTCGATACTCTACTTGGACGGCACTGCGTTTACCATCAGGTGCGGTGTGGTCACTTTGCCGTGCCAGGATAAAAAAACATACATACATATACATATACATATACACTCACGCCCGTATCCCATGGGGGTAGGCAGAGACTATTGAGTGCCACAAGCTACGATCCTGACACACTTCTTTCGCCTCTTCCACATTCATACATCTTCTCATACATTTACGACGGTTGGAGGTACTTCTGCTTTGCCCTTTTAGGAGAAGATCGTTTATCTGATTCGTAAACGTTCTCCTTGGGCGCCCTCTACCCACTCTTCCAGATAAAAAAACATGTGGAAATCATTAGCCTTGTTTCGTTGGGGAAGAGTCCTATCTACAAATGAGGTTCGGTCTTACCACGCTAGAATGCTGGTTGGACTTTACATAACTCGATATTCTTTTTGCAGAAGGCTCGGCTAAGCAGGTTTCCTCACTGTGAATTCCTTCGTAGTTAGAACGCATACAAAGATTACATACATAACCTCGGAAGTCAGAGGTAAGTGCACTGGTTGGAATCGTTGGGAGTTGCGACCGTGACGTAAGTATCTGCAGTATCGTCTCCCCAAACCGCAGTATCTCTGCAGTATCGCTTTGTAATAGTTGACACGTTTTTTTTTATTAATTTAATCATCAAGTTACATTACCTAAAACGTATTATTGAAAGAATTTTATAACATACATACATACATATACACTCACGCCTGTAATCCCCGAAGGGGTAGGCAGAGGTGTAACCAGTACACCCACTTTTCGCCGAATTTCGGTCCCATAATGTGATAGGGGGCGAGCCTATCGCCACACCGGGCACCATTCCAGACTCCGGGTTAATACTGAGTATTTCTAGGTAGAAAAACCCAATATCACTTTACCCGACCCGGGGATCGAACTCGAGACCTCAGCACAGCAATCGTAACACATGCGCAATTACAACTACGCCACCGAGGCAGTCTTATAATTTTATAAATCCGAACGTAAATAAGTAAATTAGACGCTATTGAAATCTGCTGGGAGGGGTAATTGTCAAATGACAGTAAAAGGATGCATTATATGACCCGTGACGTCACGGTTCTCAGAATGGCCATTACTGTGCCGTTGTGCGAGGGAGATAGTGATATGTTCCCAATACGCAACCATATTTGCACATACCCTAAACACATACCAATATTTAAAATAAATATTATGACCTCCATTTTCAAGTAATTTTGATTCTATTTTTAAAAAAGGGTTTCTTTTGCATATTATATTTGGTTGCATAATATTAATAATTAAACACAGGAAACTACCTTATTAAATCAGATTATATTTCCTGAGATCCTTTTTGTGGACAGGCACCCTAATTATGAATTTTATATGAATAAGAGGAATATTTGTTCGCGTCTTTGATATCGAGTGAAGTCTAAAAATATATTCAGAAGAATATTATTTCGATTAATGCCTGAAATATTGGCCCAACTTGACCCCAAGCCAATCTCTCCGGCATGTAGTCAACTTACGTGAATCTCAAATATACTCGATAATATACATCTACACTCACGCCTGTAATCCCCAAGGGGTAGGCAGAGGTGTAACCAGTACACCCACTTTTCAACGAATTTATTACGGTCTCATAATATTGGGGGCGAGCCTATTGCCATACCAGGCACAATTCCAGACTCCGGGATGATACGGAGTATATTTAAATAGAAACATTCAATATCAGTTTACCCGACCCGGGGATCGAACCCGAGACCTCACCTCAGCAGTCGTAACGCGTGCGCAATTACAACTGCGCCGCCTAGGCAGTCGATCTTATATGAGACGAATAACTCTGATAACAAAAGTATAGCAACTCTGCCTACCCTTTCGAAGAAAAATCTTTAACAATATAACCGTTTGTCATACCAATCAATAATTCATCAACCACCATGAATATTTCCTCTGATCGCCATTGTTGTCTTTGTTCATAGACAAAACATTCGATTATAGAGTAGATAGCATAGACAATTGAGCGGTGCGTGTCGGCCACGCGTGAGCCGCGTGTCGGCCACAAAGTGGCGGGCGAATTGAGTGCTCCAATTACTTGCCGGTATTCTATTACTGTTTATGGTATAGAGTGGGTTGCCATTGTTGAAAAAGTTTTTAGTAAAATTAATTTTTACTTTGAGGGTGTAGTTTGCAATGTAGATAGTTTCTGTAAGTTTAAATGTATTGAATGTAGAATAGAGTTATTTTGTTTGAAGAGGCTTTTAAAAATGGAATTGTTTCGCGGTATATCGTGATAGTATCACGAATAGGCCCGAGAATATAAAAACTTAATTTGAGTAGCATATTTAGTGATTGCTATCCAGGCGGCTTTTTACTACAAAGTTAGATAATTTGGAATTGGAATAGATAGAGCTCCTACATCGACTCCATTTTGACATAATGCTAGAAGCACCTTTGTTCCTTTAAACCCAGCATCGAGTTTCATCAATAAACGCCCGACACAAATTTTAATCAAACAATAATTTTCTCATGTGTAACATCCTTTATCAATGGTGGATACATTCCCGCCTTATTTGCAGCACACACGTGACCTAAAATGGCGTCGTGGCGAAATGGAATAAATCAAGAGGATTGGCGGCTAATGATCGGCCTGCGTAAAAAAACACTCGACTATATAGGTTCGTTTAGATGGCAACGATAGTTAATGATAATATATTGATACATATTTAAATTAATGATAAATACATTTATTAGTTAAAACAGCGATCTATTTGTACTACGTACCTACTAGATGCGGCGCAGCGACCAGAACAAGCATTATATTACACCGAATTGAGGTGTATACTCCACACCGACATTAGTATGCTTCATGTCACCTACGAATGCACACCAGTTAATTTGAGTTATTTGTAGCGACATTCCCGAACAAATCTGCCTTAAATTGATTTACAGTGAAACTGTTAATAGTATATAAGGTAAATAACATCATTCCATAACGTTTAGAACGTAATATCAATAAATATTAATTAATTTCAATTCTGAATACGGGAAGTCTATATTTCACAACAAATGCATTATATAGTTTGTCCCGTTTTAGCGCGCGGAAAGTTCCGTTCGAGAGACAGTGACGGGAGTTATAACTTCCAAATAGTTCGTAGTAAAATGATAGATGGCATTAGTGGGCGGACAAGGTTTTCGGAACATCTTTTTTGTTCGATAGTTCGTGGTCTATAGAATATAAGTCAATGAGTTAAAATATGTTAATAATGGATTGAGAAATTTCTGTAAGACAGTGAAATCCAATCCGAGTCGTATTCATTCTGTAGAAAAAACTGTCACAGGTCTTAATCATGAGTTCGACAGAAAACTTTATCAATCGCTTACTTAATTTCGTTTTTTAAGTCACAGTAAATAATAGTAAATAGTTCGGACCCCAAATAAGGTCAAACTTGTATTGTAATTTCTATGTAACATTAATTGTCACGGTGCGGGAATCGAAGCCACGGCCTGTCGCTTCACAGCCGGTTACTCGCATGCTGCGCTACGGGTTTCATTTACTGTTTATTTATCATTTATTTCATAAATGACCGGAATTACTCTCTAAAGCCTAAATAACGCCAAATGTCTGACTCGTATCATTACCGCTTCACAGTCCCTTATCCCTTCATTAACCCTTCAGTTATGAACGAAGCTGCAAGTGTGTGAGAAATTGATAGGGCACAAATTAAATGGTAAATAAATGCAAAGGGAAATGATTTGGTTAATCGTGTCCTGCTAAAATATAATTTCGTTTTTAAAGTTTTCTAAAGACATACTAGAAAATTTCTTGATGCTTCTTAAATTGAAGTAGCATTATTGTAATAAATATTACTAGTCTTATTAAACATTAATAATGGTAGGTCTTTGTCCACCACGCTGGCCTAATGCGGGTTGGTTTCACCTTTAAAATTTGTACGAGAATTCTCAGGTATGCAGGTTTCCTCTTTTTTTTTTTAAGTTAAAAGGAGGCAAACGGGCAGGAGGCTCACCTGATGGAAAGTGATCACAGCCGCCCATGAACATCTGCAACACCAGAGGGCTTGCAAATGCGTTGCCGGCCTTTCAGGAAAGAATATGCTCTCTTCTTGAAGGTTCCCAAGTCGTAACGGTTCGGAAAGACCCTCGGCGATAACTGATTCCACAGAGTGGTTGTGCGAGGCAGAAAATGCCTTAAAAATCGCGCTGTTGTGGAACGTTGGACATCGAGGTGGTGTGGATGGAATTTCTGGTTTGTGCGCGATGTCCGATGGTGAAATCTAGCCGCGGGGATCAATCCAAACAACTCCTCGGAACACTCCCCGTGATAAATGCGGTAGAAGATGCAGAGTGATCCAACATCTCTACGCAGAGCCAATGGATCAAGCCGATCGGAAAGAGTTTGATCGTCGATAACCCGAGCCGCCCTACGTTGAATGCGGTCAAATGGAAGTAGCTGGTACTGGGGTGCTCCCGCCCAGAGATGAGAACAGTACTCCATGTGGGGCCGAATTTGTGCCTTATAGAGATTTAGGCGTTGACCCGACGTGAAGTACCGTCTCGTCTTGCTGAGCACACCAAGCATCTTTGAGGCCAATTTGGCCTTACCTTCCAATTGACCGCGGAACTGGACGTTACTCGAAATGTCGACGCCAGGTATTCCGATACTGGCTGTGGCAGACAAGGGAGTGTTCTCAAAATGAGGTGTTACGACAAATGGTGACTTTTTAGCGGTTAAGGCGCAGACTTGTGTCTTTTTGGGGTTGAATTGGACTAAGTTTAGTCGACCCCAGTCCGAGATTTTGGCTAGCAAAAACTCGACTTTAGACACAAGTTTGTTCCGGCTCTCGTCGACGTATTCCCGAGAAATATTAGCACGGCCAGTGTACATTACATCTACAGTGCTATCATCTGCATAGCAATGAATGTTGCTGATTTGCAAAATGTCATTGATATGCAGAAGAAACAGAGTAGGAGACAGTACACAGCCTTGTGGAACACCAGCATTGACAAATTTAGGATCAGAGCATGCACCGTCGACGACGACCTTGATGCTCCGATCTGCCAAAAAGCTGGTGATCCAATTGCATAATTTCTCGGGAAGCCCATAAGAAGGTAGCTTCGAAAGAAGCGCTTTGTGCCATACCCGATCATAGGCCTTCGCTATGTCCAGACTGGCTGCAAGCGCCTCCCCCTTGGTCTCAACTGCTGCTGCCCATCTATGTGTCAGGTAAACTAGAAGATCACCGGCTGAGCGACCCCGACGAAAGCCGTACTGGCGGTCGCTAATCAGCCGATGCTCCTTTAGGTACCGCAGGAGCTGGCAGTTGATAATGGACTCCATTATCTTGAAGAACAAGGAGGTGATGGCTATAGGCCTGTAATTGGACGTATCCGAGCGGTTCCCTTTTTTAGGGATCGGGTAAACTAAAGCAGCCTTCCAGGATTTCGGGAATACGCCTAATGCATAGGAGTGCCGGAAAAGACGTGTTAGAACCGGTGCCAACTCCGGAGCACATGCCGGCAACACGATTGGAGGGATGCCATCGGGCCCATTCGACTTATGAATGTCCAAGGAAAGAAGTGCTTTGCGAACTGCACTTTGCCTGAACTTAACCTCAAGCATCGTACTGTCGCACCGCGGGATTGTCGGTGGTGAATTTCCTTGGTCATCCAGAGTCGAATTAGACGCGAAGAGAGAGCCCAGAAGATCGGCTTTCACCTTCGCAGCATGGGCCAACGAGTCATCCTCCGTGTGCAGGGGTGGAAAAGACGGCTTACAGAAATTCCCTAAGGCAGCCTTGGCGAGTGACCAAAACGCACGTGTTCCCGACGGGAGACGCGCCAGTCTCTCGCCAATTCTGCCAATGTGCTCCGACTTCGCTTTAGCAATAACACTTTTGAAGGACCTAGAGGCAGAGTTATACTCCTTTTTAAATGCGCTGGTATTTACATCACTAGACGCCGATGCGACAGCCCAGGCTTGGTAGCATTTCCGCTTTCGGCGTGAAGCCGTCTTGCCTCACGATTTTTTCCTTCACCGTTAAAGCAAGCGATAATTATAAATGAATATATACGTAACTTTAGAAAAGTCAGAGGTGTATGCCATTTAGCCTTTAACCCGTCATATTCATCTTGACAGTCTACCACATCCAACTATATAATTGCAGTTTTTTCATAAATTTGAAACCGTCATTATTTTAGCTAAAATCTGATGACTATACAATCTTATCTGAATCAGTGTTATGCTTATGATTATTAGTTAGCCTTATAGTAAATACAATTATACGTGAGAATTAATTATTTATATTTAAAATAATTTTATAAGGGTTGGCGAGTGGGTTCATTTTTCTAATAAAAAGGTATCAAAAACGAAAAGATCAGCACCCGCCCGTTTAAACAACGTAAATATAAAATTGATCACAAATTGTTTCACGTTGTTAACCTATCGCTGATAAAAGGATCGCAAATTGAAAAGTCGAGTTTTGTGTAATTGAATATTCACGATTCATTCGATTACTGCCAACATGAAAGAAATTTTAAAAAGTAATTCGATAAATCGAGTTGAAATTATTTGGAGAATGCGAACTGGCAACTTTGCGATTTTCGAAATAAGAAAAGTTTACGTAGAGGGAATTCTCAAATGGGCGGGAAAATGTATATTCTAATCTAAATATGAGATATTTTTGAAGTTATACTTCTTTAGGCGCGTTATGAAATTATATAACATGTAACATGATTAATGCACACTCTGAGAGTAGTTTGTTCAGAATAAGCGACTGAATCGATATTAACAATTTTTTAATAGACGATTTCTTTTCCATAAATAATTAACAGGTAAATAATAGTCCCCCTTTAATTTAACGTTCAAGACAAACATATGAGACATAACTCGATGCGATAAAGTCTTTTCTATAATAAAAGAACACTTTAAAAATCAAAGAATAAAGGACAATGGGTCAAGTGTCCCCACCCGTCAACAGGTTTGAAATTGGTCTCAATCGATTAATCTTAGTAAGGTGATGATTTATTGGTATGACGACAACAACGAAAAGTATTGAGTTTTTTTTTAAATTCACATTTTTGTTTTATATAGAAAATTTAATTTTTGCTGATTTTATTATATTACGCCGTGCTATAACATAGTATATAGGTGGTAGAGCTACATTATAATCATTTTTTTCTACAGCTTGAATCGCCTACCTCAATGGTATGTTACCGCTGTCTTACATAAAACCGACAAGGTTGCAGTTTTGCGGTAGCGACTCGCGTTCTCAATGAGACTACGGGGGACCTAACGAAGGCTTCGTCAACTTTTTTTTTATGCTGGCGCGGCAAAGTGACCACACTTCACCTCCAGATAGAGTAGCAAGAGACAGTCTATCCATCGCTACTCAACATAATCATGCCAGGCTGCTGTTTAGCTTCTTCACACTACGCCTAAAGGACCCAGGATCATAGGAAGGAGGGAACACTTCACTCTTGGTTCGGGCCGGGGTAGTTGATACCACGAAGCTGTGGCTCCGCAATATTACGCTTAATTCAGGTTTATTTTTGTTACTAGGTTATATTTAATACTGGCTAGTTTTTAAGTTTTTTTTTTGCCTTGATAGGCAGACGAGCAGACGGGCCACCTGATGGTAAGTAGTCACCGCCGCCCATAGACTTCTGCAATGCCAGGGCACAGCAAAGCCGCTGCCTACCGTTGAAGGACTACTCTTTTTAAGCCTCGTTTAAAGAAGGACATGTCATAGCGCTCAGGGAACACCGCAGCAGGGAGTTCATTCCAGAGCTTGCACGTACGTGGTAAAAATGAACGCTGGAAACGAACCGTGCTAGACGGAATCGTTTCCAGGTGGTATGGATGAACTCTGTTGCGGTGTCGGGTGGTGCGATGATAAAATGGAGATGTAGGCACCATTTTAAACAGTTCCTCGGAGCACTCCCCGTGGAACAAACGATAGAACAAGCAGAGAGACCCGAAGTCTCTCCGCAGCCCCAACGGTTCCAGACTATCCGTGATATCAGGATCCCCGACAATTCGAACGGCCCGCCTCTGTAAGGAGTCAAGTGGGTCTAGCAAGTATTTCGGGGCTCCTGCCCAGAGATGAGAACAGTATTCCACGTGGGGCCGGACTTGCGCTTTATAAAGCGCCAATCTATGGCCCGACGTGAAATACCGCCTCGCTCTGTTCAGGATCCCCAATTTTTTGCTAGCCAATTTGGCTTTGTCCTCCACTTGACTCCTAAACTGGACCAAGCTCGATATATTGACGCCGAGGATCCCAATACCCTCGGAAACCCGGAGAGTGACTCCTTGGAACTGTGGCGCCATGACAAATGGGTCCTTCTTTGCGGTGAATGCGCAAACTTGTGTCTTCGTGGGGTTGAAGTGAACTAGGTTCCTTTCACCCCATTCAGAGGCCCGCCCTAGAGAGCTCTCGATTTCCGACACAAGTTCTAACCGTCTTTCTTCCAAAGTGCTCCGATGGATACCCTGCTGGCCGGTGTATCGCACGTCGACATGCTATCGATAGACAGCATGTCATTGATATGCAGAATGAATAGTGTCGGCGACAACACCGAGCCTTGTGGAACGCCAGCATTAATGGACAAAGCGTGGGAGCAGTAGCCGTCTACGACGACTTTAATGCTCCGACCATCCAAAAAGCTAGCGATCCAGTTGCAGAGTCCCTCGGGGATTCCATATGATGGTAGCTTCGATAGAAGGCCCTCATGCCATACCCGATCAAACGCCTTCGCGATGTCTAGACCGACGGCCATAGCCTCACCCTTGCTCTCTATAGCCTCCGCCCAGCGATGTGTGAGGTAAACAAGAAGATCACCAGCTGAGCGACCGTGACGGAAACCGTACTGACGATCGCTAATCAGCTGGTGCTCCTCCAGATACCCCATAAGCTGGGCGTTAATTATTCTTTCCATGACTGTGTTTTACAAGTGTTTTATATTTTGTATAACATGTGTACGTCACTGGTTGAGTTCTATCGAAAACCAGCGCTGCAGTATGGGTTAGCCTGTGCTACAGCATGCAGCTGAATAGGGACCCCCATTGTCGGATCAATTATTATTATTGTAATTTTTGCATTTTTTTTAATGTGTTTTAACGTTCCGACAATAAAAAATCTTTTCTTACTTTCAACCCAGTACGCGTGGTTCTGGTATGGAAGGGAGAGGATGGGAAAAGATCAAACAATTCTTCAGAGCATTCGCCATGATACAGACGGTAGACACGCTAAGCGAGGAAATATCCCTACGCAGCTGTTACGGCTCCAGACTGTTACTCAAAAAATAAATAAAAAATAAAATTGCGGAATCGTCCCAGAGGTGCGAGCAGTATTCCATTCCCGGCCGCACCGGCGCTTTATATAAGCGGTAGAGCTGACCGGGCGTGAAAAACCACCGCACCCTGTTCAGGATTTCGACCCTTCGGGAGATGGCGGATATTACGCCCTCGATGTGACTTCTTGGATTAAGATCGCAGCGGATATCCATACCTAGGACACTAAGGTCATTCCGCATTGCGAGTGGAACACCCTGAAGAACGGGGATGGGAGAAAACTGGGATTTCTTGCACGAAAACGCGACCATGGAGTTTCTGGCCAGTTCTTCTCCATAGGATAACTGCATTCGGAACTCGCAGTAGTTTAATAAACTCTGAAGTTATTACAAGTTATTTAACTCTGTTAATTAATAACAAGTTATTTAATAAATTGTGATACTATATCTGAAGATAGGAGAGGGATGTATAAGCCCTCTCGACAGCCTCGACATGATAATTATCATTTGTATATTTTCCCGAAGGTTTAAATGTATACCTAATACTTACATATTATATTTGTAGAATGTACAGTAAAGTCAACGTTTGATAATCGTATCGTCTAATTATATTTTCTGGTGATTACATTACTGTCTCTCGCTACTTGATACTCTATCTGGACGGCACTGCGCTTACCACCAGGTGCAGTGTGGTCTCATTGCCGCGTCAAAAAAAAACTTACTCCAGCTAAACCATAATGGTTAATCAAAATAATGCACTATGATTTTAAAATGATCTAGAAAGAGTTCACATTGACATGTAACTGTCTCCAAAGGTTGACAACAGTCGTTAGTAAATATTATAATAAAATAGTATTATGTTTTTAATTCGTCTGATATCATTATTTTAAAAATATATGCAAAAAATAAGAACAACCATAAATGAATAGTTTTTCATAAGACAATCTTTATTTTAAATCTCTTTTGATATTTGTAAAAACAAAGTACTAAAAAGTATTCATGCCATCCATGCTATGAATGGCGGTCGTGTTGCACCACGTATGTAGGGTGTTTCTGTAATTGCCTAGGTTTTTAAACGTTTATGTCCAAACGGGACGTTTTTAACTAATGTAGTTCACGAGCTCCGATAATATTTTTGCTATTGCTATCATCTGTTGTGGAAAGATTTTAACTTCTGCAATTACACAGAGTACTAAACATATACGATTAAACAAGACGTCTTCAACTATTACATTTTCCAAGATCCAGTTTATCTTTCCTTTCCCTACCATCATCAGATCAGCATCAGATTTTGTACTATAAATATGCCAAAGATTCTATGCTCAAATATCCAAACAGGCTGTTTTAGCTATTGATAGTTCCTAAGGTTTAGTTACTTGGCGAACAGTTTCTGGTGAGATTGCCTATCAAATGTAACAAAATGTTACGCGACCATATTTCTTTATATATTTATTAAATGTATGTCAAAATACT
This sequence comes from Laothoe populi, assembly GCA_905220505.1. NCBI lineage: Eukaryota > Metazoa > Arthropoda > Insecta > Lepidoptera > Sphingidae > Laothoe > Laothoe populi. The sequence continues at coordinate 8,935,645 of HG992173.1, forward strand.
GCCTTTGTGGCGTAGTTGTAATTGCGCATGCGTTACGATTGCTGTGCTGAGGTCTCGGGTTCGATCCCCGGGTCGGGTAAAGTGATATTGGGTTTTTCTACCTAGAAATACTCAGTATTAACCCGGAGTCTGGAATGGTGCCCGGTGTGGCGATAGGCTCGCCCCCTATCACATTATGGGACCGAAATTCGGCGAAAAGTGGGTGTACTGGTTACACCTCTGCCTACCCCTTCGGGGATTACAGGCGTGAGTGTATATGTATGTATGTCAAATTAGTAAAAAAATGCAATAAAATAGCAGTTTACTAAGAACATTTTTAATTTATGTTTTTTTTTATTTTGTCAGGAATCTCCATTGATTTATTAAATTTAAATGATGTGGTAAGAGTTTTTATAGTACACTTAATAATAATGTATATGTATGGTGTCTGTTGGTGGGTGGGGACAGGGCTCATACAAATTCGCCCATTGTCCTTTAATTACGAACTGTATGTCGAAAATAGTATAGCTAATTTCATAAAAAACAATATTTATATTCATCGCAGTCTAATTTCAATACAATAATTATGATTGTAATAATATTTTTAAATTGAGGTGAGGATGTGCGTTATTCCCGTTACACGTAGTATATATATATATACTACTATATATTTAATATAAATATATATATTTTTAAGATGTATAACAAGTACACACACCCATTTTTTATTTTGAGATTTACTTTTCATCCTTTGTAAGAAAATTCCAGGATGTTACAAGACAGTAAATAATAATAATTTAGGAACAAGCCGTTTTCAGACTTAACTAATTCAGAAAAATATTAAAGGTGCAAAATATATACAAATAGTATATATTACAAAATATTTCCTTTACATGTGTATAGGCATATAAATAAATACAGGTACGTACCTATCTACCAAAAATACTTATTGAAATTGGCGGGAAAATGATATTTCTCTACCACAGATAACAAATTATACATTCGCCCTTTTTTCAACGATAAAAAGAGGTTTTGATTTATGCCAAAAAGTATTAAGAAATTCAATTTTGTAATTCAAAAAGGCGCGTCGCGTAGCCGAGTTCAGCAAACCGTCTCGATTCAATTTAGCGCCGTGTTAGACAGAGACCCACCGAAATGTGAGTTTATTGCATTTCCTCACTTTGATCTGTTTCCCTCATCTTTGAAATGCTTTGATTGCTTTTTATGTCATCATAATTTTCATTAGGGATTTTTTATTGACTCCGTGTGGTCGGATGGACATTTGGGGTTGCTGTATCGCGGCTGTTTTATGATGATTGTGGGTAGACAGGGCGTAATTTTTACTGTACATATTAAAATCAATAAATAGCTTCTTTTATTCGCTTGTATAATAAAACATACAGGTCACTATAATACTAGCCCTGTATTAAACATTGTCCCACTGCTGGGCACGGGCCTCCTCTACTAATGAGAGGGGTTAGGCCTTAGTCCACCACGCTGGCATAATGCGGGTTGGTAGACTTCTCATACCTTCGAAAAACTCTCAGATATGCAGGTTTCCTCACGATGTTTTCCTTCACCGTTAAAGCAAGCGATAATTAACATTTTAATACACACATAACTTTAGAAAAGTCAGAGGTGTATGCCACTTGGGTTTCGAACCTACGACTTTCGTCTTGACAGTCCGTACCGCAACCAACTAGGCTATCGCTGCTTGATACAGATCACTAACTTGATGGCAAATTTCGCATGTTCATATTCAATAAAAAGTGTCCGGTGTGAATTGAGGTATCACATCATGGGACGGTCATAAGCTCCTCGAAATGTGTACTAGTTATACATCTGCCTACCCATATGGGGATTATACATATATTAAAAGTATACGGCAATGTCCCAAGCTCAACGTTTTCAGACGAGCTTAGAATTTTTAGACCACAAGATTGTTTACTAGTATTATTATTATCAGCCATGGTCGTCCCACTGCAGGGCAAAGGCCTCCCTACCCTCTTTCCACTCGTCTCGACTTTGAGCTGCAGTATGCCAATCCCTTAAGTGGGAGTCAAGCTCATCTCGCCATCGCCTTCTGGGCCGTCCTCGTCGCCGCTTTATCTGTTTGTATTACCATTCAGGCAAATAAAAACTTGACCCTCCTTTCTTAGACAGTTGGGTAAAAAGACTCTGACAATAAAATCATATTTACGCATACACCCTCGAAAATGATGTAACATTGTATATCATCAAGCCCTCGAAATCCCGCAAAGGGGCCGTCAGAGAGCTGTATAGAAACAAATCCCTTTCGAGAGGCAGTGAGGCGCGAGGTTGGCGCAACTGTCCGCTTCGTCCTCGTCGCCGCTTTATCTGTTTGTATTACCATTCAGGCAAATAAAAACTTGACCCTCCTTTCTTAGACAGTTGGGTAAAAAGACTCTGACAATAAAATCATATTTACGCATACACCCTCGAAAATGATGTAACATTGTATATCATCAAGCCCTCGAAATCCCGCAAAGGGGCCGTCAGAGAGCTGTATAGAAACAAATCCCTTTCGAGAGGCAGTGAGGCGCGAGGTTGGCGCAACTGTCCGCTTCGAACCCCAGTCCCTACTACTCCACGCTACTTACATGTTAAAGAATCCATAAATAATAGAGTTGACGTGTGCAACGATTGGGTTACTTGGTGTTGCTAGGTGATAAAACAGTGTAGACTTGGTAGTCTTTATTGGAAATTCATTTTTAATTATTTTGTTGTTTTTGATAGCCAAGAACGATGTATTAAAAGACCTTGTAACTAGCCCCATAGGAATATATGGGGCTAGTTACATGTTAGTTTATTTATTTGTTTTTAAGAAGGCTACAGACTAATAAAAAAAATCTGTTTGATAACAAAGAATTTCCAGTGCCTCCATATTTGGAATTTGTAAAATTAGTACACGAAAATATACCCCTATGTATGTGTTTTTTTGTGTACTAATTTGACAAGAAAATCAATTTTTTTAGATTGAGGTAGAGCATATAACAAAGAAGGATTTGCAGTTGAATTTGAATATTCTAAAATTATATATATTTTTTCTTTTTATCCTGGCACAGCAAAGTGACCACACTGCACCTGATGGTAAGCGGAGTGCCGTCCAATTAGAGTATCGATACACAATCATGCCGGCCTGCTTCTATTATTTTGTGAGCTCTATAAAAGTCATAACATATTATAATATCTAACAGGTATATCATAAATCAAGTTTCATTAGGATTGCAATTTGTGTGGGTATCTTAAATGTTACATTTCCATAATATTTATCTATTGTATATTTTATTTCGATATATATCTAGATTTACTATTTAGGTATTAGTACAAATGTCAATTGATTGACATATGCAGAGGATATAAACTATGTAACAAATATTGTAGGTCATTTGGGACGTGTAGTTTATCTATAAGTAGTATTTTTATGCCGGTATTATTAGAATCAGAAATTGAATTTACAGAAATAAACGTCTGTAATTTTTTTAATTTAATGTGGTTACTTACTGTGGTTAGTTTTAAGACAGAACTAGTTATTTCATTTAACATGAATTAAAATATCTTAAAAAAAAAACTGACTTATAAGAAAGACTGTCTCGATGGTGCAGTTGTAATTAGTAAAATTGTTAATTAACACGGTAAAACTGTGCTGAGGTCTCGGGTTCTATCCCGGGTCTGGTAAAAGTGATATTGGGTTTTCCTATTACGATGTACAATATCAGCCCGGAGTCTTGAATTGTGGCATCTCATCATGAGATGGTCTGACTATAAATTGAAAAACATACATTTTTACTGACTATTAAATTTTTAGACCAATAAAATTTGTACGCTTGCAACACCACACGACCCCTTGCAAATCTCTCGTCTATGGTGCACCTAATGCCCCATTGTCTGTGGTGCGGATTTATTATTCATTTCACTAATACATCTGACTGTTATTAGTTTTGTATTTCTTAGGCCCCTTTGAGTAACGGAATATAATTTATAATCATTTAGTAAGTTGGTATATTTCTGGTGTAACATTTAATTTTCATTTTATTATTGCTGGAGCAAATGAAATTTAGGCAATATTAACTTAAAATATTTCCTTAAACTACATATACATATAGACTCAAGCCTATAATCCTCGAAGGGGTAGGCAGAGGTATAACCAGTACATCAACTTTTCGCCGAATTCATTACGGTCCTATAATGTGATAGGAGGCGAGCCTATCACCATACCGGGCCCAATTCCAGATTCCAGGCTGATACTGAGTATTTCTAAATAAAAGAACCCAATATCACTTTACCTGATCCGGGGATCGAACCCGAGATTTGTTACTGAAACATAAATATAAATACACACATAGTTCTGTTCTACTACGGAAAACCTGTAGCGTGGGTATCCACAACTAGGGACTATGGTCCCACAACACCCAGACCCAAAACAAATATTTATGTGATCATACATTTGTCTCAGTGCGGGAATCGACCCCACATGGAGTATTGTTCTCACCTCTGGACGGGAGCCCCCCAGTACCAGCTACTTCCATTTGACCGCATTCAACGTAGGGCAGCTCGGATTATCGACGATCAAACTCTTTCCGATCGGCTTGATCCATTGGCTCTGCGTAGAGATGTTGGATCACTCTGCATCTTCTACCGCATTTATGATGGGGAATGTTCCGAGGAATTGTTTGGATTGATCCCGGCCGCTGAATTTCACCATCGGACATCGCGCCAAAATATAAAATTCTATCCACACCACCTCGATGTCCAGCGTTCCACAACAGCGCGATTTTTACGGCATTTTCTGCCACGCACAACCACTCTGTGGAACCAGCTGTCGCCGGCGGTCTTTCCGAACCGTTACGACCTGGGAACCTTCAAGAAGAGAGCATATTCTTTCCTGAAAGGCCGGCAACGCATTTGCAAGCCCTTTGGTGTTGCAGATGTTCATGGGCGGCGGTGATCACTTTCCATCAGGTGAGCCTCCTGCCCGTTTGCCCCCTTTTTCCATAAAAAAAAACGAACCCACAGCCTCTCGTTTCACAGCTGGCAACTCGCTCTCAGCGCCACGGAGGCTGTCGATAGTACCTAAGAGAGGTCCAGACTATTCCAGGTATATTACGAAGTGCTGTGTTTATTTTTACAAGAAAACTGTAAAATAGACATCGTATTTGCTCGAACAGTAAATTCTAGGAATAGGTTTTTTGCTAGAGCTATTACAAAGAAACGTTAAAAATATTCATATTTTTCACCTCTCATCCTCTCGTTTTAGGCTAAAAATAAATACTCATTATTTTTTCTCCTGGCAAGGATTTTTTGCAAAAAGGGTAATACAATAAATTGAACAAAAAAAATCCTAAAGAAACTGACAGGGTTTTTATCATAGCACCGCAAAGTAACCATACTGCACCTGATGGTAAGCGCAGTGCCGTCCAGTTAAAGTATCGACTTATCAATTCGGGTTGACTTAGAACCTATGACTTTCGTCTCGGCAGTGCGTTCACCCACCTAGGCTATCACATATTATACTTTTTTACTTTTACTAAAAAACCCAATTGGAACATAAATGGACTCTCAGAAAGCTATTTAACCCATAAATACTGATTTAGTTTAAATTAATATAGAAAAACCAACTAAAGACTTGAAATCTATCGAACCCCACTCCCTAGAGTCGTCACCCTCAACAGAAAGTTAATAATAAGGCGTGTAAAGTACATCGCGTTCGTAGTTTAATATAATGATCGGCATGTGGCCACTCGAACCGAGAGCTACAGCAAATGTTGCCTCTTCAGATATTAATACCGCCACTTGTTCTGCGGTTTTGTAAACAAAAATTGTATATTAAAAGTTCTACATAATGGTGGCGCAGTTGTAATTGCGCATACTTTTTTTTTAATAAATACCACCCAAGAGTCACATACATAGCACCGACCCACACTAAGATACGAGTCTTGTGTTGTGGGTATCAGGGCTTACGAGAGACGCACGGTCTCACAACACCCAGACCCCGGACACAAATATCTGTCACAAACATTTGTCCCGGTGTGGGAATCGAACCCACGACCTCTCGTTTCACAGCCGGCTACTCGCCTACTGCGCCGTGGAGGCTGTGCTTTACTGATGTCTCGGGTTCGATTCTTGGGTTAAAGTGATAATGGGTTTTTCTATGTAAAAATACTGGGTATCAGCCCGCAGTCTGGAATAGAGCCCGGTATGGCGATAGGCTCGCTCCCTATCAAATTATGGGACCGTAATAATTCGGCGTAAAATGAGTGTACTGTTTACACCTCTGCCTACCCCTTCTATATATTGGTTATACTATAGATTGGTTAAAAAAACACGCTTAGAGAAAAAATTTTTTTTTTAGTGCCTCGATAGGCAGACGAGCAGACGGGCCACCTGATGGTAAGTAGTCACCGCCGCCCATAGACTTCTGCAATACCAGGGCACAGCAAAGCCGCTGCCTACCGTATAATTTTATTACTTAAAAAAGTTTGCTAACAAAGTTCCAATAAGAGTTTAAACTTTTTTCTAAGAAGAGATGCATTCTCTTTCTCGCAAAGCCAGTGTCAATATTAATCGGGAGTCTATTTGAATGTATTTCTCGCCGTCATAGGGTAAAGTCACGACTGCAAAATTTATTTAAAATGCAGAAAAAAATTAGAAATATAAATGTTAAATCTGTTATGCTCACTTTTAGCTTGGTGTGATCTCCATAGAAGAAATATATAATAATACCAGCCCTGTATTAAACACTGCCCCACTGCTGGGCACGGGCCTCCTCTACTAAAGGTAAGGCCTTAGTCCACCACGCTGGCCTAATGCGAGTTGGTAGACTTCACATACCTTCGAAATTCTTATGAGAATTCTCAGGTATGCAGGTTTCCTCACGATGTTTTCCTTCGCCGTTAAAGCAAGCATTAATTAACATTTAATACACACGTAACTTTAGAAAAGTCAGAGGTGTATTCCATTTGGGTTTCGAACATACGACTTTCGTCTTGACAGTCCGTACCGCAGCGAACTAGAAGAAATATATGTTGGTACTTAATTGTGACAGATGCGCCAATTATGGCGGTAGTCTTTCTAAACATGGAGAGGTAGTATCAATGTCACATGTCAGTAGGTATTCTAGAACAAAACTGCCGCCATAGGCGAAAAGGTACATCTTAACAATGTATGTGTGACTGTTGGGTGTTATTTATTATTATTATATTATTCTGGAATTTTCTAGGAAAAGAGAGACTAATTTTCTTTTAAGAATAATTCTGATATAAAATATTATGATTTATAATAATATATTTTTTGGCAATAAACATACATATACATTCACGCCTGTAATCCCTGTAGGGGTAGGTAGAGGTGTAACCAGTACACCCTCTTTCGCCGAATTTATTATGGTCGCATAATGTGATAGGAGGCGAGCCTATCGCCAAAAATAAATAAAAAAACCCAATATCGCCTTACCCGACGTGGGATCGAAGCCGAGACCTCAGCACAGCAGTTTTAACGCATTATAACTACGCCACCGAGGCATCTATTTATTTTCCTTATTTCAAAAATTCTTAAGGCAGTACAATGACTTTGGAAGGTAACTTTATGGTTAAGAATCAAAGTAAGCTACTATTTAACCAATGAAAGCTTTGTTTAATCCATAGACATTGAGAACTGGATTAAGCAATATCCTCACAAAATTGACCACTTTGCAGAAAGAGACAAAGCGACTGTGCGGCCAATACCTATTTCTTTTCGCTCCTGCAAGTCTGTGACGTAGAACAATCAAAATTCAGGAAAAGACAACTGCTGGCCGCACGTTCGATTTATCTCTCACATTCTTCTGCCCGTATTCACTTAATAGTTGGATAGAGAGCGCTTAATTCATTTTCTATGTCTATAGTTTAATCTCTATCGAAAAGTCAACGTGCAGTCATGATGTGCATGTTACGTCACTTGCGAAAAAAGGTTTAAAAAGTTAATGATTTTTTATTATTAAGATAAGATTATTAAATACGACAAAAGACAATATATTTCCTTGTTTATTGATTAAATCATGTGTAACCTTTTATAAATCAGATGTATTTGTTATATCAACACGTCTAATACGTTAAATTTGTATAAATGCAACAGTAAAATGTACAATTTATTGTCATCTTAACATGTCCGCCATTTTGAAATGTCAAAGAAAATGGTGTAATGTCAAATGTTTTTTTAAAATCACTGATGCAGTTTTATAAATAGAATCTTTATTTAGATTAAGATGCAGTAAAAACAAAACCACCACAGTCAAACATTGCCCATTTTTTTATGTACTGTTTAAATGACGGGACATCTAGGTCTCTTGCTCCACCTAGAACACCATCAAGCTGTGGAACAGTTTGCCAGCTACCGTGTTCCCTTCTTCCTATGATCCTGGGTCCTTTAGGCGTAGTGTGAAGAAGCTAAACAGCAGGCCGGCATGATTGTGTTGAGTAGCGAGGGATAGACTGTTTCTTGCTACTCTATATGGACGGCACTGCACTTACCATCAGGTGCAGTGTGGTCACTTTGCCGCGCCAGAATAAAAAAAAACTGAATTAAAAAGTTTTCAAAGTTAAAATTGTATCGAGTAGCGAGGTATAGTTGTCTCTCGTTGCTTGATACTCTAACTGGACGGAATTTCTTTTTCTAATAAAAACTACTTCTTCTTCTCTCTCTTTCTTTATCGGAAAGACTGATCATTTGTGTTGTTTTTAAAAATAAACGACGAGGGATTTCAAAAATAGAATGGGATAAGGAAAAATGGAGTCTGTGTTTTGACATGTGAAAGCACATTGTAAAGTCACGAGAATACTAGTAAATTAAATTTACTAATTTTACGTGTTCACAGATGTTATTGAACTTATTTCTAAAACCGATCAAATTCTATTATTCCATTTTTCCTAAACCTTAGTGTGATCCAACCTTGACACTGGCAGAATCATGTATAAGTGGAAGCCATAAATTTTAAAAAAGAAGAAGAAGAAATTTACTAATTAATTTACTTTAAATATTAATATTATAGTAATAATATATTTGTATATATTATAGTAACTAATATTATAGTAAATTACTTTGGGTTGCATGCCTAACAATGTGGTATTGCGCCAAAGGTCGTACACATGTGTACTAACTAATAAGATTTAAAGCTACATAAATATACAAAAAATATAATTATTTACAATTGTTTTTGAACTTTTACTAAATATCTAATATAAAACATGTAACATGATTAATGCACACTCTGAAAGTAATTTGTTCAGAATAAGCGACAGAATCGATATCAACAATCTTTTAATAGACGATTTTTTTCCAATAATAATTAACACTCAGGTAAATATTAGTCACCCTTTAATTTAACGTTCAAGACAATCGAAACTGATACATATCTCGATGCGATAAAGTCTTTTATAAATGCAATAATAAACGAACACGTTAAAAAATCAAATAATTAAAATTACGAACTTTATGTCGATAATTAGTACAACTGATTTCATAAAAAACAATATTTATATTCATCGCAGTCTAATTTCAATACATGAATTATGATTGTAATAATATTTTTAAATTGGGGTGTCTGAGGATGTGCGTTATTCCCGTTACACGTAGTATAAAAAACGATTTTTCAAAAGTGCTCACGCAATCCACATGCACGCAAAACATAATTTAATATGGACAAATGTCCAGGTTTTAAATTTGTGCCCAATATGACGGCTCTATCACTGAACGGATACAATTTCGCCAAACAATTGTCAATGTTAATTCAATTTTTGCCCCTAATTTATATTCCTATGTCAACTACTTAGTATTATTTTTTAACCGTCTTCAAAAAAGGAGAAGAATCTTTTTTTTATGTATGTTACCCGATTACTCGAAGACGCCTGGACCGATTCGAGAAATTCTTTTTTTGTTTAAAAGGGTTTACTTCCCAGGTGGTCCCATTTGGCACCAAGTCAGGATCTAATGATGGGATCTCAGAAAAATCAAAGGCAACCCTCAAATTTTATAGTGACGCATAATTTGTTTTTTATTGAAGTCGGTGTACTTTTTATTTCATTTAAAAATTAATGTGTAATTTTTCTAACTTACATTTTGTTTTGTACGGTCATTTCTGTTAAGGAACTGTTTGCGTCTAATATGTGTGTCTCTATCTGGACGGCACTACGCTTACCATCAGGTGCAGTGTGGTGTGCACTTTGTCGCGCCAGAATAAAAAAAAAATTATATTGTTTAGTTTGTAATTGTACCTTTCATCTCTGTCTACTCCCGCAGATACACGCGTGAGCCTACTAGTTCTTGTGGATCCTCGCATACGGCCATGTTGAATCAGTGTTACGTAACGCCTAATTCAGATTCGTATTCTTAATTACATACCATCGATTGTATACGTATGTGTGATATATATAGGTGCAGAGTGCGCGTTCGAATACAGCCTTCGTGGGGGATTCTGCACATTTCGGGGGTTTCACATATCTATAGTTTAGAAATAGTATAAAATTGATACCTATTGACTGCCTCGGTGGCGCAGTTGTAATTGCGCATGCGTTACGACTGCTGTGCTGAGGTCTCGGGTTCGATCCCCGGGTCGGGTAAAGTAGTATTGGGTTTTTCTATCTAGAAATTCTCAGTATTAGCCCGGAGTCTGGTAAATGTGCCCGGTATGGCGATAGGCTCGCCCCCTATCACATTATGGGACCGAAATTCGGCGAAAAGTGGGTGCACTGGTTACACCTCTGCCTACCCCTTCGGGGATTACAGGCGTGAGTGTGTGTATATGATACCTATTATATATGTTTCAATATTGTAGTACATTTATCATGCGCCCCGCTAGAGTGGAACTCTTTGCCGGAAACTATATTTCCCGAAAATTATAACCTGGGTATCTTCAAGTCAAGAGTGAATAGGTATCTTCTAGGCAAGCGTGCTCCACCGTAGACCACATCATCACTTACCATCAGGCGAGATAGAGGTCAAACGCAAGCCAATTTCGATAAAACATTTTTTTTAAATAGTTACTTTAATAGCGACCATATTGTATTAGGTTTGACTACCTGTAAATATATTGTACAAGATAAATAAATAAATATTGACAGACTCCGTGGCGCAGTAGGCGAGTAGCCGGCTGGCAAACGAGAGGCCGTGGGTTCGATTCCCACACCGGCACAAATGTTTGTGTGACAGACAGATATTTGTGCTCGGGGTCTGGGTGTTGTGAGACCGAAAGTCTGTCGTAGTTCCTCAACACAAGACTCGTATCTTAGTGTGGGATCGGGGCTATTTGTGTGACTGTTATTGTTTAAATAAATAAATAATAATAAATACATTTTTGAAATGAAAACTTCTTTAGGCACGTTGGGCACTTTTGGATTGCAAAAAGCACTTCAAAAAGCACTCGCGTGACAGTCTCTTTATGTTTTACTTTCCACATAAGCTTGCCTATTAAGTTCTATAAGTATTGACAAGTAATCATATACAAAAAAAGTGACTACATTTTTATCCTGGCAAGGCAAAGTTACCATCTGCATCTGATGGTAAGCAAAGTGACAATAGGGTGTTTGACTGGTGTAACCAAAAAATATAAAACTGCACTAGGAGAAAGGATAGTGGGCAAACATATTTATTAAATACATTTTTTTATTTTAAATGTATTATAAACATTTTATTTTCGTCATTAAAATTTAGAATTTTTAATCTGTATCACTCGGTGCCAAAAACGTAGCAATACCGGCCGCCATTACTCGTGACGACGTCGCACATAAACATTGCATCCTACGACAAATAAAATTGTAAGGAAGAACATATTTTTCGATGTGTAAACGTGTGGAAACGTGTTAATTTCGTCTTCAAGTCTTCTATAAGAATGGAAGAAGGCATTACAAGGGCTGATAGTCGAAATCTGCCACTTCTTTCTTAAAACTTTGGATTTTGGCACATGGATGAACAATTTATCGTGATTTAGTGTTGAGTTTTTACACAAAGGCATTGAACAATATTTATATGCTAGCTCATTCATTTTTGTGGAAAAACTAGAGATAAATGCAAATAATTTGTTATGTTGTTAGGTGTCACGAATGTTTGTAGATGTGCGATGACGTCACATAGAGATAATGTCACGTGATAACGCGTTTTAGCGCGAAATTATATATGAAAAAATTAAATCACGGATTTTATATAAATTGAGTATATTTCAATAATAAAAATATTACGGGGGCTATAAGTGAAGAGTCCTCTATCGATGTCCATCAATCTTCAAAAATTGTCAAATACCCTATTAGAGTATCAAGTAGCGAGAAACAATCTGTCCCTCTCTATTCAACACTATCATGCCAGCCAGCTGTCTAGCTCGCATAACGGCACAGTAATGACCATTCTTAGAAGTGACGTCACGGCTTATATCATGCATCATTTTACTGTCATTTGACAATTACCCCTTCCAGCAGATTTGAATGGCGTCTAATTTACTTATTTTTGTTCGGATTCATAAAATTCTTTCGACAATAGGTTAAGGTAATGTAACTTGTTGATTAAATTAATTTAAAAAAAATCCATGCGTTACGACTGCTGTGCTGAGGTCTCGGGTTGGATCCCCGGGTCGGGTAAAGTGATATTGCGTTTTTCTATTTAGAAATACTCAGTATCCGTCTAGAGTCTGGAATTGTGCCCGGTATGGCGATAGACTCGCCTCTTATCACATTATAATGTGATAAGAGGCGAGAATAATTATTGGACCGTAATAAATTCGGTGACTAGTGGCTTTATTGGTTACCCCTTTAGGGATTACAGGCGTGAGTGTATATGTTTATACATCTATCATATCATGGGACTGAAATACACACGGGGAACTTCACATGTAAGTAAAGTAGTCTGCGTATCCCTTTCGTGATTCCAAGCATGAGCTTAATATGATCGTGTGTAAAATCATTACCATTTCTCATTGTTTTTGAGAGTTCGTTTTTATATTATAGTAAATTAATTATAGCCAAAAAGTGAATATTGCCAGTTTTATGTGTAAATATAGTATAAAAGAATGGTCTTTACTTAGTGACAATTTTATATGGCTTTCGGGGCGCCATTTATTTGTATGAAGTCTCATACATGCCAGTATAAATATTCCGGATATTAAATTTTCCGTAAATATTCTTTACTCTGTCAACTGCCTTTAGTATAGTCCAAATAGTACTTAATTCGTTAGTCAATTAAATAAATAAAAAAAAAGTATGTTAGATACAAGGCAGACATATTATATCTATCCGGAGATTTTAAATTTCTATTACTTCTACGAAAACATGGCAGAATAAAGATAATAAATAATGAAAAATAAATTCAAAATTAATTTATAGAATTGTAGAATGGCCACGCTACGCGCAGCAGCCGTCAGTGAAGTGGGGCGCGGCGTGCGGGCAGAAGATAAGCGGCTTAACTCCGCACTAGAGCGAGACGTAATCACACCACAGCCGCACGCGTACGACAGAGACAGCAACACATCTCTATATACAGCTGCGAATATCACAGTGTACACTCGCCTCAACACGTTCCAAATTCAAACGTAACAAGTCAAGTGCGAGCTGTGCTATTGTGGATTTTCTAACTGGCATTACTGGGTAAGAATTTGGAAAGCCGCCATTGGTGGGTTACCCATCGGGGTTGCCGCAGTAAAATAAAAATAAATTTTCCGGGGAATATCTAAGGTACAAGTAAAGTTTGCCTTCGTTGCGTAGTTATAAGTGTGTAAGGGTAGTAACCACCCCTGAACAGCTAATTTTGAAGAACTCTAACCGAGTTTGTTGAAGACTTGGCTCTCATTTTTACTCTGTTGGCGTTTATTCTGTTTGCTTCGTGTTTTTCTATGTTTACGATTTACATTGTATTGAGTTATTTATTGTTTGACGATATGTATTTTCATATTCGTGTTCATGTTTCTAAGGATTAGTAGGATTCAAATTCTTTAAGTCATTTTCTTGAATATCATTTTATACACATAGTGCCGGTGTATTTGCATGACGTAATGTTTAATGCTGCCAGTTGTAATTGCGCATGCGTTACGGCTTCTGTGCTGAGGTCTCGGGTTCGATCCCGGATCGGGTAAAGTGATATTGGGGTTTTGTATTTAGAAATACTCGGTATCAGCCCAGAGTCTGGAATTGTGTCCGGTATGGCGATAGGCTCGCCCCCTATCACATTATGGGATCGTAATAAATTTGGCAAAATTGGGTGTACTGGTTACACCTCTGCCTACCCCTTCGGGGATACAGGCGTGAGGGTTTATGTATGTAATGATTAATCTAGTAATGTTATGTCTCTAAAAACTCGACATTTAGTATATTTACAGCCTCCGTGGCGCAGTTGGCGAGTAGCCGGCTGTGAAACGAGAGGCCGTGGGTTCGATTCCCACACCGGGACAAATGTTTGTTTGACAAACGGATTGTGTCCGGGGTCTGGGTGTTGTGAGAGGGTGCGTCTCTCTAGGTCCCTGATACCCACAACACAAGACTCGTATCTTAGTGTGGGATCGGGGCTATGTGTGTGATTGTTGGGTGTTATTATTTATAGTTAGATTGCCCTGTGCTTATCATCAGGTGCAGTGTAGCATCCTAGTCCATATCTATAGTCTAAAAAACCCGCCATAGTAGCACACGCAAGTCCGGGATCAGCCAGTGTACATCCGGTTTCTGTCGGGGGTCTAAAATTGGGGCACGATCTTTGGCCGTTTGTTTTGCTTCGAGTACTCTGAAACTAGAACCCTTGACCGCTTCTTCACCTTCTTGCCCATGGCGTAGTGTGAAGAAGCAGGCCGGCATGATTGTGAGATGGCTAGACAGGCGCCACGGTGCGCCAACGTTCCGGCTGACGCAGGTACTGACGGACCACGGGTGTTTCGGTTCGTTCCTGTGTCGGATCGGAAAGGAGGTGTCTGCCGTGTGCCACCATTGTGGCAACTGCCACGAGGACACGGCCCAACATACGTTGGAGGAGTGCCCAGCCTGGGACGAAGAGCGCAGCGCTCTCAGAGCAGTCGTCGGAGGAGACCTCTCGCTGCCGGCCGTGGTGTCGTCCATGGTCTCCAGCCGGAGGTCCTGGCGTGCGGTGGCCCACTTCTGCGAGAACGTCATTTCGCAGAAGGAGAGTGCCGAGAGGGATCGGGAACGAAATGATCCCTCCCGCCGCCAGAGAAGACGTAGGAGGCGCCGGGTGGACGACTGACCGGCGTCTCCCGCCCTGTGGAACGGGGGCGTTTGAATTCCACCACGGTAACCCCTGCCTGTCGTACGAGGCGACTAATAGGGGCCATCGGGGGTCGCGGGCTCGCAGCGGGGGGCTGTCAGCCCGAATCGATGCACTCCCAGTTTCGGAGCATCGTGCGACCCCGAGATGGACGGCAGCGCGTGTGGTAAGGCCTCGTTCGCTGTCGTTGTTCGGTGCGCGGGGGCTCCTAAGCCCTTCCATGGAGATGGGCTGCTACGCAGCACCGCGCAGGGGCGGTTCCGGCAGCAATTCTAGCACTCCTTAGAATACCCCGGGATCGCTCCGTAAGCGCCGAAGAAGGCCACCGCGGGGTTTTAGCTGGTAGTGTCGGGTGGGGTGTACATAGGGGGTAGGGACTCGGCCCAGCGGCTGCCCGGATAGCCATCATCCGGGCGAGGGGGATGCTGGGTCGTAAGACCGGCTAGTCCAGCATAACCGTTTTATTCTTATTCCGCTTCCCCCCGGAGCGGGCGGTAGTAATAAAACGCTTTCCCCGCGACAAAAAAAAAAAAAAAAAAAAAAAAAAAAAAAAAAAAAAAAAAAAAAAAAAAAAAAAGGCCGGCATGATTGTGTTGAGTAGCGGGGGATAGATCGCCTCTCGATACTCGATGCTCAAATTGGATCGCACTGCGCTTACCATCAGGTGCAGTGAGGTCACTTTGCCGTGCCAGTATAATTTTTTTTTTAATGCAATTTGTCTGGAAATTTACGAAGCTGTTCGTTGTGTTCGTGTATCCTATACTACAGTGCTATGCTAAAACGGGTCTAGCTAAATTGTTTATTCACACTGCTCCATCTGCACTATAACTATAAAATAAATACAAAAACCGTAAATACAAAAAACTAGTTACAGAGATATCCACTGAGCTAGATTAACTGAGTTGTATTAAAAGTAATAGTCTTTCGTGAGTACTATTGTATCAAATAATGAAAAATGGAATAAATTAAATATATACATATAAGTAAAAAAGTTAAAATATGCCTATAAATGGTGTGGGTAGTACAATCCATACTAATATGATAAATGCGAAAGTAACTCTGTTTGTTTGTTTGTTTGTTTGTTACCTCTTCACGACTAAACGGCTGAATGGATTGTAATGAAATTTGGTAAGGGAATAGATTATATCCTGTAGAAGGACATAGGCTATCTTTTTTCTCAAAACACAACTTTGAAAGGGGTCAAATAAGACTTCAATATTTGTATGGGAAATCTATCATTCCTCAAGTTAGGGATCTGAAAATTCATATTAAGGCTTTGGGTAGGAAATAGAGAAATACGTGTTTCAACGTTTTTGAAAAATCATCCCTGAAAGGGGCAAAGGAAAGTGAGGTTAAACTTATGAGGTATTCTTTAGATGCAATCTCAAGATTCAGGCACAACAACTGAGAGGCTGGACAATCGCTACAGGTGCCTCAGTGTAGAGGACAACTCCTTGGATTGTATACTTCTGCTCCCGAAAATAACCTCCACGCGTGCGGAGCCGCGAGCAACAGCTAGTAATGTATAAATATGTATTAACACTTTTAGTTAAGATTTATTGTACTGCTGTTTGTTGTTCCTAATAAAGTGAAAAAAAAAACTATACATCGGTATAAAGAAAGTTAAAGCGTCACATGAAGCGTTGTGACGTAGACCCATCACAGTGGGAGACACTGGCTACAGACCGGCCACAGTGGAGGAGACTATCCCGCCCACACACCCGCCATTGTAACTCCTGTTTAACCAGGATCGACAATAGCACGCATTTTTTCGACACCGAGTAATGAAACTCGGCGAGTCTCTGGGAATGCTTTATAACTGTCTTTTATCCCGCAACGAAATTAATCAAATAGAAATACAGGGAGGAGTTGGAGGAGTATCGTAACCTCTAAGGTCCAGGTATTCGAGGATAAAAGAAAAGTGGAGCTCGACGCTACTACGAGCTAAAGCCAACCGCGGTCATATCCTACAACTATGTCGGAGGAGTGTTAACGTGCGGTGTTTGTGCCGCAAATTCACTGCGAAGATTGGTTACATCAGTCACTTGAGAGCGCATCAGAGACATGGCGTTAATAGTCGCCAAGGCCGAACACGGTCGGATATATATATATATATATATATATATATATATACTAAGGGATGTTCTGCCTCGCACAACCACTCTGTGGAACCAGCTGTCGCCGGCGGTCTTTCCGAACCGTTACGACCTGGGAACCTTCAAGAAGAGAGCATATTCTTTCCTGAAAGGCCAGTAACGCGTTTGCAAGACCGCTGGTGTTGCAGATGTTCATGGGCGGCGGTGATCACTTTCCATCAGGTGAGCCTCCTGCCCGTTTTCCCCTTTAAGATAAAAATAAAAAAATACTATAGTATAGCTGTAGGGGCATTTTGTTTGTACATTAAATATTTTTGCAAAATTTTGATTGTAACGTGTTATATTATCGATATAGACCAACAATTGCTTTTGGAATTATTGTCTGTCTGTCTGTCAAGGCATCACGTCCAAAGTACGTTTTTACGACAAAAGAATCGATATGCAATAAAATCATAGAGTAATCTCGAGGTAACATTTAGTCTTTATTTCATTTAAATTGGTGCATTCAATCAACAATTATAGATAGACAAAGAGTAGTTGTGAGGGATTAAATCCTACTATATAATATTACTAGCTGATGCTCGCGACTCCGCCCGCGTGGAGGTCATGTTTGGGAGAAAAAGTATACAATACAAAATATCAATTTTAATGTGTTTAACTTCAAAAATGACGGATTTTCATACAAACTTTCATCCCCTATTTTACCCCTTAGGAAGGAAGGGTTTTGGAAATACCACCCGTATTTCCAAAACCCTTCCTTAGTGGATGCCTACGTCATAACGGTACCTACTGTCAAATTTTCAAGTCTCTAACCCCAGCCGTTTAGGCAGTCAGTCAGTTTCTTCTTTTATATATACAGATAAATGCGAATGTTTGGATGGATGGATATTTGTTACTCAATCACGCTACAATGGCTGGACGGATCTGGTTGAAATTTGGCACATAGAGAGATTATAGTCTGGAATGGCACATAGGCTTTTATCCCTGAAAAATTTATAGTTGGAAGTTGAATTTTCTCAGAGCAAGGAATCGACATGATTTTTTGCATAGTCGCTATGATGATCAGAAAATGACAAAGATCACTTTTTATCCCGGAATAGTGCACGCTTCCTATGGGATAGCATGGATTGTATACCTTTTCTTCCAAAAATAAACTCCACGCGGGTGGAGCCGCGGGCAATATCTAGTGGTTTTATAAATATTATAAAACAACTTCCACGCGGTTGGAGCCGCAGGCAACGGCTAGTAATTAATCTAAGACTGAGTCACACGGAAGCGTCGCCGGGTTCACCTAGTCTGTATATATAAAAGAAGAAGTTGACTGACTGACTGACTGATCGATCAATGCACAGCCTAAACGGCTGGGGTTAGAGACTTGAAATTTTGACAGTAGGTACCTTTTATGACGTAGGCATCCACTAAGGAAGGGTTTTTGGAAATACCACCCCTAAGGGGGTAAAATAGGGGATGAAAGTTTGTGTGAAAATCATTTTTGAAGTTAAAAGCATGAAAATTGGTATTTTGTATTGTATACTTTCTCTCCCAAACATGACCTCCACGCGGGCGGAACCGCGAGCAACAGCTAGTAACATATAAAAAACCATACCAAAAACTGCATCTCGGCCGCCGAAACCTCGGGTATGTATATAGGACGGTCAGCATTCAACTCTTAAAAGTTATTAGGGAGGATGTAACCTTAAATATTGAGTCTCCATTCTTCGAAGTAGTTCTTTAAGTCTTTTTGAAGCTCTTAAGTTTAAAAATATAGGAAATAAATTCAAAAGCCTAGAAAATTCTCCGTAGAAATCAAAGCATAGAACTTGAAAAAAATTAACAACGTTATCACGGCCTCTGAGGCGCAGCGGTCGAGTGTCTATGACGAGAGATTGCAGGTTCGATTTCTGCACAGAGACATTTTTTTTGGAGCAGTTTCTAGGCAATCTTTATTAGCCCAGCGATCCTGTGAAGTTTGGTAGCGATCGGATAAACTTTTTTTTTATATTTGGTAATTTCCCTAAAACTTATTACAATATTAGATGTTACAATTTTACTTAAATTTTTGAACATTATAAATATGTATATAAAAACGATATTAGGACGGGTCGCTAGTGATACATAAAATGACTCAGTTGCTTAGGTATTTCCTGTTATGTTTATACAAATAAATATTAAGGTCTTAGAGGTTTTGTTTTTATTCAAACTTCAAAAGTTATTTATTTGGATTGTCATAAAGAAGCAAAAGTTATTGTATTAAATGATGCGTGTTTATCTTTAATCGATACTTTGAGCTGTCTAGAAAGAATCATATAGTTTCTTTCTATATGCAAAATACTCAAAAGTCGTCTACCTAGCCGGGAATAGACAAAGGTCTTAGGTTCGCTCTAAGAAGGGGAATATTTGTCTTTTGATATGATTTCATTGATATTTAGCTTTTGACCCCAGCTTTACATGTGCATAACGTACAATTGGAAAATGCGAAAAATATTTTCTCTCTATACAAATTTTCCTGAATTCGCGCCGTTTACAAATAATTCGCTTGTTAACGAACATCATAAAATTATTATTTATATAGATTTTTAATCCTTTAAATTATAGAGGAAGCCATCAAAAACCCGCATATTTGTGAGGTTTTTGTCGGGTGTCTAGAGTTAGGGTACGATGTTTGACCGTGTTGCGACCTTCTGAGTACTCTGACACTAGACCTTCGACCGCTTCTTCGCCGTGTTGCCCATGGCATAGTGTGAAAAGTAGGCCGGCATGATTGTGTTGAGTAGCGGAGAATAGATTGTCTTTTGCTTCTCGATACTCTAATTGGACAGCACAGCGCTTACCATCAGATGCAGTGTGGTCACTTTGCCGTGCCAGGATAACAAAAAAGGTTTTGCTATACATTTCAAAGGTATATGAGCTTATAGCAGGTATATGACTAAACAAAAAAAAAAAAAAAATGGCGATAGGCTCGCCCCCTATCACATTATGGGACCGAAATTCGGCGATAAGTGGGTGTACTCGTTACACCTCTGCCTACCCCTTCGGGCATTACAGGCGTATGTTGTGTATGTGTGTGTGTGTGTATGTTAGTGTGGATGTTAGGCCGAACCTCTTGAATCGTAAAGGGACTTAGTGCACGACGATAGGACATATATAAATTAAAATAATACTACTAGCCCTGTATAACTGCCCTGTTAAACATTATCCCACTGCTGGGCACGGGCCTCCTCTACTAATGAGAAGGGTTTGGTCTTAGTCCAGCACGCTGGTCTAATGCACGTTGGTAGACTTCACATACCTTCGAAATTCTTATGAGAATTCTAAGATATGCAGGTTTCCTCACGATGTTTTCCTTCACCTTTAAAGCAAATGATAATTAACATTAAAACACACTTAACTTTTAGAAAAAATCAGAGGTTTGGGTTTGGAACATATGACTTTCGTCATGACAGTCTGTAGTGCAACCAACTAGGCTATCGCTGCTATTAACAATATTTAGGAAAGTTTAGGACATATATAATAAAGATTTTTATTAATACAATTCAAATCTTTTATTTACTTCCAAACACGCTTTTATGCGTCTTATTATAAAAACAATTATTGGCGACTATGTATACTCCGATTCCTCTGACAATTATGTAGATGAGGAATTAAAAAAATGGCAAATGACGTTTCTAAATTAATTTATGTTTTCATTAACCGACTTCAAAAAAGGAGGAGGTTAACAATTCGTCGAAATCTTTTTTTTATGTATGTTACCCGATTACTCGAAGACGCCTGGACCGATTCGAGAAATTCTTTTTTTGTTTAAAAGGGTATACTTCCCAGGTGGTCCCATTGGCACAAAGTCAGGATCTGATGATGGGATCTCAGAAAAATCGAGGGAAAACATCAAATTTTATAGAGACGCATAATTTGTTTTTCATTGAAGTCGGTGTACTTTTTATGAATTAAAAAAACTTTTTTGGTTTAGTGGCATCGTTAGAAATCTATGAACTGGGTTCGAATTTCAGGTCGAGCGATGGCAGTTTGTGTTTGAGTTCCCAAAAATCTAACCCGAGTTTTGTCAAGAGTTGCCATGGTTGGAGTTTCTGTCTCATATTATTGCCCGATACACATATTCCTATATCTATACCTTTTTTTCCAATGGTCACATACATAGTTCTGTCCCCACGCTGGGTATACCTAACCTATATCGTGGGTATCAAGAACTACGAGGGACTACGGTCCTACAACACCATAAAGAAGTTGTAGAGCCACGCTGTAGACATATTTGTCTACAGCATGAATGGGCCGGCTCGACCGGGGTAGTACCACTGTCTCACAGAAAACCAACGAAAAGTGACAGTTTACTGTCGCGTTTCGTATGGTAAGTGAGATATCCGAAGGCCCAGATTCCCCCTTCCCTTCCCTAATCCCTATTCCTGTCCTTTAAGGCTGACAGCGCATACATGACACTTTCGGTGTTGTGGATGTTCATGGGCGGTGGAGATCACTTAACATCAGGTGACCTACTGGCTCGTTTGTCAGCATATGCTATAAAAAAAACCCCTAATCCGAAACAAATATCTGTCTGTCACACAAACATTTGTCTCGGTAAAGGAATCGAACCCACAACCTCTCGTTTCACAGCCAGCTACTTACCCGTTGCGCCACGGAGGCTGTCGTTACAAGTTAACTTCTTAGGGCCGATTTCACCATTGGACATAAACGCGATCATCTCAAACTAAACTCAATTTACGTGTTTAACTGAGTTCAAAGTTCCGAATTGGATTTTACCAACATAAACTGAACGCAGTTCAAGCTAAACCTAGTTTAACTTGTAAACCG
Source organism: Laothoe populi (assembly GCA_905220505.1). Taxonomy (NCBI): domain Eukaryota; kingdom Metazoa; phylum Arthropoda; class Insecta; order Lepidoptera; family Sphingidae; genus Laothoe; species Laothoe populi. Next base: position 8,957,784 of record HG992173.1, read on the forward strand.
CGCATTTTCGTCGTTTCGCTCTGCTAAACGCGTTAAAGAGCTGTCGCTGTCATCAATAATATAAAATATTGTTTTGTTTACCACAGTGGCATATTTTTCTATTAGTACTTCAGTTTGATTTTCTTGTTATTATTATATTCGTCGTTTTAAAGGGTATCACAAAATCCTGGTGATATCAGTTTGACGTAAACTGTAATCAAAATCGACAATTGAACTCGATTACATACATACATACATATACACTCACGCCTATAATCCCCGAAGGGGTAGGCAGAGGTGTAACCAGAACACCCACTTTTCGCCGAATTTCGGTCCCATAATGTGATAGGGGGCGAGCCTATCGCCATACCGGGCACAGGTTTCAGACTCCGGGCTAATACTGAGAATTTCTTGATAGAAAAACCCAATATCACTTTACCCGACCCGGGGATCGAACCCGAGACCTCAGCACAGCGGTTGTAACGCATGCCACCAAGGCAGTCTCGATTAGTCAGAACTAAGTTTTATTAAACTCGGTTCTTATTGTTAATGGTGAAATCGACCCTTAGGCGGCACTGTGCTTACTATCAGGTGCAGTGTTGTCTCTTTGCCGTGCCAGGATAAAAAAATTGGATGGCTGGCATTCTCGAGCAATGCTATTTACACCAAATTTTGTCCCCCATACAGCACACCAGCAGGCCGGCTTGATTGTGTCGAGTAGCCAGGAAGTTGTCTCTCGCTACTTGATACTCTACTTGGACGGCACTGTGTTTACCATCAGGTGTGGTCACTGCCGTGCCAGAACCTTTCGGGGGTGTGTAAATTCTACAAAGATTTTCTCACGGTCATTTCTTTTTTACTTATAAATAAATTAAGCCATTAAGCTGTGTGTACACTTGCCATAGATGTCAACCTAAACTTTATTATGCGTCATAGAGTTTTTATTTCTTTTTCTTTTAATAATTTAAAGGTTAAGCTTAATTGAATTAGTGTCGTCGGTTATCGATTTTTTGTCATTGCAGTTGACCATATGTATAGCAATGATAGCCTCGTTGGTAGTGCGGACTGCCAAGACGAAAGTCGTATGTTCGAAACCAGCTCAAATGACATACACCTCTGACTTTAAGTTACGTGTGTATTCATTGTGGATTATCGCTTGCTTTAACGGTGAAAGAAAACATCATGAGGAAACCTGCATACCTGAGAATTCTCATGAGAGTTTCGAAGGTATGTGAAGTCTACCAACCCGCATGACAGCGTGGTGGACTAAGGCCTAACCCCTCTCATTAGTAGAGGAGGCCCGTGCCCAGCAGTGGGACAATGTTTAATACAGGGCTAGTATTATTTATATATATTATTAGATGTTGCCCGCGGCTCCGCCCGCGTGGTGGTAATTTTTGGAAGAAAAGGTATACATTCCATGGAGGCATTTTAAGCTATTACACCTTTCTATATTTTGCTATCCTTTTTTTTGTCCTGGCACGGCAAAGTGACCGCACTGCACCTGATGGTAAGCGCAGTGCGGTCCAATTAGAGTATCGAGTAGCGAGAGACGATCTATCCCCCACTACTCAACACAATCATGCCCGCCTGTTTCTTCACACTACACCATGGGCAAGAAAGTGAAGAAGCGGTCGAGGGTCTATTGTCACAGTACTCAGAAGGCCGCAAAATGGCCAAACATTGCACCCCAACTCTAGACCCCCGTATGTATTTTTCCGGGATTAGAAGCGGCCTTTGTCATTTTCTGATCCCTAAACTGCCGCTATGCAAAAAATCATGTCGATCCCTTGCTCTGTGAAAAATTTAAATAGCGTACGGGAACTGTAATTTTTCCCGGGATAAAAAGTAGCCTACGTGCTATTCCAGACTATAATCTATCTCTGTGCCAAATTTCAACCGGATCCGTCCAGCCGTTGTAGCGTGATTGAGTAACAAACCATCCATCCATCCATACATCCATCCAAACATTCGCATTTATATTAGTAGGATTGTGTAGCAGGTTATTACCTGACAATTATTGTTACCAATTTAAAATTTCAGTATATTGGTTTCAAAATGATGATGTTTCCCTTCACGGTAATTACTTAAATTAATTTAAAAGTTGAGGTGTAAGCGAGGGAATGTCACAAGTGGGATCGTTTGTAGGACGTCTGCCGCGTTGGGCTTCAGTCGTCGAACCCGCACTATCGGGTTACCGACGCACTGCGCCTCACGTATCCACTGTTTTAATTCACACTTACCAGTTCTTTCAAACCGTAAAACGTTATTTATAAAAAATAATTTTAGATTTATTTATTCTTTATTAAAAAGGGTAGGTTTTTAACATTTATTGACTGTCTCGGTGGTACAGTTGTAACTGCGCATGCGTTACGACTGTAGTGAGGTCTCGGGTTCAATCCCTGGGTCGGGTAAAGTGATATGGGTTTTTCTATTTTCAAATACTCAGTAATCAGCCAGGAGTCTAGAATTGAACCGGTGTGGCGATAGGCTCGCCCCCTATCATATCATGGGACCGTAATAAATACAGCGAAAAGTGGGTGCACTGGTTACACCTCTGCCTACCTCTTCGGGGATTACAGGCGTGAGTGTATGTGTGTATAAACAAAATGTATATATAAAAATACATTTAAAAATGTTCATACTCTAATGGCCAGTCATAGGACCCAAGCCAAGCAGTCAGAAACTTAGAGAGAGGAACATCCTCATAACATATGCCATGTCCTTAATTTTGTATTTGACTTTTGACGCAATGACCAATAGAGAGTCTCTGAAGATGTTGGTCGAGGCTCTTTGGTATCAGCCCATTGGCAGTAACGACTATCGGGTCATTGATAGCCAAGTCAACATTCCACATGTCAACAACCTCGTGAGCCAGATTAAATATTTGGACATTTTGTCTTTTTCAGCTTTAACGAGGTTATCGTCATGCGGAATGGTAACGTCAACAAGTATTGCCCGGCGCGCTAATCGATCTATTAACACAATATAAGGATTATTGGCTGCAATAGTCCTGTCTGTGATAATAGATTATTTATTCTATTATTATTCACGAAAAATCCTCAAAAAACCAAATTAAATTAACGCGTCTTATTATTATCAGTGTTAAAATAATTACATAAGTGTCGGTACCAAAGTGAAAGTTGGGTGTGGCAGAAGAAGCATGAAAGTCGAATAAATTCGGTGGAGATGCGTTCCCTACGGAGTATGTGTGGAGTGGAGTCACCCTTGCTGATCGTATGAGGAATAGCGTGATAAGAGATCGTTGTGAGTTGAAGAATGATGTAGTGACTAAGATAGAAAGACGTATGCTAAGATGGTATGGCCATATGGAGAGGATGGATGAAAGGCGATTTACGAAAGGTATTTATCGTGCGAATGTGACTGGAAGAGTGGGTAGAGGGCGCCCGAGGAGAACTTATACCAATCAAATAAATGATCTTCTCCTAAAAGGGCAAATCAGAAGTACCTCCAACCGTCGTAACAGTATGAGAAGATGTATGAATGTGGAAGAGGCGAAAGAAGTGTGTCAGGATCGTGGCTTGTGGCACTCTATAGTCTCTGCCTACCCCCATGGGATACGGACGTGAGTGAATATGTATATGTATTTATATTAAAATAATTAGGGCTGGAGTACTTATTTCACCTCAGTACGAAAACATTATTTGTTTCATTTCCGGCCTATAGATTATGTTGGCCTCGATTAATATGGAGCTTGAACTTTTCATCAGAGTACAAATCTAAACGACATATTTTAAAATTGTTAATCACCACCTTTTGTAGGGCAAAGGTCTTTTTTATCCCTACTGACTGGACTATTAGGACTCCCAAATTTATAAGGTGAGGTTTATTAGTAAGCATAACTATATTATATTCTATTTAATTGTAGCAACCGACATATTCCGGTGCTCTGAGTGAATTAACAAGGATAGCGGCCATTTTCATATGTTACAAACAGGTGAAATAAATATGGTCGTGATTATGTTGGTTTTTTATGTAATAGTTATTAGTAATTATATTTTGTGTGCTATATTCTTTCTTGCTTTTATAATGTTATATGAAACTAGCTGTTGCTCGCGACTCCGCCCGCGTGGAGGTCATGTTTGAGAGAAAAAGTATACCATACAAAATACCAATATTCATGCGTTTAACTTAAAAATTACGGATTTTCATACAAACTTTCATTCCCTATTTTACCCCCTTAGGGGTGGTATTTCCAAAAACCCTTCCTTAGTGGATGCCTGCGTGATAATAGGTACCTACTGTCAAAATTTCAAGTCTCTAACCCCAGCCGTTTAGGCTGTGCGTTGATCGATCAGTCAGTCAGTCAGTCAGTTTCTTCTTTTATATATACAGATATAAATAATATATGAAATAATGCTTAAACATGCTTTGTTTGTTTCGGAAATGGAAACTATATCTTCAGTAATCCTTGTCTGAATTTGGTAGAACACTTGAAGTATTGATTTTTAAAACTCTATGACCACCGATCACTTAAAAATTATAATAAAACTAGCTGCACCCGGCATGCGTTGCAATACCACGATAAAGTAAATTTGATGAATTACGATCGGTTGAACGGTATTGAAGTTGAGGGATTGTTGTTCTGCAGCGCCATCTAGCGAGTTCTTTATATTTTATTGGGCCAGGAACTATCGCGAGCGTATGAAGAACAACTCACCAAAGTTTCATCGTAATCGGATGAATATAGGACTTTATAGAGACTTCATGCAATGAATAGTGTTATCTACGTCTTATTGAACCAGTCCAAAAGCATGCCCGCTGTTACATCTGCTAAATCCTCTCAGGACTGGGTCGCGCCGCGTTGTATCCAGCGGTAATGTAAGCCCGCTGAATTTGTTTACCCGGGACTTCTCAGGTAGGGTCGCGTTTGGATCCGGTGGTAGTTTCTAGAACATGTGACGTCTCGGAAATACTCATATCAGCATCATCATCAATATCATAATATCATACTCAATGACAGCCTCCGTGGCGCAGTTAGCGAGTAGCCGGCTGTGAAACGAAAGGCCGTGGGTTCGATTCCCACACCGGGACAAATGTTTGTCTCTCGTAGTCCCTGATACCCACAACACAAGACTCGTATCTTAGTGTGGGGTCGGGGCCTATGTATGTGACTGTTGGGTGTTATTTATTATTATTATTTTTTTATTTTTTTTCTTGTATATCGTGCGTTAGACCTGACGCCGCATACTACACTACGACTACACTCTGGTTCCTCACTCGCTGAACCACGGAGGACTATGGACTATGGTAGAAAGTAACAACGTGCAAGTTTATTATGGCAGTCAGTCAGCTGAGGAGCTCGCATTTTTTTTTTTTTTAGTGCCTCAATAGGCAGACGGGCCACCTGATGGTAAGTAGTCACCGCCGCCCATAGACTTCTGCAATACCAGGGCACAGCAAAGCCGCTGCCTACCATTGAAGGACTACTATCTTTAAGCCTCGTTTAAAGGACATGTCATAGCGCTCAGGGAACACCGCAGCAGGGAGTTCATTCCAAAGCTTGCACGTACGTGGTAAAAATGAACGCTGGAAACGAACCGTGCTAGACGGAATCGTTACCAGGTGGTATGGATGAACTCTGTTGCGGTTTCGGGTGGTGCGATGATAAAATGGTAATGTAGGCACCATTTTAAATTTAATTGTGTAACAGTGACATTAAATAGATTACTTTTAAATTCTGATTTCGTATTCTGTCATTTAACAGCCTCTGGAGCGCAGCAGGTAGCCGGATTTCGAGGGTCTACAGTTGGGGTACGATGTTTGACCGTGTTGCGGCCTTTTGAGTACTCTGACACTAGACCCTCGACCACTTCTCCAAGCTCCAAGCAAGCTATACAGCAGGCCGTCATGATTGTGTTGAGTACCGAGGGATAGATTCTCGCTACTTGATACTCTAACCGGATGGTACTACGCTTACCATCAGGCGCAGTATGGTCACATTGCCGTGCCAGGATTAAAATGTGAAACGAGAGGCCGGGGTATCGATTCCCGCGCCAAAACAAATGATTGTGACAGACAGATATTTATTTCGGGTCTAGGTGTTGGGGAACCGTAGGCCTTCGTAGTTCTTGATAATTATGATACAGTGACCTCGGGTCAGGTCAGGATTATGTGCTTGACTTTTGGATGTATATTTATCACAAAATTTAATTATGGTTTCATATGTTTACGCGAATATTATACATTGAAATAAAACGAATTTTACGGATTCTATCGCGGTTTCGAAGGCTTTACAGCCTTCATGGTCACGGGGGAGACTGAGTTGTATGTCGTCACCAAAGTATAGTGAAATGTTTCTACCCTCCATATATGATATTTAATTTTATTTGTTGTAGTCCGATCTACGCAGAAGGAGCTCACAATGTCTTGAGGTCTGGTAGTTGATCTTTGGGTTCCGATTAATCGGAAAAGTAAAATAAACCGCGATAGAATTTGTAAATTTCGTTTTATTTCAAAATTGAATTAGTTTTATACTTTTAAGTAAATGAGTTTAAAATACAGCAAATACTGTCAATAATATTGTTTTTGATACATTTCTTTCTAAAGTAATAGTTTTTATGGTTATTGGAACGAAGTTCCTTACGGCAGGCTTGGAGGAGATAGGGATTTTGCTGCGCGACCGAACTGAAAAAAATGTGATAGTAAAACCGTAAGAAAAAATCCGTAGAAAAAAGTGCGTGGAATAAAACCGTTAAATGAGACGTGCGCTGTCATGGTAATAGTCTACATTTCACCAAATACAAAAATAGAAGATGTGAAACATTTCATCCATCGAGCGCTGATAGAATATACTGATGAGGTTTCTAAAATACTTGGTGAAAACTTCCATCAGCTTCCGATGGTTTTATCTGGAGACTTCAATATCAATTTTGCAGATGAAAAATCAGAACCACTAAGAACATTTTATTTTAAGTAATTTATTATTTCCTAAAATACTGTATTTCCTAAATACTTTCTTGTACTTAAATAAAAACTAATCAGCAAAATTTAAGAGAAAAATCAAGAAAACCTACATAAAATTGAGCACGATTTTTTTTGCAATTTGTGTCGATTCTACATTAGCCGAAGGAACTTCGTTCCTACCTGGTGTCCCACGACACCACATCATTTTTTTATGGGAATCGAGTAATATATTTGTATTGTACCTATGCTAAAAGTTGTGCATGTTGTCTGTGGCATGTGAAAAATAAATAAAACACACAAAAATGTATTTTATATGCATATATTCGGATTCAATATTTCAATAGCTATCAGTTAAAATACAACTTAAGTTACAAAAAAATACACTGACTCTTTATCGAACGCTGTACTTTACGTGCTTAATACTAACTTAGCTATGTCCAACCTTAAAACGTTTACTATAAATTACAAACTTACACCTTCAGTTGGGCATGAATTCATTAAATTACTAATTGTAAAATAAACAATTAAATTAAACTAATAATCTCTTTAGCATTTAATTTCATTAATTCCATTTTCGAAATATCGCGCCGTCCCGACCAATGGGATGTAACCGTGAAACATTCGCCAGCTCTCATTGGTCGGTCATTGACACCGCGATGTTTAGATTTAGAATTTACATTTGACATTTAGAATATCGCATAATGGCATTCCAAGCATTTCATTTTTAATTCATTGAAATTAAAATATTGCTCGATACAATTCTGATTATCGAATTAAACGGTTAACCCTCGTTTGATTGGGTTTGTCTATGGCGCCATAGAAATGTAGTCTATGGCATGGTCGTGTCACTGGTTAGTAGGCGTAGTCTGGGTTGAACAATAGGCAATTAAATCTCACTCCATCTGAGCAAAACATATTATCTTTGGGAATAAATAACATAATCCACTGGGAAAAGACAAAATAATCTTTTGTACTTAAAAGTTTCGACTAGAACAATCTAGTTTTACCTTAATTTTATAAATAAAATTTACTGTTCATCGGTCATCTTGCCTTCTCTCTATTTCTCGCTACGCCTACTATGGTGATCATAAAAAAATACGATAACTCCTTAAACTACGTCACATTTACAATCTGGGCACACACATATACAAAATAACTCTTAATATTTACAATTGGCAACACAGAGGCTTCTCTAGCGCTCTCAGCGACACTTCGAAACTATTTAAGAACAAACAATAGAACTATTTCAATTCTCCATAGAGAATAATTTTAATATTACTTCAGAACTTCAGAAACATACTCTTAAGAAAAAGATAGACTTTTTCTTAAGAATATGTTTTATAGAATTGATTAATTCAAAACAGCCGTTAAATTGTGTGAGATTTTTAATTAATATGCCATTAGGTTTTCAAAAAGATTTTTTTCTTGAGTCGTTCTCAAACAGTTTCAAATGTAGTCTGGGAGCTCTATATCTCTGCATTGCCTAACACTATAACCGCTTGAATTTAGCGAATTCCGTCACTAAACATAACCTAGAAAGAATTAAATTTTCTCATAATATGATATGACTTCAATTTTTACACTGTTTCGAAGCGTTAAATTTTTCTATACATATATAAATCTAAATTAACTCGGGGTTGAGTTTTTTTCGATATAATTTAATAGGCCATAATTTTATTTTCGATGATTTTTGTTTTTTTTAAATCAGGGCAAGAGCCAAAGTCATACTTTATTCTGCTTTAGATACTTATTGTGAAAAGTTATTAAATAATTTATATCTTAGTATGATAGCATGACTTTGGATCTTGCTCTAAATTTAGTTTCAGGCCAAAAATAAACTAGGCCGGTACAAAACATGGCCCAGAGCGGCCCTATGGGAGCTCGGGGATCATTTCCACGCCCAGCAGTGGGCAAACACTTGACCAAAATGCAATTACGTATCGACTCACGGGTTTAAGAGTGTTTCTCTGTTTTGTACGAATTGATATGAATTAACATATTTTTAATGTTTTTCAAATTTCCACAATGGAATGTAATGAACACAAAAAGTAGAGTTAGAAAATTTGAAAACCACCAAAAATACGGTACCACGATCTGCTTTTAAACGGAGAAAAATCTCTTTTCATTTCATAACAGTTGAGTATTTCATGTGATGTTAATTACGTAAAGACTAGATAAAAATTCCAATCCAAAAAACAGATCAAGATCGCCATTACACCGAAAACACAGAAACACCCAAAACACCGCGGCATTACACTATAAAATACCATTTACATAATATTTACAACGATTAGAACCACTAGACCATGTTGATGCCATACTTCTCCGGTGCGAAGTAGCTATTACCTGAGTTGGAGAAGTTGGTTATCTGCGTCGCTTGCAGCATGCTCAGGTGAGAGTTCTGCTGGTTCTCTGGAGACTCCGGACCTGAAGACAAGATGTTGTGTGAAGGCCAGGCGGCGGGGGGTGAAGGGTTGCCGAATGACACCTGGTTGTATAGCTGGTTGCCGTTGGTTGTCAGGTTGTGATGGCTGGCGTGCGGTTGGTTCACTGAGGAACCGTTGAAGTACTCCATCTGTGGAATTGTTGGGTTTGATGACTAGTGTAGGTACTTTTTAACCTTTTGCAACTCACATCTGCATTTTCAATTCTACTATTACCATTATACATATACATACGCCCTCACGCCTGTAATCCTGAAAGGGGTAGGCATGGTGTAACCAGTACCAGTATATATTTAGAGTCTATTCCTATAAAGGGCTCACAATTCTAGACTCCGGGCTGACAATGAGTATTTCATGATAAAAAATCTCAGTATCACTTTAACCCGACTCTGGGATCGAACCCAAGACTTCAGCGCAGCAGTCGTACCCCGTACGCATTTACTACTGCACCACCGAGGCAGTCTACTGTTATTACATTCAATCAATATATGTATAATATTTTAAATGTAAATATTAATTCGTTTTAGAAAAGAATACCACATTTTCATAACACTGACTTCCAACATTTATACTTTTCCAATAAGCATAATAATTACAATTTGCTTTCTAACAAATGCCAATTGATTATAAATATAGCAATTAAATTAATTAATTTAATTGTCCAACATTTAAATGTAACATTTCTAATTAAATTAAATTAATATTAAAATAGCTAATCTCCCGGATGCGGCGGCGACACTCGTCCGACAATAAAATCATATAATTATTATACATTAATATGTTTATTGCCTTGCGTTTAATATGATGTGTAGAAAAACCGCTTCTGTTGTCAATATTTTGATTAAATTATGGTTGAAATTAATTTCCTTATAGTATATTATGTCGTTTGAGTTGCTTTGTTACGGTATCATAATAGTGTTTGTATCGGCTAATGCGTTAATTTACATACAGCTTTAAAATAGGAACGCTAGAACTTTATTTTAGTTATAATTTAGAATTTATTAAGTACATATACACTCACCCCTATCACATTATGGGACCTTAACAAATTCGGGAAAAATGGGTGTACTGGTTATACCTCTGCCTACTCCTTCGGGCATTACAGGCGTGAGTGTATGTGTGTTTTAGAACAAATAACCTAATTTGTTAAGTATTTTAATAAATATTTTGTTACACAATATATATTACATCATTTAAGTTCATACAATACAAAAAATATTAATGTTTGAAATTAAGAATCCAGTAAATTGGAGATTAACAATTAAAACGACATAATTAAAATACAAAAATGAAATCTCACCTGACTGGGATAGTAGGGCGAGTTGTAAGCGCTCTGCCCGTATCCCTGATGATGGTGGGACGTGGAATAGCTTCTGATATAATCCGAGCTCCCTGGCCAATGGAAGCTATTATAATTGTCCGGGTGGTAGACATTCCCGGGGCCGTTGATACTTTGGGGGGTGATCGGGGGGGACGGCGTCGTCATTATCGAAGAGTTGGACCCCAATGGCGTCAGATTCCCTGTCAGCCGCGAACTGTATTGCTCCTTCACCAGATTACTCCCAAAAGACTTCTCAGTATAGTCCAACTTACTAGAGTAATCCAGCCTTTTCGGGCTGCTGTATAACTCCTGTTTCGGCGTGACTCCATACCCATGGATATTAGTGTCTGTTTCCTTCCCACTTGCTCTCGCGTCATTACCATAATGTGTGAGGGAGGTCAAGCTATTTTTGTTCAGCGGTGAAGATTCGTAGTTCGCAGCTTCCTTCTTGCATATGACGTTAATGGGGGGGCTTACTGAAGTCGTAGGGGTTATGGGAAGGTTTGGGGAAGAAGTAGTGATGCTGTTGCTAGTAATACTGTTTGCAGAGCTGGTTAAGGATTTGGATGTTGGGTTTTTGGAAGTGGATGAAGAGGTTCCTTTTAAACTGTTTGTGGATACGGAAGTTTTGGTGCTTGAGGATTTGCTCGTGATCTGCGTGTTGGTCTGCTGTTGGAGCTGTTGTCTGCATTTTGCTCTTCGGTTCTTGAACCATACCTGTTGGTAGAGGAATCTATTGAATTATCTGGGTATGAGTATAGATATAAAGATAGCAACGATAGCCTAGTTGGTTGCGGTACAGACTGTCAAGACGAAAGTCGTAGGTTCGAAGCCCATATGGCATACACCTCTGACTGTTCTAAAGTTACGTGTGTAAATGTTAATTATCGCCTGCTTTAACGGTGAACAAAACATCGTGAGGAAACCTACACACCTGAAAATCCTCATAAGAATTTCGAAGGTAGGTGAATTCTTCCACCCCGCAATAGGCCAGCGTGGTGGACTAAGGCCTAACCCCTCTCATTAGTAGAGGAAACCCAGCAGTGGGACAAATTACACAGGGCTAGTATTATTATTATGAGCATATAGGTAGGTTATGTATTAAATAGCTAGTTTTCCTCGTAGCTTCGCATGCCCTATCGTTACCGTATACGTAAAAGTACACCGAATATCGATGAAAATATTTCCCCGGCGCGGCGGCGGAGAATCGAACAATTGAGACAAAATATAGCCTATGTTTCTATGTCATGGCCTACGTGTGGTCCTGATATGCCATGTGGTTATGGTTTAAAATAATAAATTAATACATTTTTAAATTGAGTAAAAGCATTTACCTAATTGGACCCTGTTAAGCGAAAAAGATCCAACCAATTTTTTTTTATGAAATCGAGTTAAATACATCTACTTATCAAGTTTCATATGTGCACAAAAGATCCAGACAGTTTGGTGACATTTACCTAAAAAAACTTGTCATTTATTAAATAATAAAATAAAAAAATAAAAAGCCGTTATATTTCTTGCAAAAAATTAATTTACAGTTTTCTTATATGTAAGGTTAGTATTCATTAATTTCTATGTTAGTTTTCTATCTTTTTAATTACATACTTAGTAGGAGTTTTTTTTTTTTATTATCACATATGTTTTAATTTAAATTTTTTCCCTTATCTATTCTGCAAGAACCCCACAGTGGGTGAAGGCCTCCTCCAATGATGCCCATTTGTCTCTGTCCTGTGCTACTTGTCTCCAGTTTGGTCCCGTCATTTATTACCTAACTAATTATCAATTAGTTACTGCATAGTAATATTTTTAAATTCGCTGTCAAATAAATTTACTCAAAAGTATGAAAACGTCAGTTGAATCTTTTCTGCTTAATTTCAATTGTTTTTTATAACCGAGACTAGCTAACGAGCGATCATCTGACGATAAATGATCTTGATGAGCATTTAGACTTTGGAAAACCTAATTTCCAGCCCCTTTAAAAATATTTTTAGTTCCTGGATAGGTATACGAGCAGACGGGCCACCTGATGGTAAGTAGTCCGCCCATTTATTATAAATGTTTGTTATTCGTGTTAGTACATTTAGTTTATTAATCTCGTGTTATTATAGTTATTTTTCTTCTAGTGATGTGGATCCCGCTTGGGTGAAGGCCTCCTCTCTCTTCTTCCAGAATGCTCTTGCGAGGGTCATCTAATTGATCTGCTATTTGAACAATATCATCACGCCGTCCATAGACTTCTGCAATGCTAGAGCACAGCAGAACTTCTGCCTACCGTGTATATACTGCTCTACTACCTACTCCTCTTGACTGCCTCGGTGGCGCAGTTGTAATTGCGCATGCGTTACGACTGCTGTGCTGAGGTCTCGGGTTCGATCCCCGGGTCGGGTAAAGTGATATTGGGTTTTTCTATCTAGGAATTCGTCAGTATTAGCCCGGAGTAAATGTGCCCGGTATGGCGATAGGCATCACATTATGGGACCGAAATTCGGCGAAAAGTGGGTGTACTAGTTACACCTCTGCCTTCCCCTTCGTGGATTACAGGCGTGAGTTTATGTGTGTGTACTACCTACTCCAAACCCCATACAAGACACATAAATTATGCGAGGCTTAGCCGCTACCCGTATACTGTGTACATATCAATTACACAGCTCCACGCTCTCTGTTTGCCGTTCCGATCATATGTGATTTATTGATTTGAGTTTTTGTGGTTGGGGGAGTAATAGTAGAGGCGAAATAGTTGTAATTGTTAGTAACGATGCAATAATACTTATGATATGGATTGATGTGACATTTTAAGTTCGTAAATTTCGTTGTCGAATTAATTAAATTTTATAAATGAAAACTATAAAAAAAACACATGCAAGTGGAAGTGGTAGAGCCACGCTGTAGACATATTCGTCTACAGCATGAATGGGCCGGCTCGACCGGTGTAGTACCACTGTCTCACAGAAAACCAACGTAAAGTGACAGTTTACTGTCGCGTTTCGTATGGTAAATGAGATATCCGGAGGCCCAGATTCCCCCTTCCCTTCCCTAATCCCTATTCCTGGTCCTTTAAGGCCGACAGCGCATACATGACACTTTCGGTGTTGTGGATGTTAATGGGCGGTGGAGATCATTTAACATCAGGTGACCCACTGGCTCGTTTGTCGGACCATACAATAAAAAAAAAACATGCTTAAATTATTCAAGTAAAGTTTTGTATAGGACATCTAATTTCTCAACATTAATATGTAATTCTTTGTCGTTAGTAAAATGTAAACATAAATAAAAAAGATCTCCTAGATATGCATTATCAGTGAAAGTCATTCTTAGTTTATACAAAACATTATAGCCTTGATTGTCTGCTACTCGATACTCTAATTGGACGGCACTGCGCTTACCATCCGGTGTCGGTGGTAACATAGCCGTGCTAGGATAAAAAAAATAAAGCCTACTGACAGCCGAGCACAAAACCGTGGCTTCCATACCAGATCCAATGGCATGCACCTTTGACTTTTCGAAGATGCATCTGTATTCATCGTTCCTTACTGCTGTAATTGTGAAACACCCTGAGGAAATCTGTGTACTTGTAAATTTTAGAGGCCCGTATGTAACAATGAACAATATTAATATTTCCAACTCCTCCCTATATTTTTGTTTGATTAATTTTCGATAAAAGAAATTTAAGCATTCCCAGAGACTCGCTGAGTTTCATTACTCTGTGTCTTAAATGCATGCCATTGTTGATCCTGGTTAAACAGGAGTTACAAAGGCGGGTGTGTGGGCGCGATAGTCTGTATTTCAGCGTATAATACAACAGTATACAACTTTATAATAATACAGATCTTTATAAAATAAATAACACCCAACAGTCACACACATAGCCCCGACCCCACAATAAGATACAAGTCTTGTGTGAGTATCAGGGACTACGAGAGACGCACGGTCTCACAACACCCAGACCCCGGACACAAATATCTATCTGTCAGACAAACATTTGTCCTGGTGTGGGAATCGAACTCACGGCAACTCGTTTCACAACCCGCCAACTGCGCCACGTAAAATGTACAGGTAAAGTTCTCGAAAATCATTTACAATTCGCCATTAATTTTGATTTGGTTCCAAATGTTGGTGCAAAAACACCATAACGTCCACACGATTGGCCCCAACGTGCTACGGCAAACCCACCCCGGATTAGCCAGCCCTCGCTTCCGTCGACAATGAGTTGCGACACAAAAAGAACAGCGCGACAGATGTGGACCATTGTGGCGCTTTCGAATTTGGAAGGGTTATGGTTTGGTGCAACTTTATCGCGTGAGTTGTGGATTCTGAAAACGTCAGTAAATTGCAGCTGCATACTGCAGCAGCTAGCGGGGGTACCATTGGTTCGTTGAAATGATTTTCTAATGCGGTTGTCTTGTCTGCGGTTCTGATTGGTGAATTTAGAAAATTAAAAGTCTACAGTTAATGAAATTAAATGGTCTTGATGAAAATGATAGTTATTATTCTTGTTCAATAAAGTGTTTTGGAAGTGAAAACTTCTTTAGGCACGTTGGGCACTTTTGGTATGGGGAAAAGACACTGAATTTGCGTAACCGTCACGCTCAGATTATTTTACTTTCGTAATAAGCACGCCTATGAATTTATATTATAATTATTGACAAGCCATCATAAACAAAAAAGTTATTACTTCATGGATCCTTTTTTTTAAAAAGAAGTAATCCCAAACAAATTAAGTTATCACTTCTGTCGGTACTCCCCATGACTGTCTGTTTTTATATAAATTAGTCACGTAGTCCTGAACCCACACTACAAAACTTTGTTGGGAGTATCAACAACTAAGAGGCATTAATTACCAAACACCCAGACCCGAAACAAATGCTTGTGGATCACACACATGCGGAATCTAACCCACTTCTCGTTTCAGAACCTGCTATTCGACAGCTGCTCCACAAAGTTTGCTTACACTCAAAAATTCCGCTTCAGTCTCATTTATATGTGCAAAGCTCAAATCAAAACGGACGGTACCCCGTGTTTTGTTAATTCCATAACAATACCTACTGTATCCACATCATTAGCTAACGTTAGATCATTTGGTTAATAGGCAAAAATAATGAGCGCAATAATCAGCCACGTGCCACATCAAAACATGCCAATTAGAGCCCGTCAAACAGAGGGAAGCTAGCGTTATCATGGACTATCATCTTTTATCTATTATAACTGTACGGTAGGCAGCGCCTTTGCTGTGCCCTGGCATTGCAGAAGTCTATGGGTGGTGGTGACTACTTACCATCAGGTGGAACGTCGGCCCGTCTGCCTTTCCAGGCAGTAAAAAAAATGAAATTAAATAAATTCACAAATTATATTGTATTACAAATAAGCTCACGATTGTATCCTCAAGGGGTAAGTAGTGCAAATAGTAATCCTCGATTCGCTAAGAGTATAGGTTCCTTGATTTATTTCAACTCGAAAATATAAAAATAAATTGTGATTGCTTATCTATCTTAACTGGGGGTCTGGCTGGTTTTTCATGCTATGTAGGCTGCCAGTAAGGCCTTTATACATTTTCAATATCAACTAATCAATAATTTTTTTATCCTCGCAGCAGGCCCTTCCGTTATTTTTTTTTCTTATGTGTATATGAATTGTTTAGAGAATGTTTGTATTTAAATATATGGAAATTAATTTTATATAATGTAATGACAAAATACAAAAGACCAACGGCTGAGTTTCTTGTTGCTTCTTTTCAGACCAGTGTACATTTCCGAAGCACCAGTTGACTTTAATATTATTATGACATGTAAAACGTGCCCCTGGTGGCTTAATTTACTAAATTAATGATTTGATTCCCTCCACCTTCTTCTTTTCATTTAAGGTCGGCTTCTTTAGGTTCATAAGCAGGTAAATCTATAGCTCTTTACCCTTTTCTACTATAAAAGTTAAATCTCGGAAGCTCAATATTCGTCATTTTCCTCCTATCGAAATAGTAATCACTAAAACCGATGTCACATTAGTAATCGGTAAAATCAAATAAGAATATTGCAATGTGGCAAGTGTCATTGGAATGTAGGTAATAACTCAAAGATCAAACTCATTATCGATGCCATTTGCGTGGGTTCATCATTTTACTTTTAGAAAGCAGTTCTTCAATCACCCTATCAAAACTAAGATACAGCTACTGGTCTTTCCAGACAAGCATTAACTAATACGATTATTATAATCACGAAAGATGTTATTCCTGTTTTAAAAAATGTGTTTAATGTGGCAAAGGGAATCGGATTTGAAGCATTACCTACGCATACCAAACTTTACTTCACTATTAGACTACATTATCGTAATCCATTTAATCTTTAAAATTAACATAACACTCGAAAGGCACGCGTAGAAATACCAACTATTATTAAGTTTCAATTAAGTGGTGATACGCCGTCTAATCCTTGCCACCCATAGAGCCATTAAGAAATAAACTCAATAAAACCTCCCCGTGATCCGTCCACGCCGCCGGTTGACGGTTGACTGCTCTCTAATTCGTTCAAACGTTCAATTTATACCGACACGGTTAGGGCATTAGCGTGCCAAATCGAATTACGCGTTCCAATTTTGATATTTGAAAATGGAATTATTCAATTGTTTAAAAGCGCCATGTTGTTTAATCTGCGTTTGGAATGCTTCGCGCGCTTTCTGTGTCTCTTTTCCAACAAATCATTAGAGAAACAATATTTTCGGAATTCGATTGCATTTATTTGTAAACAGAAGAGTTTTGTACATCGGTTGTAGAACTGTTATTAGAATTTTCATAGTACAGTACATAAATGATAAAAGTACTTTAATTCATAAAAAGTACACCGACTTCAATAAAAAACAAATTATCCGTCCCTATAAAGTTTGAGGGTTCCCCTCGATTATTCTGAGATCCCATCATCAGATCCTGACTTGGTGCCAATGGGACCACCTAGGAAGTATACCCTTTAAAACAAAAAAGAATTTCTCGAATCGGTCTAGGCGTCTTCGAGTAATCGGGGAACATACATAAAAAAACAAGATTCCGACGAATTGAGAACCTTCTCCTTTTTTTTTAAAGTCGATTAAAAAAGGTAACTAGGAAAAGAGGTTACCAAATCACTAGATTGGCAATAGCTCGACAGTATCCATAAAGCAATGTTTCTGTCTTAAATGTATCAACTACCAGGTCCGAGAGACACACTCGCCATTGTAACTCCTGTTTAGCCAGGATCGACAATGGCACGAATTGTTTCGACACCGAGAATGAAACTTGGTGAGTCTCTGGGAATGCTTAACTGTCTTTTATCCCGCAACGAAATTAATCAAATAGAAATTGGAAAAGGTGCTGGAAATATTAATTGTGCTTCCATCCATAGCAAAGCGGGAGACAATTATGAACTAACGAGGTAATAAGCTCTAATATAGGACATTTACGTTACGTTTACGTTTGGAGAAGCCGGACGTAAAGCACCACGGAAGTTACTAAATAGTTCCTATCATGCGAGCTGATAAATTTGATTCTAATATTATTCTAGTATGGCAAAAACACCGGAAAGCATAGAAATTCCTCTTAGTCACTTCAAGATCCATATAGTTTACAACTCCAGATGTTATTTGCATACTGTCTAGCATCATTTGCGCTGATTTCTCAGAGACTACACTCCCAAACATGATGGGAGAACTACCAAGGCAGCAGAAGTTTAAATAAGTTTCCTCACCTGTACTCTGGACTCGGGAAGGTTGATCTTCAAGGCGACCTCCTCGCGCATGAAGATATCCGGATACCGCGTCTTGCCAAATAAAGCCTCTAGCACGTCTAGTTGAGCTCGCGTGAACGTAGTCCTTTCGCGTCGCTGCTTTCGGGGGTTCACTCCTGCACATAAATATACAATTTGTTATAGCGGAAGCAACAGCAAAGTTAAGTTTATATTTCCACTAGCCGTTGAGTGGCTCCACCCGCGTGGATGTTATTTTTGGGAACTAGCTTTTACTAATCACTTCATATCACAACCACACCTTATCGCCGTACAGCTATTGTGAACTATAAATACTCATAACTTTTGATTTCATGAACTGATTTGAATGATATAAAGACAAATTAGTTTTATTGCCAATTCTTTTGAAAAAACACAGTACTTTAGACGTGATTCCTGTTAAGGCATTATTGTCTGCATAAGGAATTATTGTCTGTCTTGACAGACAATACTGCCAAAAACAATTGTTTTGGGTTCTATATCGATAATATAACACGTTACCTATACATAATACTTTATTAATACTTCGGGCGGTTTCATAATACAATCAATCTCAATCTCAATCCGCAAGTACACGATACGTCGATACCGAATCAGCCAAACAAATTAATTTACTAATAAACATTTCAAACTTTATTCCTATTGGTTTATTTGTGCGGACGAACTAAATTCGAAATTTGAATGTGGCCGTTTAAATTACTCATTTTGTTATTTTTTTTTATTGCATAGTCCGACAAACGAGCATGTGGGTCACCTGATGTTAAGTGATCTCCACCGCCCATGAACATCCACAATACCGAAAGTATCATGTATGCGCTGTCGGCCTTAAAGGATAGGAATAGGGATTAGGGAAGGGAAGGGGGAATCTGGGCCTCCGGATATCTCACTTACCATACGAAAACGACAGTAAACTGTCACTTTACGTTGGTTTTCTGTGCGACAGTGGTACTACCCCGGTCGAGCCGGCCCATTCATGCTGCAGACAAATATGTCTACAGCGTGGCTCCACCACTATACAATTGATTGTTTATTTGATGTTTTATATTTCTCTATCTGTTTCTATTTTTCCGTGTTTCATAGTTGCAGCCTTGTTTTGTATAATTCCATAACCAGACATACCAACACAATTAGATTCATCTAAGCTTGCATTTAAAAGATTACTGTGCCCTAAATCTGGAGTCAAGTCATGTTCCCCTGACAGATCAGAAATGAGTTCCATATAACATAATTAACCGTGTCCTAAGTTTAGGCATAAACGCAATTAACTACGACAGTCGCCGCTGTCACGAGCATAACCAGTTCTTAGTGAAGACGCGATGCATATGGACTTGACACTTTTTACATTTACACAGTTATAGTTTATTACTCAGTCATTTGCTCCGCTTCCGTGGGTCGTAATGTTATTCTAAATAGCCTATAACCTTCTTCAATAAATAGACAATACTGTAATACAATATTTTTTCAGATCACACTGTTAGTTTCAAAGATAAGCGCGTTCAAACAATCTCTTCAACTTTATAATGTTGGTATAGGTTTATGCTACACATGTCCAGACAGGCATTGCTGCTAGACCCTTCGGTGAAATACGAATATATGTATAAAGCTATGATTATATTCGGTTGCATATCGAATAATGTACAAAATTAAAGACAGGAATCTACCTTATTGACGGTTAAATGTTAGTCTAGCGGCGTATTTGCTTAATAAATACATATGTATTTTTAAAAGCCTTCAGTATCTAGTCTTCGTGGTGTAACACGAACCGATATAACGAACTGTTATATTTGAATATATTCATACAAAGCAATAAAATATTTTTTCTGTGTGTTGCCTCATGGACCCTACAGAGACGGACCAATGATACTTACATTAGACTTATACAAAAGCAGATAAGTTATATTAATTTATTTAATTTTGTTTGGTATAGAGTTGCCAACCGTCTTGATTTCTCAGGACGTGACCTGGTTTTTAGAGTGTCCTAGGGTGTTCTGGATAGTTTCTAAGCAGCGTCCTGACCCTCATCAGTAAAATTCCTTTTTTAAAATTCAAGACAACCTGTATTTTAAAATTCGCGCACCACTTGCAATCCTTCGTTACGGGTGGGCTCACGGTTCGCGAGTGTTCGTGCTGCCCACGTTGTTTCGAGACAAAGACGCGTCCAGGGGCATTTTTCTCTATGTCCTTACAAACATGTAACGAGGCGCGTTAACTGCATGTTATGGCATTACAATAACATGCAGTTAACGTAAAGCGCATCGTTGTGAGATAGAGAATAATGCCACTATTTTCAAACTGAGTTGTCCTGGTATGTTGAACATCAAATGCTAATTTTTGAAATTCGGGGCTGGTAACCCTAGTTTGGTATGTTATTGATGGGTATGGGTAAATTAATCAAATTGAAGAAATCGGAAGCCCCGTTGACTCACTGTCGACGGTTCTTATTGTCCCATTCACGAAAAATGCCAACCATTATAAATAATTGTGATTTTTTAAGTAATTTATCTCAAACGCTGGAGAGGGGCGCTGCTATCAAGTTCCTGCCCCGGTTGGAATAAATCCTAGATCCGGGGCTGAGAGGCCGAGCCTATCGTCACACCGGGCATAATTCCAGACCCCGAGCTGATACTGAGCATTTTGTAATCTTCTTCTTCTTTCAGCCTGTTTCGACCCACTGCTGGGTCCTATACCCAGCAGTGGTCGAATCTCCTCGATCACGCCATTCCTTCCAGTCCTGTGCTAATCTCGTCCAGCATGTACCGGCCGCCTTCCTGATGTCATCAGACCATCTGGCTGGTGGTCTGCTTCTCTCTCTTCGTCCCCTTCTAGGCCAGCACTCTTTTACCATCCGTTTTTTGTAATAAAAACCCAATAGCCGACCCGGTATCCAGAAACCTCAGCACAGCAGTCAACAACGGTAGGCAGCGGCTTTGCTGTGCCCTGGCATTGCAGAAGTCTATGGGCGGCGGTGACTACTTACCATCAGGTGGCCCGTGTGTTCGTATGCCTATTCAGGAATTTAAAAAAAAGTTTACGCAACTACAACAGCGCCACTGAGGCAGTTAGTTTTGTAAGTAGTGTGAAGTTGGAGGAGGCCGATGGCTGACACATGCGTCATTATTCGTGAACGGGTGCGGCTCGTGTGGACTGGTCTGCTCAGACTATTTCAGTAAGGACCAACTGCTTTAAGAAATCAAGATTTCACTCTCACGATGGTCATGTGCGGCACTAGGTGCTTTAATGAGTTTTATTTCACAATCTTGCAATAAAGTAGCTTAAAATACATTGAGCTGCTCTAATCTAATGTAATTAAATTAAAATTGTATAATAATTGTATTACCAATATTGTTAACCAATGTTGAAAAAGAGCAACGCTAAAGTTTCTTGCCCGTTCTTCTCTAGCGAAACTGCATTCCGAACTGGCGGAAGAGTAAAAAATTGACTGAATCTAAATAATGTATAACATTTCATGGATTCAATAAATATTTGATTTTGGTCGACAAGAGTTCGGCCAACACTAGTTCATATATCACGTACATTATGGTCTGTCTCATCACATTATGCTAATTCGCTTCATATTACGAGCGGAGTTCGTTTACGATTGTTTACCGTTATCAACTAAATTCTTCGATTAGCAGGTTAAGCACACTGATATATAAACTTTTTGAAGTACATATACACTCACGCCCGCAATCCTCGAAGGGGTAGGCAGAGTAACCAGTACACCCACTTTTCGTCGAATTGCGGTCCCATAATGTGATAGGGGCAAGCCTATCGCCATACCGGGCACAGTTTCCAGACTCCGTGCTAATACGGAGGAATTTCTAGATATTAAAACCCAATATTACTTTACCTGACCTCAGCACAGAAATCGTAAACGAGGCACGTCACCGAGGCAGTCTCGAGGCACTTTTTGAAGTGGATACATTTTTTCAAACACTTATCTCTCACAGTCATCTGAATTTTGTCGTTGTTTATAATAACTTTTTCTAGCAATAAGTTCTGCATTATATTGTTGAGTTATTACGGAAATTATAGATATATTTGATTGGTTAGAATGTAGTTCGTAAAAGTTTCCGAAGTGGTAGAGCCACGCTGTAGACATATTTGTCTACAGCATGAATGGGCCGGCTCGACCGGGGTAGTACCACTGTCTCACAGAAACCCAACGTAAAGTGACAGTTTACTGTCGCGTTTCGTATAGTAAGTGAGATATCCGGAAGCCCAGATTCTCCCTTCCCTTCCCTAATACCTATTCCTGTCCTTTAAGGCCGACAGCACATACATGACACTTTCGGTATTGTGGATATTCATGAGCGACGGAGATCACTTAACATTAGATGACCCACTGGCTCGTTTGTCGGACTATACTATTAAAAAAAAATTATATATTAACCAAGTTAGGTAAGGAAATTGATTAGTGGATAAACACCAACTGGCCTTGTATTAGCTAATAGCTGTTGCCCGCGGTTCCGCCCACGTGGTGGTTATTTTTGGAAGAAAATGTATACAATCCATGGAGGCCTCTTAAGCTATTACACCTTACTATATAGGAAGAAGGACGGCATAGGAAGCGTGCATTTTTCCGGGATAAAAGTAGCCTATCATTTTCTGATCCCTAAATTGCCACTATGTAAAAAATCATGTCGATCCCTTGCTAAGAAGAACTTAACTATCCCGCGGGAACTATACATTTTTCGAGGACAAAAGTAGCCTATGTGCTATTCCATGCTGTTATCTATCTCTGTGCCAAATTTTAACCAGATCCGTCCAGCCGTTGTAGCGTGATGATTGACTAACAAACATCCATCCACCCATCCAAACATTCGCCTTTATAATTTTTTAGTAGGATATGTCTTTATTTTAAACTATCTAACATGCCATTTAAAATAGAGTTTTAAAAACAACATTCCCCACCTTACTATATAGGAAGAAGGACGCCGGAAGCGTGCATTTTTCCGGGATAAAAGTAGTTAATGTGCTATTTCAGACTATAATCTATCTCTGTGCCAAATTTCAACCAGATCCGTCCAGCCGTTCTGGCGTGATTGAGTAACAAACATCCATCCATCCACCCAAACATTCACATTTATAATAGTAGTATGAAGTAGTAAGACTTTAACGGGTTCATAATTTTATATGGAGCTAGGTATCTAGTCTGGTGGCAGTATAAAACAGAAATAGAGTCTAGAAGTGACCACGGATCAACTTCATCATACATACATATACATACTCACGCCTGTAATTCCCGAAGGGGTAGGCAGAGGTGTAACCAGTACACCAACTTTTCGCCTAATTTCGGTCCCATAATGTGATAGGGGGCGAGCCTATCGCCACACCGGGCACAATTCCAGACTCCAGGCTATTACTGAGAATTTCTAGATAGAAAAACCCAATATCACTTTACCCGACCGGGGGATCGAACCCGAGACCCCGACACAGCAGTCGTAACGCATGCGCAATTACACCTGCGCCACCGAGGCAACTTCATCAATGGTTTTATATTAAGATTTTAATAAGTGTTTATGTTTTCTTTATCATTACATGAAAATTTAATTTTGCTGGTGGTAGGATATTCATATCCGCCCGGATAGCGACCACCGTACACAGAGTGTAAAGCACGCCATAGTGAAACATGCAAGTGTGTCGCGTTCCGGGATCAGCCAGAGTACATCCGGTTTTTGTCGGGGGTATAGGATTGGGCTACGATGTTTGACCGTTCTGAGGCCTTCTCAGTACTCTGACACTAGATCGTCGACCGCTTCTTCACCTTCTTGCCCATGCATTTACCTTGCGTTGTGTGAGAAGCAGGCCGGCAAGATTGTGTTGAGTAGCGCGGGACAGATTGTAAATCGCTACTGGATACTCTAATTGGACGGCACTGCGCTTACCATCAGGTGCAAAAAAAGAAAACACTTTAAAATAAAATTCAACAATCAGTTACAACGTAATGTATGTATGACAAACCTACTAATGTTTATTAAACTTACACATTCTTTGTCCACGAGATCTCATTCAATCATTCAAATCCATAGACAAAGAGCATTCCAAATTTGAAAAAACAACACACGACATGCTCACTCTCGTTTGTCTATGACGACAAAAGCGCGCGCATCGCACCGAGACGTGCAGTCTGCCTGCGATCATTCACGAGTTAACATCCCCAAAAAGTCTACATACATCAACTTTTGGACATTTAATTTAGTTTGTTGATACAGTTGTAAAGATGTTTTAGGGTTCTGGGTGGAATGAGAAATTTTGTATAATTGTTTTAGTTTTGTTCTTATGAAGATACTGTAGATTTGACTACTTGTAAAGTGTCTCTACACAATAACTTTTGGCATGGCTATCACTGTGTACTTCATACACGCGAGAATTAATTTATAAATTATTCAAGGTATTGTTTTTGTTGACAACTCGAGCTAACAAGCCGTTAGAAAGAAATATTTAATTCAATATAAGCACTATAAATAAAATTCAACTAAAACTAAACAAAAAAAACTATGAAATATAAAACATGCTTATAAAGAATACGGCCTCGACTCAGCATATACTGGTATAAATTACCAGTGCTGGTCTTACGTCGGGACGTTGGGTGAGGTCACCAGCGCAAAGTCACTTCTACTAACTACACTTACACATTTTTGTATTAATCTGATCTAGAAGATATAGTTATTATAATATTTTGATTCTCTTAACTACTCTCAAAACAGTTCTCCGGTCGCTTTAAAGACATATTAAAAGCTGTAGTAATAACATGTGTTAGCGACTCTACCCTCGTATATCATACATGTCGTGAGACGCAGAGCTGTTATGAATGTCGCCCAGAGAATCAAAATTGTATAAAAACTATACGCAGATTGGGGCTTTGCACTAACATTTTTTTTAGTGTCTTGATAGGCAGACGAGCAGATGGGCCACCTGATGGTAAGTAGTCACCGCCGACCATAGACTTCTGCAATGCCAGGGCACAGCAAAGCCGCTGCCTACCGTTAAATACTTAAATTGACAGAAGATGCTTCTAGATCGGGTGTGGCCATCACAAGTCTGTCTTTGTTGTTACATGGCCCTGTGTCAGACAATTCAGATTCGTTGTACAATTGAACAACGTATAGCCTTGGATTGAATTTATGTAACAGGGTAGCATTTTTGCTCATGCCAATATTTAAAATAAATATTGTGAACGCATTTTCAAGCAATTTTGTTTCTGTTTTCACAAATGTGTTTATTAACCGACTTCAAAAAAAGGAGGAGGTTCTCAATTCGACGTGTATGTTTTTTTAGGTTTGTTACCTCAGAACTCCGTCATTTATTGACCGATTTGGAAATTCTTTTATTACAGAGAATATGCTTCCAGATTGGTCCCATAGAATTTTTATCAATATCGGTTGGGTAGTTTGGTTTTAAAACCAAAATAACTTGAAAAAATATGTTGTCCGAGTATACGAAATTGCGAATTTTGCTTTCCTGTGGCTCTTTAAGTGGTGTTTTCTTTTGGTACTCTATCCGACGTACCTATTTTATATTTGTACCACTAAAAAGCAAAAAAATAATTATTACTTTTTAAATAAAAATAAAACCGCATTCAAAAAACCCAGACACAACTAAAAAGCAAAAATTAATTGATTACATTTACATCAATTAATTACATACAATTTAAATCAATTATTTGGAGTCGGTGCCAGCCAAAACATGGAAAAAACAGAATAATCAGGCATACAGAAAAATAGATCCATACTTGGTTTTTATGAATCTAAAAGTAAAGAAAACAACACCGGCACCGACTCCAAAAATAATTGATTTAAATTGTATGTAATTAATTGATGTAAATGTAACCAATTATTTTTTGCTTTTTAGCTGTGTCTGGGTTTTTTGAAGGCGGTTTTACGTATTACGTTCGGTTGCATATAGAATAATGTACTAAATTAAACACAGGAAACTACCCTATTATGGTCTTTAAATTACATAATTTGTACTATTGTATACAGAACTTAAGAGTCAGCCACGTCTAGTCTCGTAATTTAAACTTGACTAATGACACTCGAGTTAATGATTTTTATATTGTGAAAGGATTACAGGGTATTAGTGCACAGGCTTGTTTCTACTGTCTCTGTACATAGATGAATGACTCCTTTAGTAATAGCCATGTCGCGGACATTTTTGGGCATTCAATTGATGTAAAAGGTCCAAATATGAAATGTTGAGCTGGTTCGAAGGACCACAATTATTAGTTTTTATTTATGATGCTTGTGGCGTGCACCACACTGTACATGATGAAAGCAAATGCGAAGTCACATAATATATTACATAGATAGCCTCCGTGGCGCATTTGGCGAGTAGCCGGCTGTGAAACGAGAAGCCGTGGGTTCGATTCCCACAAGTGTTTGACAGACAGATGTGTTGTGAGACCGTGCGTCATTCGTAGTCCCTGATACCCACAACACAAGACTCTTATCTTAAGAGTGGGGTCGGGGCTATGCGTGTGCCTGTTGGGTGTTATTTATTTATATCTCGATTATTCTTCATATTACAGAGTATATAATAATGGCGATTTGTAGCAAAGGAAGAATTCAGATTAAGCATAATAGGCAACACAATATTCAGCAATAAGAATTGCCGTCAACTCAGATAAACCTTACATTTCTTGGAATAACATTTCCTTTTGTTTCAACGTTTCTAGCGAACAAATTACCGTGGTGCTCATTGCACTAACAGCAAATAGAAGATAAACTCTCGGCAACTCGCCTCCGTGGCGCAGTAGGCGAGTAGCCAGCTGTGAAACGAGCAGCCGTGGGTTCGATTCCCACACCGGGACAAATGTTTGTGTTTATTTTATTTATATGAATTGACTAAAACTGCTGACGCCATTTTGTATGACAACATTTTACTTCACTTTGAAACTTACTGTAGTAACTAAATAAAGTTAATACCTAGTTTTCCTACGAGATTTAATTCTATTTAAATGGAGAACAGAGCGTATTAATTGTAACTGATCTTCATAGAGCCTCATAGAACGATGAAATCAGAAGACTCAAGGGCGCTTTGCCGGTCTTAAAGCAATGGGGACTGGAAAGGGAAGGAAATTTAGGCCTTCAGACACACACTACGTAACAGCAAATTTTATTTCACGTTGGTCTACAGTGATAGTGGTAATGATCAGCGCATCCATGCTATAGAGAAAGCTATTACACATTGCTCTACTATAATAAATCATAGTTATTCTGAAAGCCTCCATGGCTGTAAGTATCAAGTAACTGTGAAACGAAATGCCGTGGGATCGATCCAAGAACTGACAAAAATGTTTGTGTGATAGATAGTTGTTCAAGGTCTCGGTGTTGTAGGACCGTAGTCCCTCGTGGTTCTTGATACCTACGATACAGGTTTAACCTAGTAGGATCAGAACTATGTGTGTGACTGTTGGGTGTATTTATTTATCTCTAAGTAGTTCTTACAATGTATCTTAGTAGTAGAAAATTGTTTCATATTATAGGAAATCAGGTTACAGGAGAGAAATAAAATAAGAGATGTAAATTACTATCACTTATATTTCAAGTATTGGAATGCAACAAGGAAGGTCTACGTCTGTATTCTAGCACGACAGAATATCCATACTAATACTATAAATGCGAAAGTAACTCTGTTTGTTTGTTTGTTACCTCTTCACGACTAAACGGCTGAACGGATTGTAATGAAATTTGGTAAGGGAATAGATTATATCCTGGAGAAGGACATAGGCTATATTTTTTCCCAAAAAACAACCTTGAAAGGGGTCAAATAGGAGGTCAAAATTTGTATGGGAAATCCATAATTCCTCGACTTAGGGGTCTGTAAATTCATATTTAGGCTTTGGGTAGGAAATAAAGAAATACGTGTTTCACATTTTTACACGAAGTTAAATAGTGAGAGAGTAAGAGAGAGTGACAGTGTGAGAGTGTTTGAGAGTGACAGAGTGACAGAGTGACAGAGTGAGAGTGTTTGAGAGTGACAGAGTGACAGAGTGAGAGAGTGCGAGAGTGAGAAAGTGAGAGAGTGAGAGTGAGAGAGTGAGAGAGTGAGAGAGTGAGAGAGTGAGATAGTGAGAGAGTGAGAGAGTGAGAGAGTGAGAGAGTGAGAGTGAATCAGTCAGTCAGTCCGTCAGTCCGTCAGTCCGTCAGTCCGTCAGTCCGTCAGTCCGTCCATCCGTCCGTTTGTTTGTTTGTTTGTTTGTTACCTTTTCACGATTAAACGGCTGACCGGTTTGTGATAAAATTTGGCAAGGAGATAGATTATATCCTGTAGAAGGACATAGGCTATCTTTTTTCTCAAAACACAACTTTCAAAGGGGTCAAATAAGAGTTCAATATTTGTATGGGAAATCTATCATTCCTCAAGTTAGGGATCTGAAAATACATATTAAGGCTTTTGGTAGGAAATAGAGAAATACGTGTTTCAACGTTTTTGAAAAATCATCCCTGAAAGGGGCAAAGTGAGGTTAAACTTATGAGGTATTCTTTAGATGCAATCTCAAGATTCAGGCACAACAACCGAGAGGCTGGACAATCTCTACAGGTGCCTCAGTGCAGAGACAACTCCATGGATTGTATACTTCTGCTCCCGAAAATAACCTCCACGCGGGCGGAGCCGCGAGCAACAGCTAGTGTATAATAAAGGAATAAAGGAATATAGACATTTTTAATAATACGCTCTTCTATATTCTATTGACATGCGTCATCAAGACTATGTGGCCAGTACAATGACCACTAGATTTATTTTTGCATCTATTAAATACTTTTTAAATAAAATAAATCTCAACACATATAAATACAGATCTCGATTCGTATTACTTTTTTTATCTTGGCACGGCAAAGTGACCACACTGCACCTGATGGTAAGCGCAGTACCGTCCAATTAGTGTATCGAGTAGCGAGACAATCAATACCCCGCTACTCCACACAGCCATGCCGACCTTCTTCTTCACACTACGCCATTGGCAAGGTGAAGAAGCGGTCGAGGATATAGTGTCAGAGTACTAGAAGGTCGCAAAACGGCCGAACATTGTATTTCAACTTTAGACCCCCGATTTTTTTTTATTCTTGTCGTCTTAGCGTATGAAATATTGAGAAGTTCGGATATGGTATTGTCATTTCCAATACTGAATCCAATACACCGTTAAATAAGGCTACATTTGAGTACTCCGGACACAAAGCCGAATAAATAATATTTAACATACAGTAAAAACCAATAGCTGGCTCACTTCGGAAAAACGTTGAATGCTTATATTTGTCGAAAATATTTTCAAAACAAGCAACCGCGCGTTTCGTTATCACAATCCTTGTTGACGGATTTGGAACAAAATAAAAATAATACGACATCCATTTGAAACTAGCCCGCGCTCCCCATTCAAACTATTCCAAACAAACATTTCATACGAACTGTCACATTATCCATTGAAAAGTGAAAATAAATAGAAATATACCTGTCCCGCTCTCGCTCACGAAACTTCCTTACGCCAAACAAGGATGGAAATACCAATTGTTATTGCCTCACAATAGGGGAGCGCTAATCCTCGTGACATGGCGCGCTTTTTTCGAATTTCGATTTTTATCTTCGGGCTCCGATTGTCGATGGGTAGCGTTGTTTATGGTCGAGCTTGTCTATGACCGCTAATGGCGGATCCGTGTACGGATCTCGTTACGGCTTGTCGATAATTTGGAAAGGTGTGGTTTAGATCGGAGAGATAATCGGGCTACTTTACCTTATCTATGGTTTACCCGGTGTTTGATATAATCTGTTGTTTTTTTTAGACTAAGGTAATTTTAGTTGTGTCTTCCTAGTATTTTATACGTAACTAGCTGTTGCTCGCGGCTCCGCCCGCGTGGAGGTCATGTTTGGGAGAAAAAGTATATATTACAAAATACGAATTTTCATGCGTTTAACTAAAAAAATGACGGATTTTCATACAAACTTTCATTCCCTATTTTACCCCCATAGGAGTGGTATTTCCAAAAACCCTCCCTTAGTGGATGCCTACGTCATAAAAGGTACCTACCTACTGTCAAAATTTCAAGTCTCTAACCCCAGCCGTTTAGGCTGTGCCTTGATCGGTCAGTCAGTCAGTTTCTTCTTTTATATATAAGATTATACAATCTTATGTGGTTTAACGTCTAATTAGTGTTTGTACATGACTAGAATAAAAACATAATTAATTAAACACGTTTTTACATCCAACATTATAATTACTGCTTAAAACCTACATTGAAAGTGGATGTTCATATTTACTCTATAAATTATTATTGTTAAATGTTATTTATACAAGATACATATTTAATAAGCTCTATTATTATATTTCTGTTTAGGCCTACATTATTAACATTTATTTAGGAACTGAAATTATAAAAAAAATATATTATCAATACTGTCTAATATTATCAATATTATGAAACTGAAGGTCCTGTTCCAAAACTGACTTCACGGACCCAAGGTGGTGACACAAAATGTTTCTTGATATAAAAAATACGATGGATTTTCAGATCCCTAAATTGAGGAATTATTGAATACCCATACAAACTTTCAACCCCTACTTCACCCCCTTTTAACATTTTTTTTTGAGACAAATGATAGCCTATGTCCTTCCCCAGGATATAATATATCCCCTTGCCAAACTTCATTACGATCC
This sequence comes from Laothoe populi, assembly GCA_905220505.1. Lineage (NCBI taxonomy): Eukaryota > Metazoa > Arthropoda > Insecta > Lepidoptera > Sphingidae > Laothoe > Laothoe populi. The sequence goes on from HG992173.1 coordinate 8,988,846, forward strand.
GTTTAGCTGTTAGGTCGTGAAAATGTAACAAACAAACAGAGTTACTTTCGCATTTATAATATTAGTATTGATAGGTATAGGTGACTGTTGTTTTAGAACCCAATTTTAAATGACATGTTAGATACTGCCTCCGTGGCGCAGTTAATTGCGCATGCGTTACGACTGCTGTGCTGAGATCTCGGGTTCGATCCTCGGGTCGGGTAAAGTGATATTGGGTTTTTCTATCTAGAAATTCTCAGTATTAGCCCGGAGTCTGAAACCTGTGCCCGGTATGGCGATAGGGTCGCCCTCTATCACATTATGGTACCGAAATTCGGCGAAAAGTGGGTGTACCAGTTACACCTCTGCCTACCCTTTCGGGGATTACAGACGTGATATATGTATGTTAGATACGTAGTTGAAAAAAAGACATAATATGTTTCTATATAACTCGCTTAAACCATTTCCTCAACAAGATAAAAATACAATAAATGTACTGCCGTATTGTTTTATTCATTTTAAATTACTTCTAACACGTTCCAATTTCCATATTCACTAATTAACATTAAATGTTACTGTAGCGGAATAAATTATCTGAACGCGTTGCGTGTTTTTGTTAAAGAAATCTTGTTGGGAATATAAAGTTCATGTTCTTGCGAAATGAATTATTCCGCTTGAAATTTTTATATTTCGTTATAAAAACTGAAATAAAAAAGCTACATATTGCATAATGTTTTGAATTAAGAATGAAAGACAACGGTATTAGCCCCGGGCTACTAAGGGCTAAGTGAATGGGTGGAGACTGCAAAAAGAATATGCAAAAACAAAAATGTTTTATCATATTTTTCGAAGGCCAGTAATCATATTACATTAGTATAATCTGTGGATTATGACATTATAAACTATCAAATATTATCTATGGACGCACTGTCGAGTCGCTTGATGTTTATTGGATCCATAGATTTTCCTGGGGAGCCTTCTTGCTTCGAAAAAGGACACAATATAATTTTTTATTACACTGTGTCACATCTGGAGCCTCAAAATTCTTATCAAAGATTCTCGGGAATATACGTTGTCTAAATATGTATGCCATCACAGTTAAAGTGTTCGAAAATTAGTAATGAATAATGCTACGTCATGGTGCCCTTTTAGAAGAATAAACGTCAAAATCAGAGATTCATTCTATATTTGTGTATTTATTTCAATAAGAGAGGTGACGAGTACATTACGATGGGATTTATTTGTCAATCAATTTGTCGTCAAACTTTACTTTCGCAGACAATTTTATTCCCTCACCAATTTTCCCTCAAACAATCCGAATAACCAAACATCGTGCGCAAACTTATCAATTACCCATTTTTCGCGCTATTTGACCCCGCAACATCCCGAAACATCCTTGGTAACATTTATTTTTTTAACATTATTACAAATGCACACGACGTAGGCTGTATGCCATCGTGTCTAATGCCATTTTGCTCTGAGGAAGTATTTTCAAACATGGCGGCGCGTCAACTGTCAACTTGACAGAGGGGCGAGTAATGGGCGCTGGAGGATTTTAAACCGGATTGTTGTTTTAGCATAGTGGTTGAGTTTCTGGAGGGTGGACTTTCAATTAAATTTCGGATGCGTATTTAGTTGTACACAAAACAAAAATTTTGGTTCAGTTGAAATATCTAAGTGAGATTTGTAGCTCTTATAAAAAAAATTATATTTGAGTTCCATAAAAAATATGTTTATGTTAAATCTTTTGTACTCATTAGGGTATTTCCTATTATTCGAAATACCAAAGTAGGTAGTAAAGTATTTAGGAGAGTAGTTGGGGGTACATTAATTATGACAAATTAAGTGCGTAGTAGTGTGTAATGTTTAGCATAAAACGGAGTACATTCCGCGCTCCGGTGTTCAGTTGAGTTGTGAAGAAGACTAGTTGATAGCCAGGATATTCGTGGTTCGTTCGCGGGGCACTAAGTGTAAACAGTTCAATGGCCACGTAGTTCAGCTTGGTGGGTAATGCTGGGAGATTAATTATAAAGAGAAGCCTTAAGTAAATCCTGACTGTATGTGTTAATATTAAGCACTGAGATGTGTAACAGTGTTATGTAAATCAATCAATAAATTGGTAAACTTGTATTTGTGCCTTTTTAAATATCCATCTTGCATAGTGATGTTGCTAACATACTCTGGAGTAAACCACACAGGCTCGTAGTCTACTTCGCATACCCAACGAGGATGCAATGGTCATTACACTACATTGAGACATTGGTTGGACCATCGTACACGTGTTAAAGCTATGAAATGAAACAATAAAACGCGCCACCCATCAGAGAGCTTTAAAGAAAGCAAATTCAAGATGTAAGCTGGATAACTATGGATCCAGCTGATGATTGTTTCAATGCAAACTCATAGACATCCAATGTGATAATTTTACAGAGGCTTAATTTTTTCCCTTTACAATGTTTATTAATTCCTTTTAAAGCCTGCAATGTACTCGTGGTTGTTTTGGTATTGTAAAAGTATGGTGATCACACACTGCAACTCTATGGTTTATAACTCTAACATTTTGCGCCTTACCGACCCATTCGTAAGTTCTATTGATGAGTAAATCTTACAACTATTATAAATGCGAATGTTTGGATGGATGGATGTTTGTTACTCAATCAGGCTACAACGGCTGGATGGATCTGGTTGAAATTTGGCACAGATATAGATTATAGTCTGGAATAGTCCATAGGCAATTTATTATTCCGGAAAATGTACAGTTCCCTTGGAATAGATAAGTTTTTCACAGATCAAGGGATCCCTTGGGTAAAATGGACTTTGTACCTTTTCTTTCTAAGATAACTACCACGCGGGCGAAGCCGCGAGCAACATCTAGAAATACATATTTATATCTGTTAACTGCATAATAATTTCAACATAATATATCTTTAAATTCGTGGGTAAAACGATTTTGAAAAGCAGACAATAAAGCGATTTTATAAGAATTTCCCCTACGAGGGGACCCTAAAAACCATATCCCTACATTTTTCCAGCAACATAATACATATATTAGCAGTGGCAACTCCCACTGTAACGAGGGTTGCCAGCTCATAAATCATGTTAACACATAAATTTCGCTACCCTACACTAAGGGTGTGAAACTTGTGACAACCATCATCATTGTCGAAGAAAACTGGTTAAAATGAACCTTATTTCAAAGGTGTTAAGGGACTACATTACTAGTACGTGGGGTTATTTTATTACGCCGATAATGTTGCTTCTTGCCAGCCCAGTAAGGGCGCGCTAACCGAATTGTCGGTAAATTGAAATTTATCTAATAAATTACGGACTATTTGAAACATTGAGATCTTTGGGGCGTTAGAAGGGCCATCTTTGATTTGTATTATTATTGTTGTTGTAATTTGTACAGAAGGAAACAATACAAAAATTATATTATATAAAGAAAAAATACATTTTCGGAGATTGAATATGGTTTATGTATAACAAAAAGTATTTAAAAATACATAACGACCTCGATGACACATATAATAATAATACTAGCCCTGTATTTAACATTGTCCTAGTGCTGGGCACGGGTCTCCTCTCCTAATGAGAACGGTTGGGCCTTAGTCCACAGTAGCAGTAGTAGATGACACAGCCAGTGAATAAATAGTGGATATAAGGAATTTGAAGCCTTCATCCGAAGAAATACATATCGGTAATGAATTGCAAATACCCCTTTAATGATTGAATTTCGTGGCATCAACCCCTCCTTCATAATTACATATGCGTGAAATATAGAAACTGCGACTGAAAAAGCATCTTTGACGGTCAAAATCTATGATTTCTATATTTTTTATTCAGAGGATTCAATATTGTTAATTCATGAAATATAACAATTAAAAATACTAACGGGCCCGGCAAACGTCGTCCTGCTGGGAAAAGCAGCGTCACATTAAATATGATAGTTTAAAGATATACCAGGGAGGATAACAGGAGGATTTTTATCACGTTACTTGATTTGAAATAGAGTCTTATAATTAAGTAATTTTATGCTGTTTTGGGAAAACACGAAAATAAATTATAATCTGAAAACTAAAAAAATAAGCTTTAATTATAATAAAGTGAACTTACTATCGCTACAGAAAGAATTATACAACTGTAAAAAAAATGTTTTTTTTCTTATAGCAGACCATAATAAACAAGTGATTCAACTGTAAGTAATCTCCAATCACGAACATCCATAATACCAGAAGAGTCATGGCTGCTCTTTTAAAACAAGAAGAAATAAGGATTGATAAAGAGATGGAGATTCTGGTCTTCGGAAGTCTCACAAGCAAGCTGTCACGTCGGTTATCTGTGAGTCAGTGGTTACTCTAGTCAAGCCATTCATGGATAAATTGTCTACAGTTTTATTACCTTTGCTTTAAGTCACTAAAATGTATTACAATTTTTGAAATTATGGAAATATTATTCTTTTTTTAAGTGCCTGGATAATCAGTCGAGTAGACGGGCCACCTGATGGTAAATAGACACCGCCGCCCATAACTCCTGCAATGCCGGGGCACAGCAACGCCGCTGCCTACTGTTCTGTTAAATAAACACTCAGAAAGTATGAAGTCATCACTTATCACCACCTACAGCCCACACGTGACCCGCACGCGCCGCCATCTTTATCTGTTTGCGCAGACATTTACACTTTATTGGCGGGAAATATTGTCACGGACCACTGTGGTATAACCATTGTTTATATTGCGTATTAGAAGGTTAATTTGACGTCATTGAATAGGTTATGTTTTTTTAAGAATAGGCAAAGGAATACAAGACATAATTATGTTGTTGGCGGGAAATATACACAGTCAGGTCATAAGTATTGTCACACAGTAAAAACTTTTATTTTAGAATGCTGGCCACAAAAAAGTTTATTGAATTCGAATTTCAAATTGTTCATGAAAATAAAAATGTATACTTTTTAGAATTTTACTCATTTTTAAATATGGAGTGGACGCTTAAAGAAGACCGTGTTGCAGTAATTGCGTTGCATCGTTGCGGTTACGCGCCAATTCAAATTTTTGACATACTGAAAAATTTGAATATAACCAAAAGATTCGTTTATCGTACCATCAAACGATACAATGAAGACTCTAGTGTAGATGACAGGTCAAGAAGTGGGCTTAACAGAGGTACATTTTTGTGAGAAAGGTGTAAAAACGAATGCAGTTGTGTATCAAAATACAGTCCTGACGAACCTTGTGGAACCTGTTTCTCATACCATGTTCAATAACAGGCACTGGGTATTCCAACAAGATTCGGCGCCAGCTCATAGAGCGAAGAGCACACAAGACTGGCTGGCGGCGCATGAAATCGACTTCATCCGGCACGAAGACTGGCCCTCCTCCAGTCCAGATTTGAATCCGTTAGATTACAAGATATGGTAACACTTGGAGGAAAAGGCGTGCTCAAAGCCTCATCCCAATTTGGAGTCACTCAAGACATCCTTGATTAAGGCAGCCGCCGATATTGACATGGACCTCGTTCGTGCTGCGATAGACAACTGGCCGCGCAGATTGAAGGCCTGTATTCAAAATCACGGAGGTCATTTTGAATAAACTTTAGTGTCATAAGAATCTATGTTTTGTTAAGTTCATTTTGGTATATAAATGGTTACATAATGAATAAACTTGTTTCAATTATTTTATATTAAACATGTGACAGAATGTATGACCTGACTAGGTATTTTTGCCGTACAATCAAGCTGTGGAACCGATTTCCAGCTACCGTGTTCTTTCCCATAATCCTGAGTACTTTAGGCGTAAGGTGAAGAAGTTACACAGCAGCGAGGAATAGATTGTCTCTCACTACTTGATACTACGGCAACGGTAGGCAGCGGCTTTGCTGTGCCCTGGCATTGCAGAAGTCTATGGGCGGCGGTGACTACTTACCATCAGGTGGCCCGTCTGATCGTCTGCCTATCGAGTTACTAAAAAAAAAACTCTAACTGAACGCTGCGCTTACAATCAGGTGCAGTGTGGCCACTTTACCGTGCCAGGATAAAAAGGTTATACAGTTTTTAATTATTTTAAGTAAATAAGAAAGTAAATTAATTTTAGTCTTATAATTCTTTATTTTTCTCTCCGATATCAAGTTAATTCGGTGTCATTGCTTAGATTATGTATATGTATTTTTATTTCTGAACGAATAGGACTGAAAAATAAAATTACTTTGTTGGCGGGAAATATTCAGAGACCAACTATTTATATAATTTTAGGTGGTATAAAATTCATTTAGGTGAGCTAAGTATGTAGTAGAAAGTACATTACACATTCTTCTTTAACTGTCTAACTATCTTCTTAAGTAATGGCAATAAAAATTATATGAAATGACTAGAAAAACCGTTCTTCAAAAATACGTTATCCAATTAATACCGAAAATATGACCTAGACCTTAAAATGTTATGGCATGGGTATTAAATGTTTTTTCAAATGACTTCTAATGTCAAAGTTCGTTGAAATTACCTCTGGAGCCTTGCAAATGCCCATAGCTTTGAGAAACACCTAGAACTCATCTATGGATGAAATAAATAAATACATCCAACAGTCACACACAAAGTTCTGATCATACACTAGGTAAAACCTGTATCGTGGGTATCAATCAACACGGGACCACGGTCCCACAACACCCAGACCCAAATCAAATATCTGTCTGTCACACAAACATTTGTCTCGGTGCGGGAATCGAACCCACGGCCTCTCGTTTCACAGCCGGCTACTAGCCCGCTGCGCCACGGAGGCTGTCAAAAAATATTGTCCAGTTCAAATTCTTGTATTTTTTTCTCACACCAATAAACCCTCAACTATTTCCTCAAGGGGTCGATTCGACCCTAACCCTCCAGCTGTAAAAAAGACAAACAATCGCTAAAACAGTAGCGGTGTCGTGTTGACTTTGCAATTAGCGAGAGTGGAAACCCGCCGGCGGCCGCGGGGTATGAAGTACCGACGTGTTTTATTTGGCCACTTAGCTTCTTGACTGTTAAATGTATCAAATTGTTAAAATAATGCTAGCCCTGTATTAAATGTTCCACTGCTGGTCACGGGCGTCTAATGAGAGGGGTTAGGCCTTAGTCCACCACGCTAAAGCCGGTTGGTAGACTTCACATACCTTCGAAATTCTTATGAGAATTCTCTGGTACGTAGGTTTCCTCACGATATTTCTTTCACCGTTAAAGCAAGCGATAATTAGCATTGAATACACACGTAACTTTAGAAATTTAGGATGACATAAATTTTGTCATAATTTGTGATTTTCAGTCTTTGTTAATAAGGATTTGTACTCGTATTTGGACCATTTAGTATCAATAGTTTGGCTCATAGAGCACATGTGAGTGTGGGAATCGAACCCACGGCCTCTGGTTTCACAGCCGGCTACTCGCCCGCTGCGCCACAGAGGCTGTCAGGAATGTTAATTTTGTTCTATATATTTCCATGACACATTGAAACTAATCAAGGGAAAAGGTTTAAGTTATAATTTGTGATATAATCTAAACAGGTTAGTTACTATTACTTAAGTAATTACTTTTATGATTCAATTTGAAGTGGCTTGACGTATTATTATTTGGCCTAAGTTTAAGCACGCATGTAGTTAATGATTTCACGAGACTCATTCTGTTTTTTTTTCTTTATTTTAGTTTAAAATAACTTTTATTGAACAATCTTACTTTGACGGACTTTGAACCTGCTTACTTAGACCATAGACATGTTTCGTATCTCTTAATAACATTTCAAAAGGAAATAAAAATCATAAATTTGCCGTGCCATGACGTAATAAACATTCCATTTTCAAAATTTTATCATATTAAAGGGCGTCGAACTACAGCTATGTTCCATTTTCAAAATTTTAATACGTTTATGTGTATTTGGTATTTGCAGATCATGGAAGACTTTACAAATAAAATTATAATGTCTTAGCTATTACAAAATATTAGAACAGCCTGGGACTTAGCCGACGTGCGTTTAGATCTAGATTTATCGTACTATCTCTTAAAAAAATCTCACCAGTCACATTCATGTCTACAAAAAAACCAAACTCATTATTTTGAAAAGCACAAAACCAATTTAAAACGAATGTAAGTTAACCCCACGCGCGCCGACGGGCGTTACAGGCCCATTGCATAAACAAACACGCCCCGGGAGTGCCAACTTTCACACACTCCGCCCCCGGTGGTGCCAACGCACAAACAATGCTAATTGAATAATGGGTGGGAAATGTTGTTTTTTGTATTCTTGACAAGAATAGGTAACAGCTGATGACAAGTAGATACTTTTTTTCGTAAAAATCTGAGTTTATTGCAAATAATTCATAAAAAGTAAAACTTCAATAAACAACAAGTTATGCGTCACTATAAAATTTGAGGGTTGCCCTTGATTTTTCTGAGATCCCTTCATCAGATCCTGATTTGGTGCCAATGGGTCCCCTGGGAAGTATACCCTTTTAAACAAAAAAATAATATCTGGAATCGGTCCAGGCGTCTTCCGAGTAATCGGGGAATATAATTACATAAAAAAAAGATTCCGACGAATTGTTAACCTCCTCCTTTCTGTCTGTTAAAAATGGGAGCATCGAAAAAACTATTTTTGAGTCTAAACCACTCAATAAAAACCGCTATGATCCTGGGACCTTTAGGCGTAGTGTGAAGAAGCTACACAGTAGGCCGGCATGATTGTTGAGTAGCGAGGGATATATTGTCTGGCTACTTCATTCTCTAATTGGACGGCACTACGCTTACCATCAATGCAAAATTTTGCTGCTGGTAGGATATTCATATCCGCCCGGATAGCGACCGCCGTACACAGGGTGTAAAACCCATAGTGGGACACGGAAAAAAACAGCAAATAATAATCACAAGTACCTATTTAAAGACCAGCAAATACTAACTGAAAACATCATCGGCCTTCAAACACTCAAATAACGAACCATAAACGTCAATAGAAAACTGAAAAAACACAATGTAGCATTATCCACCCATTTCCAGAACAATGGTGAATGTAATCAAGCATTTACAATCCACACGTCTCTGGGGTCCAGTGTACCCGCGCACCGGTGCAGATTCTCACACGACATTCAAGTGTTGTTTTGATTGCTATGTTTTGGTTACTCATTCGAGTACTTTAAGGTTTGCGATGACGTCATTTGTTTATATCACGTGGTCATGTTGGGCTGTTTTTATCCTGGCACGACAAAGTTGGTAGCGAGAGACAACTATTCCTCGCTACTCGACACAATCACAATTTAAAAGTGGTAGAGCCACGCTGTAGACATATTTGTCTACAGCATGAATGGGCCGGCTCAACCGGGGTAGTACCACTGTCTCACAGAAAACCAACGTAAAGTGACAGTTCACTGTCGCGTTTCGTATGGTAAGTGAGATATCCGGAGGCCCAGATTCCCCCTTCCCTTCCCTAATCCTGTCCTTTAAGGCCGACAGCGCATACGTGATACTTTCAGTATTGTATATGTTCATGGGCGGTGGAGATCACTTAACATCAGGTGACCCACTGGCTCGTTTGTCGGACTATAATATAATATAAAAAAAAAACAATCAGCCTGCTGGATAGCATTTTCATATTCCACTTCTAATTAAAAACGTCTTTTGAGTTGATGGGCAGTTAAATTAATCAAAATACACCCAACAGTCACATATTTCTGGCCCCATACTAGGTAAAACCTGTATCGTGAATAAAAACTACGAGGGATTAAGGTCCCACAACACGCAGACCCGAAACAAGTATCTGTCTGTCGCATATTTGTCTCGGTGCGGGAATCGAACCCACGGCCTCGCGTTTCATAGCCGGCTAGTCCGATGCGCCACGGAGGCTGTGCTACTTTAGTTTGAAAAGAAATGGGAGAGGAAATTTTTTTTATTCCTAGATTAGAAAATGGTAAAACGTAAATATTCCAGAGAACATCGTGGTTGACTCCCGGTTAAACCGAATAGTTTGGTCGTATGGAACCATACTTTTCAAAAGCTATGCTTAAAGACTATGCATCTCCTTTTACAAGAATTATTTTAACATTATCACGTGATGGGGCAATCCGATAGGGTGTCATTTGTTCCGGATATTCTCGAGGGGGAGCGTTAGAGGGTTAAGTAACAGAGACAATTGATTATTTACGAATAAACAAAATCATTTTATTAGTGTGATTTTATTTATATAAAAATTTACTGCCTCGGTGGCGCAGTTGTAATTGCGCATGCATTACTGTGCTGATGTCTCGGGTTCGTACCCCGAGTCGGGTAAAGTGATATTGGGTTTTTCTATTTAGAGACACTCAGTATCAGCCCGGAGTCTCGCCCCCTACCACATTACTTTATACTTTTTTTTCAAAATTAACTACAACGCACGGAGCCGCGGGCAAGAGCTAGTTAACAATACAAGTACATTTGACTACATTACTGAATCCTAAAGCTATTAACATTAATAACAGATATAACTTAATATTACCAATTTGAACAAACGTTTTTTCAACTAGACTCGAACCCGCAACCATGCATGGCTAATCCATTAGGCTACCGTCAATTATCACCGTTCATCATTTACTAGCGAAATATTGTTTTTTTTTAACGCACCTGAATTATCTCCCGACGGCGACATGGGCATTGCATTAAGTTTAAAAATAAAGATGTTAAGTAACTATTAGTTATTTTGTCTATGGTTCTGTAGATTATTATCGATATAATTATGGCTATATAGAGTAAAGCATAGAGGTTTCGTATTTATTTATATTACTTATTGAAATATGGCTGATTTTATTTTTAACCGACTTCAAAAAAGGAGGAGGTTAACAATTCGTCGGAATCTTTTTTTTTTATGTATGTTACCCGATTACTCGAAGACGACTGGACCGATTCGAGAAATTCTTTTTGTGTTTAAAAGGGTATACTTCCCAGTTGGTCCCATTGGCACCAAATCAGGATCTGATGATGGGATCTCAGAAAAATCAAGGAAAAACAAATTTTATTGTGACGCATAATTTGTTTTTTATTGAAGTCTGTGTACTTTTATGAATTAATTAGTTCAGTAAATGCGTGTGCGATATGACTGCTGTGCTGAGGCCTCAGGGTTCTCTTAGGGTCGGGTAAAAGTGATATTGGGTTAGCCATAATTAATAATAAATACACACGTAACTTTAGACAAGTCAGAGGTGTTAATTTGGGTTGGTTTCAAACCAACGACTCTCGTCTTGGCCGCTATTTGTCATACAATAATATATTATTAGTTTGGTGAGTAACAAATGTCACTCTTCTATTTTAAAGACTCAAGACCGTAAAGCATTCGGATAAAGATGATATTTTATATATTAAGAAAAAAAAACCAATCACACCTCTGAAAGTAAATAAATTACACAAAATTATTCACCTGGATGCGGGACCCTAAAAAAAATAACAAAACAAATATGGCGGCGGCAAGATGGCGGCACGTCAAAGGGCGCCGCCGGTAGCCGCGTTCGAAATGGAATTCATAAATGATAAATTTAATATTATTTATTATATTTGGTACATTACTGGAGCTGATGGTGCCGGATTACGCGCGGTTTCGGTGTGACAAACTTTATAATGTAAATTATTGCATTTGTATAATTATGTAGTTATTTTTTTATGTGTTATGCGAGGTGTAAGCTTATTACAAAATTAAATTATGCATGACTATTCTACATATTTTTGACGCAATAAAAATCAATATGATCGAATGTCAATTGCTTATCGGATATTTTTGTTGAATGTATTTTTCTATCCTGACATGGTAAAGTGACCACACTACACCTGATGGTAAGCGCAGTTCCGTCTAATTAGAGTATCGAGTAGCCAGACACAAGCTATCCTCCGCTACTCAACACAATCATGCCGGCCTGCTTCTTCACACTACGCCATGGGCAAGAAGGTGAAGAAGCGGTCGAGGGTCTAGTGTCAGTACTCAGAAGCTGCAACACGGCCAAACATTTAGACCTTTCTAGACCCTACCAGCAGGTGCAGTGTGGTCACTTTACCGTGCAAGGACAAAAAAAACTTTTAAATGTTGGTTACTTCTGGTAGAATTTCAACCAGTGCGCGATCGCTAGTATATTGCTACCGACCATCTCCTTATAATTCCCCGTGGGGTAATAAACGGTCAGTCAGTGGACACGGACCGACGTTAGCGACACTTGACCTCGTTTAACGCGCGTGAACATATTTTTATTTCTGTACCGGGACTAATCGGACGCGGTCCTCGTTCAGATGTGGCAAACATTTTTGTGTGGTATTCATATCCGCCCGGATAGCGACCGTAAACAGGGTGTAAAACCCGCCATAGTGGCACACGCAAGTGGGTCGCGTTCCGGGATCAGCCAGTGTACATCCGGTTTTTGTCGGGGGTCTAAAGTTGGGGTACGATGTTTGGCCAGTTTGTGGCCTTCTGAGTACTCTGACAATAGACCTTCGACGGCTTCTTCACCTTCTTGCCCATGGCGTCGTGTGAAGAAGCAGGCCGGCATGATTGTGTTGAGTAGCGGGGTATAGATTGTATCTCGCTACTCGATACTCTAACTGGACGACACTGCGCATCAGATGCAATGTGTCATCTTACCGTGCCACGATAAAAAAACTATTGAATTAACATCAAGTTCAGGACGAGAATTTCTAAGGTTTTCTTACATTCGACAATGCCCTTGTGAGTTTATTTTCGTTAAGTACCTCACGCGTCCGTAATCACCTTAGCAGGGCTTCCTTAATCGATAACACGGTGACCCGATTGTGTATCTTTGGTTTTAAAATAGTATTTTGAAGAGCGAACATTTATTAACTTGAAGAAGAGTATTTTCTTGCATTGAGATAGTATTGTATATAATAATACTAGCCCTGTATTAAACATTGTCCCACTGCTGGGTACGGACCTCCTCTACTAATGAGAGGGGTTAGGCCTTAGTCCACCACGCTGGCCTAATGCGGTTTGGTAGACTTCACATACCTTCGAAATTCTTATGAGAATTCTCCGGTATGCAGGTTTCCTCACGATGTTTTCCTTCACCGTTAAAGCACGCGATAATTAACATTTAATACACATGTAACTTTAGAAAAGTCAGAGGTGTGTGCCATTTGGGTTCCGAACCTACGACTTTCGTCTTGACAGTCCGTACCGCAACTAACTAGGCTATCGCTGCTAAAGATAGTAGTATTAGGTATCATATTTAGCATGTTTATTTTACATTTGACAGCCCCCATGGCGCAGAGTACGAGTAACCGGCTGTGAAACGAGAGGCCGCGGGTTCGATTCCCGAGACAAATGTTAGTGTGACAGACAGATATTTGTTTCGGGTCTGGATGTTGGACCGTAGTCTCTTGTAGTTCTTGATACCCACGATACAGGTTTTACCTAGTGTGGGGTGTATTTTATTAATGGTATCTGATACCTAATCTTACTACTATTTACAAATGGATGGATGGATGTTTGTTACTAATCACGCCAGAACGGCTAAACGGATCTGGTCAAGATTTTGCATAGAAATAGATTATAGTCTGGAATAACACATAGGCTACTTTTTATTTCGGAAAAATGTACAGTTCCCGTGGGATGGTTAAGTTTTTCACAGATCAAGGGATATGATTTTTTGCATAGTGGCAGTTTAGGGATCAGAGATAGACATAGGCAAATTTTTATCCCTGAAAATGCACGCTATGGGATAGTAAAATGTAGAAAGGTGTAATAGCTTAAGATGCCATGAATTGTATACCTTTTATTCCAAAAATAAACTCTACGCGGGCGGAGCTGCGGGCAACATCTAATCATACATAAAGATCTAGTTAAAGTTAGGCTGGAGACAAAGCGTCATGAATGAGAAGCTTGTGACGCGCATACCCTGGTATAATTCAATAGGGATAGTTTTATATTTCATATTCCCACGGCCTGCCTACCCCGGTTCAGTATAAAGCTACACCGTATGTCCATATCGATTAGGAAGCCTGCACAATGCGGTAATACTGTCAAGTCACGCATTCGCGCTTACGGTTACACTTGTCTTGTCCGCGGGGAATAGATGTCTATGGCCTCGCTTTGGGTTGTTTATGAAACACAAATAGCAGAGGAAGATTACGAGTTGTTGTGTTGTGCCTAGAACATCCTGACTACTCAGTTAGACTTGTTAGAAGTGAAAAAGTATGTGGATGGAATAGTGTCTATAAAAAATAGAAGGATTCTTTGAATATTTTCGAAACGTCATCTACATAAGATATTATCTATGGTTTCGTTCGATTATAAAAATAGAGACATCATCCTTAAGATCCGAGTTCCATTTCCTAATATAAAAATATACAAACATTCAAAAAAGAAAAAACCAATTAATTATGCCCGCCAAAGATTAAAAAAGCAACTGGCCGTATAATCTAAGGGATGCCTATAAAAAGAATATAACAATGAAAAAATAAATTTCAAAAAAAGAACGCCCAGCTGCCTGCGTTACGCTGCGTTCTATTGTGTAAACGAGATGACTATACAGATGTTGTTAAAAATGAAAGAGACAAAGATACGATTAAAAATGGAACTTAGCGGATTAATTTTATTCGAGCATTAACCGTGTATTGGAAATTAAATCTAATAGGTACGCGACTCGTACATTTTGTTTACTGATTTAAACATTTTTTATAGATGCGTTGGTGTTAAGTAATGTTGGTTTATACACAATTGATCATAAACAAAATAGAGCTCAGACAAATTAGTATAATAAAAATAAAAACAATAAATTTGAAATTGGAACACCGCGCCGTTAAAAATAACGATATACGTTGCACAATATTCTATAAGAGGAGCTTAGAGCAGTAACGTGAAAATATCATATCACCGCTTAGTATTAATTTTCATAATTTGAGTATCTTGGATTATTTAAAAATACTACAAATTTACTAATTGAGGATTTATTTATGTGTGAGAGTAAATATAATGCGCTGTAACGTCTTTTTTTCAACCCGGCACGTCAAAGTGACCCCACTGCACCTGATGGTAAGCGCAGTGCCGTCTAATTAGAGTATCGAGTAGCGAGAGACAACCTATCCGCTACTCAACACAATCATGCCGGTCTGCTTCTTCACACTACGCCATGGGCAAGAAGGTGAAGAAGCGGTCGAGGGTCTAGTGTCAGTACTCAGAAGGCCGCAAAACGGCCAAACATCGTACCCCGACAAAAACCGGATGTACACTGGCTGATCCCGGTACGCGACACACTTGCGTGTGCCACTATGGTGGGTTTTACGCCCTGTGTACGGTGGTCGCTATCCATGAGGTTATGAATATCCTAGCACCATCACGTCTTCTCATTTTTCATCCATATACTTCACCTAGTGAAGTCGCCAGCATTTTACTAAATCGCTACTTGGGCTTGACTGTGACTTTTTTTTTAGTGCCTCGATAGGCAGACGAGCAGACGGGCAACCTGATGGTAAGTAGTCACCGCCGCCACAGGCACAGGCCGGCACAGCAAAGCCGCTGCCTACCGTGGCTGGTTTTGCTTGACTTAACCATAGACATAGAGATCGGCTGACTGACCCAGCTATTGAGTGAATACAGGCAGAAAAATGTGAGAGAGATAGAGCGAACGTGCGGCCAGCAGTTGTTCTAGAATATTGATTGGTCTACATCACAGACTTGCAGGAGCGAAAAGAAATAGGTATTGGTCGCACAATCGCTTTGTCTCTTTGCACAAAGTTCTGGTGGTAGGATATTCATATCCGCCTGGATAGCGACCACCGTACACAGGGTGTAATACCCGACATAGTGGCACACGCAAGTGTGTCGCGTTCCGGGATCACCCAGTGTACATCCGGCTTTTCTCGGGGGTGTAGAGTTGGGGTACGATGTTTGGCCATTTTGCGGCCTTCTGAGTACTCTGACAATAGACCCACGACCGCTTCTTCACCTTCTTGCCCAGGGCGTAGTGTGAAGAAGCAGGCCGGCATGATTGTATTGAGTAGCGGGGGATAGATCATCTCTTGCTACTCGATACTCTTAATTGGACCGCACTGCGCTTACCATCAGGTGCAGTGCGGTCACTTTGCCGTGCCAGGATAAAATAAAAAAAAAAGTGGTCGATTTTGTGAGAATATTGCTCAGTCCATTCGCTGTGTCTATGGCTTTAACTGTGACTATCAATGAATTGTTTGACACATAATAAACTTGACAGTATGCTAAGACCGGGCACTAAATACTAAAAGATTTTTTTATGACACATATAGGACTTTTTTTTAGGTAAGATTATACTTCGGTATAATCACTGTCGGTATAATCTGTCAAGATGAAAGTCGTATGTTCGAAACCCAAATGGCACACACCTCTGACTTTTCTAAAGTTATGTGTGTATTTAATGTTCAATTATCGCTTGCTTTAACGGTGAAGGAAAACATCGCGAGGAAACCTGCATACCTGAGAATTCCCTTAAGAATGTCGAAGGTATGTGAAGTCTACCAACCCGCATTAGGCCAGCGTGGTGAACTAAGGCCTTACTCTTCTCATTAGGCCCATGCCCAGCATACATACATGTTTAATACAGGGCTAGTATTATTATTATTTTTATTTTTATAATCACGAATATAATTTTTTATATTAATTTACTATTCTACATAATTTGATCTTGAAGTATCTATTGACATAAGTAGCTTTACGCTTACCTATTTCAATTCCAACTCCTTCTATTTGATTAATTTATTTGCGGGATAAAAGACAGTTAAGCATTTCCAGAGACTTGCCGAGTTTCGAAACGACGTCGAAAAAATGCGTGCCATTGTCGATCCTGGCTAAACAGGAGTTACTATGTCGTGTCTGGGATAGTCTCTCTTACCTATTTCAAACTATAGTGTAGTCAAAATTAAAACTTAGCTGTACTAACATAAGTCATTGCCGTTAAATGTAGAGCCATTTTGTTGAACGCTCTGAACGTTCAGAAGCTTGTGTAAAGCCTTTACGACAATAGGAGTTAAATTGTCTATGGTACGCTTCAAAAACGTCAAAAGTGCTTTTCTAAATCATCCTAACTAAAAAATATCGTTACCTGAATTGCAAAAGCTAAAAAAATATTTCGTACTTTTTCGTCGAGCAACCCTTTTTGCGGATTAAAATTGTGTGATTTTTTTATAAACTGCGCTTGCTGGCTGGGAGCAGTGTCTTTTTAATGTCAAAATACGAAAGGCCCACGAGCAGCGTGATCCATAGAGCCATTGTTCATCCTTCCGGATTTGACGAGGTGTACCTAACTAGGTAAAAAAATAAGTCTACAAATTAGTATTATTTTTTTACTATATTCAAAACTACACTGCTATTTTTGTATACTGAACTGCAGAAGATAAAGAATTTAGTCTTTATATGTGTACTTTGAACGTATCTGATAAAATAATAAACATATTTTATTACGCGATTTCCCCGAGACTTAAGACCTATTTACAAACACATTGGAATATAGTATAAAACGTCCCTCCAAGATATCTTTTCACCATACACTGAGCAAACAATCCTGCGTTCCTTTTCACTCGGATCATTTACGCAGAAGCGTCTCGGAAGGTTTTCGAACGCACTCATCGAGCGGGGGACGTAATCCGGCTTCTTTGACAGTTCCCTTCGGAATTACAGCGGTTCCATTTTTGAAAATTCAAATATCGAACTCGGCGTATCAATCGATTTTTGAAAATACGAATGTGGATTTTTTTCCTCTTGATTAATTCAGATTAAGGAATATACTTCGACAGTACTGATAGTGCCTCTTTTGTAGAGGTGATACGTATTAGAAAAATAATATTACACACACACACACATACACTCACGCCTGTAATCCCTGAAGGGGTAGGCAGAGGTGTAACCAGTACACCCACTTTTCGCCGAATTTCGGTCCCATAATATGATAGGGGGCGAGCCTATCGCCATACCGGGCACAGATTCCAGACTCCGGGCTAACACTGAGAATTTCTAGATAGAAAAAACCCAATGTTACTTTACCCGACCCGGGGATCGAACCCGAGACCTCAGCACAGCATTAACTTCAGTCACTGACTGACGAATTTATCTTTATTCCAAAAATCCAAAGGCATTCTCTCCCAGTTAACCTTAAGGTGGTGCAGAGATAAGCAAGGTAGGTGCATAAAGATAATAATGAAAAAAAAAAACATTTAACAAATAAGAATTGCGACTATCATAAGAGTAGAACTGGATGTACAAATATGAACTTAAAAGCGTCCAGCAAAGAATGACAATAGAATATGACAATAACCTATAGTTATCTAAATAAAATTTGGAATATATAGTAAAAGGATTTATTACTATTAATTCAAATCTAACAATATTACTGAATCCATTTCTAGAAATATCAGACAAGTGCCAGAAGTTTTAAAAAACCACATCACAATGTAGCCAACATAACATCGTAACTAATTAGAGGCATCTAACAAGGTGCCTTCCCCACATTTCGGGGTAGCATGGTAACTGGCAACCCTCGCGGGGAGGGTGGGCCAAGGGGGAGCTAAGCGGCTTACGTCGGGGAGGATGGGCTGTTTTGATTATTTCGAAGGATGTCTTCTTGGTTCGTAAATTATGCAACGCTTTGCCGACGTTGTTTTCGTGATTTTGGCTGTTAGGTTGGTAGTTTTGTTTATCGTTATAATTGTGGTAGGTATTGCCATATAAGTTTGAGTTTTCTGCCAAAATTTCGGTAAATATACAAAGACATAAAATGAATAATTGATAAATAAGTGAGGGAGTCACACAACGGCACAGTAATGGCCTTTCTGAAAACCGTGACGTCACGGGACTTATCATGCATCCTTTTACTGTCATTCGACAAGTACCC
Organism: Laothoe populi; assembly: GCA_905220505.1. Classification (NCBI taxonomy): domain Eukaryota; kingdom Metazoa; phylum Arthropoda; class Insecta; order Lepidoptera; family Sphingidae; genus Laothoe; species Laothoe populi. The sequence goes on from HG992173.1 coordinate 9,007,656, forward strand.
CTTCCAGCAGATTTGAATGGCGTCTAATTAATTTATTTTTGTTCGGATTCATAAACTTCTTTCGATAATAGGTTTCAGCTAATGTAACCTGTTAATTAAATTAATAAAAAATAGTGTCAACTACCATATTAATAGTTTTTTTTGTGCCTCGATAAACAGACGGGCAGACGGGCCATCTGATGGTAAGTAGTCACCGCCACCCGGTAGACTTCTGCAATGCCAGGGCACAACAAAACCACTGCCTACCAAGCTCTATCAAATCTTTAATATTAATAACCAAATAAGTACTTACTTACACTTGATGTCAATAAGCTAGTATCTCGAGTCTCTACTACTCGATCATTTTTAAATGCACAGTTATGGCTGTGATAACACTGTATGAATGATAACTGGTTGAATTTAAATCAATACGTGGTTATCAATTAAAACTGGTCTACTGATAAAAACAAGTTTTAATATAAACACGATTGGAACATAAAATATTATGGTGATCAAGTTGAATTGTTGCATTATTTTTAAAGCTTATCTGGAGCTTTGGTTCTAAAGTCTCCAAATCCTAAATTAAATCTGAAAAGGCGTAACTGTGATATCGAACTTTGATTTTAAATGTTCTAGTGCACCGTTCTTGAAATCCTACACTATCTTTAGTACTACAAAAAAATATGCAGTTTTTTTTCTTTTTTCAATCAGCGTCAATAAAGTAGTAACTTTTTTGTTTATGATTGCTTCTTGCTTAGGCGTGCTTATGTCAAAAGTAATATATCTGAACGTGATAGTCACGCGAGTTCAGTGTTTTTTCCCCATACCAGAAGTGCCCAACGTGTCTAAAGAAGTTTTCACTTCAAAACTTATAATTCAGCTAAAAACTGGTTGGATACTTATTAAAACCACTCACCCTGAGGAAACCCGACAGCCTCCAATCCGTGCGGCGTTAACCCGAAAGGGCCCAGACCCCCCAGCGGCCCTGGCCCCATGCCCATATGATGCGCTCCCGAGTGCGCATAAGGGTTCTGCGCTAACGGCGACGGCTGTTTCAGATAGTGGAAGTAGTGATGCAGGGGCGTCGCCGAGTGGTGGCTCTGTGGTCCGCCAGGTCCCGACGCTGCGCCCCCCGCCGCCGACGAGTTCGTCAACAGCGCCATCTTGTAACGCTCAATAGTCACCGGTGTAGACGCTTGCGTGTGGAAGACATGGCTGGTGTGCTCTCAGTGGCTTGTTGATGATAGCCTGCTCGATGGCATGTTGATCTGAAGAAAATAATTCGTATTAGAAGACTATCTTGGCAAAGAGCTTGAGCATTGCTTGAGCTTTGGCATGCCGGCAAGCCGACAAAATCTGGCAACCTGGACTTTCTTACAAGGGATTTTTAACTTTAATTTTATGGAAATAAAATTGATTCGAACTGTCGGTCGTTTCCAGGCCTTCAGTTATAACCAAGCGACAGTAAACCTTAAAACGAAGTCTCGCATGTATCAAAAATGTCGTACTGCCTTTATAGAAGAAGCAGAATTAAGACTGAGAGTGAGAAGATGTAACCTGGGATTCAGACACTTAGTTCAATTGATAAATGGAAAAGGTAAGAGTAGTGAGTGGGTTTAGAACTCTAGAGTAACTTGGGTTCAAGGCCAATAATGATTGAACTATTAATTTAAAAATTCTATTTAAAAATTATGACTTATTTTTACGAATGTTTATATCGAAATAAGGTTTAATTTAACGTAACACGTTACTTTCTCAGTAAAGTTTTCTATAGATTGTACAAAGAAGCCACTTACAAGCCCCAACAGCTTTTTCCAATCAAAATATACTTTGTATCATGTCATGTCATCTTTTAAAAAGCATAAACTCCCATTGATTTCTACGCCATACAAAATATTACAATTGAAATATTCTAGCAATTATATTTCAATCTATTTTCATGTTCAAACGAGCGTTGTACGCAATTATTCACGGCTCATACAACGTTTAATAACCTCATACACTTCAATAACATTTTTACATTGAACATCATTTTTTCTACTAATCAAACTATTTCACAATTACTCGATGAATGGTAGAATTTTCTGCGCTGTTGCAACACGGCAAAAAACATTAACAAAAGTCAAACGTGGAACGCCTTCGAAATTTAAAATTTGAATGAGCCTAGAGTTTTGTTCGTGACGAATCGAAATTGCAAAATTGAAAGAGTTTTTTTTTTATTTGGCAAAGGTATGTAGGTACATGTTTACAGACATTTTGTCACGTTTGTTTCTTTTTCTATTTTACCTGGCTATGGTGAGGTATGATCGACCTTTGCTTTTGTGTAGAAAAAAATTGAGGGGCTATATCGAAGTGATGACAATTGGTATAAATGCATGGCGGGTAACAGATATGTTACGAACGCTCGGGGGTCGAATTTCGGGCGTGATATTTGTTGGTAGTTAGTTTCTTTTGTTATGGTCTATTTTAATATGGGGTTGTTATGAGCAATAATATAGCTTGATTTATTATCAGGTAATTTGTACAATGTGTATAGAGTAAGGGAGTTTACTTATATAAGTGTAGTATATTATTGTATAACCTAAATATTTTATAGGTATAAAGCAAATACCGGGCATAAAGACAGTGGTAACCCGGTCAAGTCGGCCTATTTATGCGGTAGCAAAACTTTTACTACTATCAAAATAAATTAGGCATTGTCTGGATGTAAAACTGTGTAGCCAGCGCAAAATAAAACTACTTCAGCGGTTTTGCTGAAACATAAATATGCCCAATATACCCTTAGTCTTACACATGAACAATCCTGTAATTTGAAAAAAGAATTCTAGGAGTTGAAGGCGTTTTTTTATTTACGCGGCATCTTAGATGTTGCCAGACAAATCCTCGAAATACCACAATTATCGGAAAACCAATGACGTGAAAACACTACAGCCGAGCAAAAAAACAACTTTCAGTTACACAATCGAACACCTTTGGATGGTTTTTAGATGTCTATTTGAGCGGAAATCCTTGCGAATCAGCTGTCAAGTTTAAACTGTATTTGTATGTATTTAAAGTTGTTTATCCCTTGATGATGGACGAGATTGGCACGTAGATAAGTTCGGGATAATCTTTTGTTGACAGATCTAAGGTGGCTAAATGGAAAGTACATTATGCGGTTTCCAAGAACGGACACGTTTAGTAGCTGCCGAAAGTGACAATAAGTAGTTTTTGTCGATGCGTCATAGTTAATCTCTGTTTTGTCTTTACTGTGCGACTTGTTTTTTTTTTTTTTATTCTGGCGCGGCAACGTGACCACACCGCACCTGATGGTAAGCGCAGTGCCGTCCAGATAGAGTATCAAGTAGCAAGAGACAGTCTATCCCTCGCTACTCAACACAATCATGCCGGCCTGTTTGATGGAGATTCAAGCCGTTGAAATACACATTGACATTTCTGATGATCAAAAACTAAAATAACGTACTGAAATCGTTTGAATTGATCAATATTTTGTTATCTATACTAATATGTAAATATGTGGCCTCTGTCTGTACATTCGAGTAATTCATCCGATTTTGCGTGAAATATTCATTGATCCCAACTCAGACATTTTTGAATTTTTTGTCTGACTGTATGTCCATATTTGTGTATTCCTTTTTTGATCGGCATATATAAGTTCCAAAATATAGTACAATACTTTAAATTAGTACGGTTAGCAAGAGATCGTGCTCTTAAACACCAATCAAAGAAACCTGCCTTCTAGAATACAAACATGACAGTATTCAAATATTTAAATACAAGAATGGAATGTGTATATTGTTAGTGGTTATCAAACAATTGACAGAACAATAGAACATAGAGGCAGTCGCGTGCCGAAGTGCCCACGTGCTATTGTCCGGGTCATTCATCTTAATTTCACTTTAATTCATTAACAACTGGTTTTTTACTTTTAAAGCTTTATAAAATGTATTTCTGGTAATGAACAAGTATTGGTGAAATACGGTAGGCACCGGCTTTGCTGTACCCTGGCATTGCGGAAGTCTGTGGGCAGCGGTGACTACTTACCATCAGGTGGCCCGTCTGCTCGTCTGTACTACCAGACAGTAAAAAAAATATAAAATGTCATGGTTAGTCCTTAGTCCACCACGCTGGCCTAGTGCGGGTTGGTAGACTTCACATACTTTCAAAATTTTCAGGTCCGCAGGTTTCCTTACGATGTTTTCCTTTACTGTTAAAGCAAGCATTTAATACACACGTAACATATGTTTTTATATAAAAGAGAAGGCAACGGTGCTCTATCATGCAGCCTTGTCTGACGTTATTTTTTCCAAATCTGGGCTAAAATTTAAAGTCTTCTTCTTCTCTGGTTTTTATCAATTTAAAAGGAGAAATCATGTCCGATATTTTTACATTCTAAAGGCCGAAGCCATGTCTGAAATAGTCACAATTCAAAAGGCCAAAACCATGTCTGAAATACACACGTAACTTTAGAAAAGTCGGAGGTGTCTGGCATTTGGTTTTCGAACATACGACTTTCGTCTTGATAGTCCGTACCGCAACCAACTAGGTTATCGCTGCTTACTATTAGGTTAGTTCTTGGTCAATTTTAATTACATTCAGTATACAAATTCAGAATGCAAAATAACAAAGAAACAAATCGAGTGAACGGTCAATCTCGCTTTCGTAGGCTGAATACAAAAATGCCTACGTCTAAACATAAAAAAACAAACATCCCAGCCTCCATCAACACATTATCACCCCTAGTGTGAATGACGCTAAAAATCTATTTGTCCATTGAAAGCGTCCATAAATAATACGCGATAGCAAACATTTCGCATATTGTGCCCCGCGAAAAAACAAACATTTCGCGCCCTTTGCCCGCCGTTATTATGGCGTGTTTGCGCAGTTGGCAGCACTGGCTGTCAGTATGACAAATTGACGCGATACGTGTTCAGTGTTAGTACGGACGATGGAGGAAACGGATGTGATTCTGTAAACGTTTTTGTTAATTGTAGAATTTATATAGTACTTCAGAATATGAAAAAGGAAGGCAGAACACAATGCTGCTAAAGAATCAATGCCATCTTTGTAGCAATGTACCTAGGCAATTAATGGTGTATTCTTGAGAAATTTGTGGTTTAGTTCTCTAGGTTTATTCTCTCTTCTATTGGTCCTTCCACAATCTTAATAATCACAAAGAATGCAACAGCCAAATTGTTTCTTTAGGTCGATTTTCTGTTTTCTATAGTATGTTCCCTCTGCGCTTGACTTGGCCCATTCATACTGCAGACAACATTTTCAACACTACAGTTCGGAACACTTCAAAATACAATTTTCCTTTAATTACCGATACATACGCTTATACAGGTATTTCTATTGGCATTGGAAGGCGACGAATTTCATCAATGCCACAACTAATCCACTTACCGTGGGGATACGTTTGAAGGATTATCATATCGATGGGGGAAATGACTGAAGCCATTCTGTACTAGAAGCAGGTGATATCAAAATGGGTCATCTGTCTCAAGTCAGCTTCTATGGCGCAGCCGGCTGTGAAACGCAGGTTAGGTTCAAACCTTAGCGCGTTTGACATAACTGTCAGTCGTTTGAGAGTTCGCAAAATATAGAAACATGTAATAGCTCTATGGATTTTATACCTTTTTGAAAATGACTACCACGCGGGCTGAGCCGCGGGCAAAAGTATTAGCTAAATTCGATTGGATATTTTTGGAATCGACACAATAAATTGTATTATAATTTACTGCTTCGATAGACTTGTATTAATACGCTTTTTATCAGACAGCATGATACACTTCTGATACATCACTGACAACATTTAATACACAACGGTTCATTCCGTTCCAGTCATTGATTCCATTCTAAGAATCAATCATACCCGAATGCGAATTGATAAATCCATTTCTATCAATCAATGTGCCAATTGTTCAGCTAATAAAAGCTTTTTTGCCAATTTGAATATTAAACCGGGGACTTGGATCTAGAAACTGAAACCGCAAAAAGTGCCGACAGCCAGAAGCGAGATTTTTTCTGGTAAGCATCTATTGTGGGGGCTAATAGTGTTCCGAAGCGTGAGATCTGTCACAATGGCTCCCTGCGTAGGTAATTATCACGGGCGGAATTACGTCTTTGTCAAAACAGGACGGTTTTTCGGTTTCGGTGCGGGTTGCGGTATTGTGCCGTAATGTGTTTAGAAATGGGCGGGTGTGGGACATTTTTTTTAACATATTCAGCAATGCGTTTTATTCTTTTACAGTTTATGAAGTATATGTTGTTGTACAAGCCTTTCGTTTTATTATAGGTAATTCTAAGATGATATTATATGCTAGGATATCTTATTTTAGGCCACCGATAGTTTGTCTTGTTTACTTACTACTATTTAGTATTTACTAAGTAGTAGGTCTATCCAGCCTTCGTGGCGCAGTTGGCGAGAAGCCGGCTGTGAAACGAGGGACCGTAGGTTCGATTCCCACACCGGGACAAATGTTTGTGTGACAGACCGATATTTGTGTCCGGGATTTGGGTGTTGTGAGTCTGAAAGTCTCTCGTAGTCCCTGATACCCAAAACACAAGTTACTAATGTTGCGTTCTATTTGCCGCTGTGTCCAAGTAAGTCGGGACTGGAAATCTACATGCGAATACGGAAATAATTCTATACCAATTAAATCAAAAGTTTATGTTATTTTGATAATTTTATTCATAATTAACAGTTTTATCGCAACTGAAATCATTTTGATACTTACATAGTGATAATTATCCTAATCTAGGCATTTTTAGACAACATTTAAATTATAGCATTGTGATATTCTAGAAAAGTATGTTAAAAATAAAAATGTTTGTTATAAAAACGTTCTTCCATGGACATGAAATACCCTTAAAAACAAGAAATAAAGTTTTCATAATATAAAAACATGAAAGTTTGTAGCTGCTTGTTTACTTTAAAACGAACATCGATTAATACATCAGAAAGATAACATTGAACCGGTAGCAACGAACATCGAGCTATCAAATAAAGAAAAAAGTTTCAATACGTTTAGGATCCGAGGGCCTGTACACCATTGTCCGACATGACAGCTCGCCAAACACTGGCAACAACGCGTTCTATTTCTATATTTGAATTACGAACGTATTCATTTCGATATTTCAATTTCGAACATTATATTTTTTGTGTTGGTATGCCTAAAAGATCTTAAATACCGGACTAAGGAAATAAGTTTAGAAATCCAGGTAGAAAATGCGAGACGTGGGATTGCGAAAAACATGCCAATCATTTTACCATTTTACAAAAAATAGCTACACAATCTACGAAAATTATGTTAATTAGACCGACTACGAGATGATATAATTTAGTCGAATTTAGTCCAGAGTAAACATTGCTGTAATCACTGTTACTATTTAACTGCAACTAAATTACGGAATGGAATTGAATTCTCCATGCATGAATATAGTATGAAAAATCTGTATTTTGTCTTACAAAATAACTTAATTTTAGTCCTGCTAAACATAACTTACTTAAATCTTAAACTGTGAAGGAAAATATTGTTAGTAAACCTGCATACCTGAGAATTCCAAATAAGTATTTCGAAGCTAAAATGGTGGACTATTTTCTATCTAAAATTCTCAGTATTAGCCCGGAGACTGGAATTTGTGCCTGGTATGGCGATAGGCTCGCCCCCTATCACATTATGGGACCGAAATAAATTCGGCGAAATGTTCCTTCGGGAATTACAGGCGTGAGTGTATATGTATGTATGTATATTTTTCTAATTTATATCGAATTTTCCCACTAAGACTAATAAATCGAAATAATGGTGAATAAAAAAGAATTGCATACGGTGGTCCTAACAAAGTATCTCACGAGAAAATAATCCACATAATAAACTACGAGATAGCATCTATTGAAGGGGTCTTTAAAAAGAAATCATGAGCTCCCCAGGGTGTGGTAGGCGTAGGAAAAACAATTAGCCGCCGTCGACCCCACACGTGGGCGGTCGTGATGTTAAAAGCAAATCAGTTTAACCGCTTGGGACGAAACCGGATACCCTCATTACTTGTGCAATCGTTGTATAAATGGGGATGCGGGTTGCCAGAGTAAACTGTTATGATGAAATTTGGGGAAAATGTACAGAACCAGGGAGTATTAATATTCTTTTTTTGGAAATAAATAAATTTATATTTTAAGACATACATCCAGTTTCCCATCTTTAATATAAAAATATAAATATTGCTTCTTTAATTATATAATATAAAAACTTTTTTTAATAACACCTAACAGTCACGCACATAGCTCCGATCCCACACTAAGATACAAGTCTTGTGTCGTGGGTATCAGGGACTACGAGAGACGCACGGTCTCACAACCCCAGACCCCGAAAACAAATGTCTCTCTGTCACACAAAAATTTGTCCCGGTGTGGGAATCGAACCCACGGCCTCTCGTTTCGTAGCCGGCTACTCGCCCGATGCGCCATGGAGGCTGTCTTTTTTTTTAGAACTAAGAATGAAAATTACAGTAACAGAGTATTGAACATAAAAAAGGTACAGCTACTAACCCCCTTTATAGTCACTTTTTTTCTAGAACATGAATGGTCCTGTAAAACGAATGGTATCATTGTCGCATAGACACCAACGTAAATTGCCAAATTTTGTGATGGGATTTCTTGACGGAAGCTCTAAAAACAACTGATAGAAAATCCAATCATTTTTTTTTATTTATTTCCACTTCATCATGGCTATTATCTATTATTAAAATACTAATTTTCCCTCCAAAACGCTCACATTTCTCACCCGCTGTGGGAGACCCTAGGGAGCGCACTAATGGCCCCTGTTCGCAAATACTGGGTTACGGGCCCTATTATTATTTTCATCAACATGTGGTTGGTATTTAAGTATCTATCAATATTGTTAGGTTGGCAGAACATGTAGTTATGGGCCGAAATTACGTGAAATAAAATTTATTTGTTATGATGGAAGTACAAGATTCATATGTCACAAATAAATTAGGTTATAATTAGTGGTATTAAATGGGGTTTTGTTGTCTCTAGAGCATTGTGATCTTTATAAGTAAATCTTGGATGGTAGGTACCTACTGCGAAATATGGTTGTCAGGTTAAGCCCGATCGTCTCTTTTTTAGTTCTGGCGGCAAAGTGATCACACTGCACCTGATGGTAAGCGCAGTGCCGTCCAATTAGAATATCAAGTAGAAAGAGACAATCTATGGCCCGCTACTCTTTACAATCATGCCGGTCAATCCTTGCCTATCATCATTGCTTGTACTTACTGTAATTGTTTCCGAACGTCTTATACAAATGTAATATATACCCAAGAGTCACACGTATAGTCCTGACCCAGGGTCAAACCTGTATCGTGGGTATCAACAACTAAAACTACGGTCTCACAACACCCAGACCTGAAATAAATATCTGTTACACAAACTTTTGTCTCTTGCGGTAATCGAACCTTGTGATTTTAACGTCTGTCGCCCTGCTCACTATCTAGTCTGTGCAACACATATTTTCGTTAATCTAGCTGTATATATAAAAGAAGAAACTGACTGACTGACATATCAACGCACAGCCTAAACGGCTGGGGTTAGAGACTTGAACTTTTGACAGTAGGTACCTTTTATGACGTAGACATCCACTGAGGAAGGGTTTTTGGAAATACCGCCACTAAGGGGTAAAATAGGGGATGAAAGTTTGTATGAAAATCCGTAATTTTTTAGTTAAAAGCATGACAATTGGTATTTTGCATTGTATACTTTTTCTCCTTAACATGATCTCCACGTGGGCGGAGCCGCGAGCAACAGCAACAGCTAGTCTAAGTAATATGTGGCCATTTAGTTGCAGTTCTATTCCATGTATCAAGCTACAACATTTGCGATCAGTTTTAAAGATGATGTATTAATATTTTCACAATCTATACAATATGGTTTCGCATTGACGCCAATTGTATTAATATTTCCAATTTATTACGCATAATTACAGCACCCTTCGCACGTGGCGAGGGATTAGGTGCATGCTATATCGAAGGGCTGTAAACTTGATATAGATGTATAGTCTATGGTCTGAGACAAGGCTGCATGGTGGAGAACCTTTGCCTTCTCTTTTATATAAAAAAGAGAGAATGAAACAAAAAACAAAAAGTCTATGGTCTGGTTCTTTACTGTTCAAAATGTTTTATCACTGTTAAATAGCCTTGGTTTATACACTGTCCCACGGCTGGGCACGAGTCTCCACTACTGAGGGGTTAGGAATTAGTCCTGACTTGGCTTAATGCGGGTTGGTAAATTTCACACACTTTCGAAATTCTTATCACTGTAAACAGTCAAAATAAGGTTGAAGTATCATAAAACTAATCATATTTTACTATTTAACAATTGGAATGGTCAGTTTATGAATCTGCACGTTTTTAATAAGTAACTAGCCTTTGCCCTCGGCTACGCCCGCGTGGTAGCTATTTATGAAAGAAAAGGTATAAATACATGGAGTCATTTTAAGCTATTACATTGGTTCTATATTTTGCGAACTGTCAAACGACTGAAAGTTATGTCGAAGCTAAGGTTACATTAGAAAAGTTTATATAGTTGGTTAAGTTTTATAATTTTCCGCCCAACTTACTTATTTTTTTTCTTTTATAAGAACCTTCTCCTGGCAATAACAAACACAACAAAGAGATATTTAGTGCAACCGGTTCAGCCGTTCACGCGTGACAAAGGAAAATTCGTATTCTTTTTTTTTCTAGTGCCTGGATATGCAGACGAGCAGACGGGCCACCTGATGGTAAGTAGTCACCGCCGCCCATAGACTTCTGCAATGCCAGAGCACAGCAGAGCCGCTGCCTATATATATTCATTTTTATATATAGATTATATACAAGTGTCTGTAAATAATACAGAAATTAAATTGTTTCTACCTATGTCCGTTACAGACTTTGAAATTACTCGACCGTTTAAATTTTGTGTATGTGGTTGGGTCCAACTTAAAGATAGGATAGTTTTATATCCCATATGTGGCGCTGTTGACGAGATTACAATTTCTAATTTTTTTTTAAGAAAATTATTTCCACAGAGATGATGGTTTATGGCAGGACAACGCCCTGAACCACAGTAAAAAATATATTATCAGCCCTGTATTAAGCACTGTGCTAGGTACTACTGGGCACGGGCTTCTACTAATGAGGGGTTAGGCCTTAGTCCACCACGCTGGCCTACTACGGGTTGGTAGACTTCACATACCTTTGAAATTCGTAGTGAATACTCAGGTATGCAGGTTTCCTCACGATGTTTTCTTTTGTTAAAGCAAGCATCATCATCATCATCATCATCAGCCGGTGTCAGTCCACTGTTGGACGTAGGCCTCTCCCATACAAGCAAGCAAGCGATACTTTACAATGAATACACACGTAACCTTAGAAAAGTGAGAAGTGTATACCATTTGGGTTTCGAACATACGACTTTCGTCTTGACAGTCCGTAGGTACCAGGCTATCGCTGCTATATCTAGTTTTTTTTTTCATAGTCCGACAAACGAGCCAGTGGGTCACCTGATGTTAAGTGATCTCCACCGCCCATGAACATCCACAATACCGAAAGTATCACGTATGCGCTGTCGGCCTTAAAGGACAGGAATAGGGATTAGGGAAGGGAAGGGGAAATCTGGGCCTCCGAATATCTCACTTACCATACGAAACACGACAGTGAACTGTCACTTTACGTTGGTTTTCTGTGAGACAGTGGTACTACCCCGGTCGAGCCGGCCCATTCATGCTGTAGACAAATATGTCTGCAGCGTGGCTCTACCACTTTCAAATCTTTCACTTTCAATAATACCACTTTTAGTTATGATTATGCCATATTTGTTTCAGTGGCGTAGTTGTAGTTGGGTTCACGGTACGCTGTTCCGATGTCTTGGGTTCGATCTCCGGGAGAATAAGTCTGATATTGGGATTTTATATACGAAATACTCAGTATCAGCCCGGAGTCTGGAATTGGGGCCGGTATGGCGATAAGCTCGTTAGATCACATCATAGGACGGTACGGCGAAATGTTTACTAGTGTGACAGCCACCGTGGCGCAGTTGGCGAGTAGGTGGCTGTGAAACGAGAGGCCGTGGGTTCGATTCCCACACCGGTACAAATGTTTGTGTGACAAACAGATATTTGTGTCCGGGGTCTGGGTGTTGTGAGACCGTGCGTCTCTCGTACCCACGACATAAGACTCGTATCTTAGTGTAGTGTCGGGGCTATGTGTGTGACTGTTGGGTGTTATTTATTTATTTAGTTACACCTCTGCCTACTTCGGGGATTACAGGCGTTAGTGCGTAGTGTTGTTTAGGATAATCTTAAGTTATACTATATTAAGGAAACACATGAAATGACTACATTCGAAGTTAACTCTCTTGCAAACACTTGATTGGTTCCTGGAGAGTGGGATTAGTATCCCGGAACTCAGATAGATGTGCTACATACCTACAGTACATATATAATGTACCTTAGAAGTAAGAGGGATATAAAAACAAATGCGAAACAACTTTTACAGGAAAGCCAATAAATGTGTATATGTATAGTAATAAAAAAAATACAATGAATTTATCATCAGCCAGCAAGTGTTCTTAATTTAATTATCTGTAGGGCAAATATAAAAAAACCTGTAGCCTTAACGTTATTATTCCATAGAATCTACCGACAAATGTAAATAAATTAATATTACATTCCAATTAACAAACATGAAAAAAAAACATTTCCTTCCTTTCCTATAAAAACTTAAACGCAATTCCATATTTAAAAACCCACTTAATTGAATAAACACTGAAAATTATTGGCAACATATTTTTTCTTATAATATACGACTAATATTATACGACTATAAAAAGTCAACGCAGATTAATAACATCGTATGGCGTAAACGTGCACCGACGGAATTTGACCGGGTAAACAAACTAGAGGGAAAATCGATACGCGCGACAGAGCGAGAGGGATACAAATCCACACGAGAGAGAAAAGGACGGAAGATACGTTGGGTGTAAGGCGTGGTTTTACCTTTCCCGCCTAGTAAAGATTTAATACCAACATAACGAGTGCGAGGGAGCGCGACTATAGCTGGCAACACAGAATAAGACTTTATTTGAAACCTAGCCCGGAGCTGTGTAAATAAAACATATGATTTACAGACTTTTAAAGATGTCTTTGACTTTTTAGCCGGCATTACGGGGTATAATGTTCTTCAATACAGAGCAAACTGTTCTATGTGGGAGGAAGTTGTTTTGAAAGGGATTTGATTGGCTTAGTTTTATGACAATTTGTTGGAGAAACTTTGTTACGTTCATGGTTTTAGTTAAATTATTGAGTTATAACATTTATAGTCTAAATATTATGTAGTATGTATCTATATAAATTCGATGTGTATAATATGTTCCTTATGGACTCTAAAACGGCTGAAGCGATTTTGATGAAGTTTTTAGGCAATCTTCAGATTAACCCATACTGTGAAGTTTGATAGCAATCTGGTCAATATATTTATTTGTTTTTTTTTTTGTTAGTTTTGTGTCATATTTTACTTCGGGGCGGGTCGATAATATTTTAAATAAATATGTACCTACTTGAGACATGCCGCTTTCTGGATGGTTTTTCGATGGAAAAAAGATACAAAAAATCTACAAATAAACAAAACAAATATCATATCCTATCCAAGTGTCGTAGTCTAGGTACTTTTCGTTAAAATTCTGCGAGGATATCCTTCTTTACAAGAAGATGTTCTTCTTTAAACGAGGCTATAGAAAAGTAGTCCTTCACCGGTAGGCAGCGGCTTTGCTGTGCCCTGGCATTACAGAAGTCTATGGACGGCGGTGACTACTTTCCATCAGGTGGCCCGTCTGCTCGTCTGCCTATACAGACAGTAAAAAAAAAGCTGACAATATCGTACAAAAAATATATCTTTGAACATAAATCAAATTATTTATTGAATCTATATGTTATACATAATTTAGATGTAGTCAATCTTTACTCTATCGCCAGTAATGCAATTTCGCTAAAGAACAGGCAAGAAACTCTAGCGTTGCTCTTTTCGGATAACAAAACTCTGTACCCATAAACAATACATACATACATATACATTCACGCCTGTAATCACGGAAGGGGTAGGCAGAGGTGTAACATTCACACTTTTCGCCTAAATCGGTCCCCTAATGTGATAGGGGGCGAGCCTATCGCCATACCGGGCACAATTCCAGACTCTGGCCTAATACTGAGAATTTCTAAATAGAAAACCCCAATATCACTTTATCCGGGGATCGAACCCGAGACCTCAGCACAGCATGTGCAATTACAACTGCACCACCCATAAACAATACTGCTTAAATAAATTCATTTTCAGTAAAGGTTGTTTACTTTACAAACATTAAGCTACTCTGTGGGTAGAAAGCTAAATATAGGCTTAAGCTGTTATTCTGAATGCAGTTTAACCGGGCCGAGTGGAAATTTCAATCGTCAGTTATTGATCCTCGGTTTTATACGCTTTATATTGCTCTGACAAGAATAAAATATGGTTAAAAATAAACATTTTTAGCATTAATATCTATGTTTTGAAGGTTTGCTTATTTTATAGTTTCTCCCACTTTTTTCACCTTTCAGTTCCTTTTTTTTATTTAGTTTAATAGTAATAAAACTTACTTAAAACTAAAAATGGACTAGTTATTATGTAATTAAACTAAAATGATATAATAATTGTATTACCAAATATTGTTAACCGGTGTGAAAAGAGCAACGCTAGAGTTTCTTGCCCGTTCTTCTATAGCGAAACTGCATCCCGAACTGGCGGTAGAGTAAAAAAATGTATATTTCATGGTTCAATAAATATTTGATTTTGATCATTTTGATTGAATTTTGGGAAACACTAAGACCTTCTATTGGATGCCAAGTTTGAATTACATTTTAACAGTAAATATTTCCTGTAACAACCTTTCTGCCTCTTTCACTATTATAAGAACGAAATATCAAAAATAGTGATGACCAAATTTCAGCTCTTTAGCAGCAGCGATAGCCTAGTTGGTTGCGGTACGGACTGTCAAGGCGAAAGTCGTATGTTTGAAACCCAAGTGGCATACACCTCTGACTTTTTTAAAGTTACGTGTGTATTCATTGTTAATTATCGCTCGCTTTAACGGTGAAGGAAAACATCATGAGGACTATGAATATGACAAGGTATATGAAGTCTACCAACCCGCTTTAGGCCAGCGTGTTGGACTAAGGCCTAACCCCTAAGACTAGTAGAGGAGGCCCGTGCCCAGCAGTGGGACAATGTGTAATACAGGGCTAGTATTATTATTGTCTTTGCGAGGGCGTTGATGAATCAATCAGGACATGTGGTTTTATGTGTGTAAATATCACAATTTAGTCTGAATTCTCTCTATGTTATCTGATGATTACCTTCCTTCCTTTTTGTGGTCTCCCTCTTTTCTCCCTTTCCAGTCCCGTCCTCGTTGTATCCTTCCTTACCTACCAGCCCTTGATGGTGATTTCTAAGTTCCCATGACATTAAACATAATTATTTTCCGTATGGTGAATTTCCATCTGCGTTTTGACCTGTCATAAGTAAATTTTATATGCCTACGTGATCAATAAAGATTTTTATTTTATTTTATTTTATCGGATTCTGAATAAACATTCTGTTGTGTTTGAATATTGCGAAGAAAATTATTAAGTTATTGATATAATAAATGAGATTTTTTGTACAAATATCTTAAGTGATAATCATTTTACGGTTGAACGTACTTAGGCACTAAATTTTGAATTTGTTTTGAGATTTTTAGTTTTGCGATCTATTTTACTCATCACTGGAGTCAAATGGAATTGTATAGAGCAGAATCAACACCAAAATTCAATTAACTGGTAAAATAAACTGACGTTTATTTATAAACAAATAAGAACAATTATGTTTGCTCAAAAGACAAGCATCCACAACACTAAAATTAAAAAAAACCATAGAGTATTATACGTGACGTTCAGAATGTAACGAACAAAAGCGATTCATTCCATTTTTGAATGAAATGTACGTGATTATAACAAGCATATCGCGTGATTGTGTTGCCGTGTTAGAAATGTTCCCATTTTAATGGAAGGCGGTGTGTGGCCTACTTTTACGTGTCGTACCCAAATTTTGTTAGAAATTTTATGTGTTGCGTGATAAATAGCTTTTTTCCTGGTTTGAAAAAATATAGAGTTCAGTCTCTAAATGACTACGATAAACTTAATTATCGGCAGTAAACCACTGCTTATAGAGTTTAAGTTTGGTATTAACGGTAGGCAGCGGCTTTGCTGTGCCCTGGCATTGCAGAAGTCTATGGGCGACGGTGACTACTTACCATCAGGTGGCCCGTCTGCTCGTCTGCCTATCGAGGCACTTAAGAAAAATATTAACTTAACCATGAGTTTGCCTCACTTATATTCGCTAGCGACAACGCAACATATGACACATACGCCTCTATCGGTTACGTGAGAAACTAAATTTGGTGATATAAGAACGAGACAACCCATACATTAAAAACAACAACGCTAGCGACTTCGTTTACCTATCGTAACTTTTGACTTAAACTCATATTTGATCTACTGGTCCAAGAACTCAGGAAAATTGCCTAAGTTGCTCCTTGATGTTAAGCAAATTGTTTTAAAGGAATAGCAGGTTGTAGCAGGTGGATATAGGATAGATGGACCAGGGAAATATTCATTGTCACCTTATATATATATTTTTAGTGCCTCGATATGCAGACGAGCAGATGGGCCACCTGATGGTAAGTAGTCACCGCCGCCCATAGACTTCTGCAATGCCAGGGCACAGCAAAGCCTACCGTTTTATTTGATTAACTACGTTGCGGGATAAAGATAGTTAAGCATTCCCAGAGACTCACCGAGTCTCCTCGGTGTTAAATGCGTTGTCGATCCTCAAAGGAGTTACAGTAGGGTAAAGGATAGTCTCTAGGCCAGGGTATTACTGTCTCATAGAAAACTATGGTGAAACTCTAGCGGCTGGATGTTGGATTTCCAATGGCGAAAATCCCATCCTCATAGCATAAGTTCTCTTTTTCTTTCCTCATTAATGTAACTCACTCATGATCCTTCTATTTGTACTGTCTTATATTGAGTTGAATTTACTTGTTTATGGCCTGCTAAAAATGTATGGTTGGTCACATGAAAATAAAAGGCTGTTTTTCAATGATAATGAACTATCTCGCTCCCTTCTCAGTACCGCACTTTCTGTGAATATTTTGTAATGAATTCAAACTATTAAGCTTTATGGTCAATAATCTTCAGATAGGGCTCTGACCTTTCAACATGGCTTTAACTCTTATTTATCAACAGGCAAGGCTGTATGGTAGAAAACCATTGCCTTTCCTTTTTAAATAAGTTGTAAAAAAAATAACTCTATGGTCAATCAAACTGACAGATGTCCAAGCACGACAACAGAAGCATCCATCGACAATAATTACTTTTATTATCCTAACGGGTGCTAATAATTTTTTGTCGATGGGGCGTTTGTATAACGCCCCCCGGGGTTGAGAAGGACCCCGCTAATTATTATCAATACATTATGTACTGCAAACATCTGCCTTTCGGGTTGTGGTGTAAAAGGGGCCAATGGCGCGCGTCATTTTGAAAAAACGTTTCATAATTCGAACAATGTAGTTAGGATTTGAATTGGATAGTTTTTTATTTTTTTGTAAACAATTGAAACTTTTAAACTTATTAACATACTAAGGAAGAACTATTCAAGGCCTCGTTTATATGTTTAAAGTTATAGTATTGTTAATACAATAAGTAACAGTTGAGTAATTGTAATACTTTTTTTCATTCCTGATATAAAATATAAACATATTTATACATAGCTAGACCCGGTTTTAGAGCGCCATATCACCTCTTTTATCGTAAGTTACATGTGGAAAGACTTTGTACTTTCGCAGACAATTTGTATTGAAATCGGAATGATTACAGCTGATTGATTATGCGGCTTTGATGACTTTTATATAATTATAATTCACGACGTCTGCAAAAAGGGTAATAGAAAGATGGGTCATAATCGTAAGCGCTTGAAAATAGCATGACCGAATTAGTGATTACTTAAAATTGTGGTACATATGAAGGGAAATAATTTACAGAAAAATTAAGTTAAGCCGTGAAAATGTAAAGTCCTTTTTTCTATGGGATTATCGTCTCCTACGATAAGCGTAACGATACGAAGATGCGAGCAAGAGCTCGATTAAGGTATATACATACATACCTGGTCGATGACCTCTACTTAATTTAGACAGGAAACGTTACAGGACAATTTACCCCTTAACACCTTTTTTTTTGTCATCGCGAGTAAAGCGTTTTATTACTGCCGGGGAGAAGTGGTATAAGAATAAAACTGTTATGCTGGACTAGCCGGTCTGACGATCCAGCATCCCCCTCGCCCGGATGATGGCTATCCGTGCTGCCGCTGGGCCGAGTCCCTACCCCTTATGTACACCCCAACCGACACTACCAGCTAAAACCTCGCGGTGGCCTTCGGCGCTTACGGAGCGATCCCGGGGTATTCTAAGGAGTGCTAGAATTGCAGCCGGAACCGCCCCTGCGCGGTGCCGCGTAGCAGCCAATCTGCATGGGGGGCTTAGGAGCCCTTAACACCTGGGTCCATCACTACAAGCGCCATTCGCCATCTCAAACTAACGAGCTAGACCGACAAAAAACTTTTGAACGTTCGTCTCTTTCACACTTCAACGCCCATATAGATTAAAAAGAGACAAACAATTCTCACAATACAACACTCATTACGCGTAACACGGTAGTGTCGAATCCAAAATCTCACGCGCTCACTCGATTTTCAACCTTACTGCACAGCGTTTAGTGTTTGCCTTTAGATTAGAATAGCTGTACAAACCGCTGAGTAAGCACGTTTGAATCCAATTAGAGGATATCCATAGATATGTAAGCAAATTCATTTTACTTTTGTCTACTTGACTGCTATTGAGGGTTGTTATGTTATTTCTTTGAGTATTTTTGGAACGGAGTTACCATTTATTTGCGGATTGAGTGGCTAGACCGAAAAAAGTGTAACAATGAAAAACTACACCAAAAACCGACATCTTTCTGCAGTGATTTTTGAGGCACTTGTTTTTAGCATAATCATACATGGTTGATATTCCACCAGTGCGCACGGAGCGTTTTGCTAGTACATTTATCATGCGCACCGCTAGAGAGTGGAACTCTTTGCCGGAGTCTATATTTCTCGAAAATTATAACTTGGGTATCTTCAAGTCAAGAGTGAATAGGTATCTTCTAGGCAAGCGTGCTCCACCGTAGACCACATCATCACTTTCCATCAGGCGAGATAGTGGTCAAATGCAAGCCTATGTCGATTAAAAAAAAAAAAACTGTTATTTCTATGAGGTAAGTTACGTTGAGCGTCTTTAATGTGTGAAACGACAAGTAATTAAGTTACTGTAATTAATTTATTTATATATTATTTTAACGGTAGGCAGCGGCTTTGCTGTGCCCTGGTATTGCAGAAGTCTATGGGCGGCGGTGACTACTTACTATCAGGTGGCCCGTCTGCTCGTCTGTATCGAGGCACTAAAAAAAAATCTATGACAGATGCAATGACGCATGCAATCGTGCACGTGCACATGTATGGAAATAAATGACTTAACGCATTCAACATGTTTCAGAAAATTTTAGTTGTAAATACAAGCACACGACAATAATATCTAATAATATTAATACTAGCCCTGTATTAATCATTGTCTCACTACTGGGCACGGGCCTCCTCTACTAATGAGAGGGGTTAGGCCTTAGTCCACCACGCTGGTCTAATGCGGGTTGGTAGACTTCACATACCTTCGAAATTCGTATAAGAATTCTCAGGTGTGCAGGTTTCCTCACGATGTTTTCCTTCACCGTTAAATCAAGCGATAATTAACATTTAATACACACATAACTTTAGAAAAGTCAGAGGTGTATGCCACTTGGGTTTCGAACCTACGACTTTCGTCTTGGCAGTCCGTACCGCAACCAACTAGGCTATCGCTGCTACACGACAATAACTTATTTATTAAAAATTAATAAACTTTAATTATCCACAATGATTACAGATAAGTAGAATGTGTTTGTCTGTTTTTTTATCTAATAAATCGATCGCTACTGATGCTTGCGTACATACAATGTTTAATTGTTAAATGATAAAGCGTTGTTATTTTATCAATATTTTTCAGTCAATGCAAAAGATTTCGAAACAATAATACTAAAAATCCTCCATCAATAAAGGCCCAGTACAACAATGGCTGGTATTATAACTACAAAAAAGTGCTAAGAAAATAATAAAAATCATAAGTAACGAAACAGTAGTCTTCATATCACAGTTGATTAAAATCCTCTTTACTTTACTATTTTGTCTCCTACTTCGCTATGGGTGGATAAATTTCTATCTATTTTATAACACCAGCCCTGTATACACTGGGGCATGTATGACAAGGGCCTTGACCAATAAGTTCTTAGGCCTTAGTCCACCACGCTGCCTAATACAGGGTACGTATATTCAAGAACTTCGATGTCAAAATTATTTTTAAACACTCTCAGGCACGTTGCCTCACGATGTTTAATTTTTTTTATCCTGGCACGACAAAGTGACCACACTGCACCTGTTGGTAAGCGCAGTACCGTCTAATTAGAGCATCGAGTAGCGAGACATAATCTATCCTCCGCTACTCAACACAATCATGCCGGCCTGCACATTACGCTATGGGCAAGAAGGTGAAGAAGCGGTCGAGGGTCTATTGTCAGAGTATTCAGAAGGCCGAACTGCCGAACCTGCGAATTTCATCTCAGTGTCTATACCAATTCCAACAAGGATATCGGTGTTTTTTTCGTTTCAATATTTCCATTAGATTAAAATCGTCACGAAATAAAGACTGCATTTCCAGAAATACACATAAACAGGAATTCTCAGAACTCGCCGCATCAGAAAGAAAATAGAAAAAAGACTATTTGTCCATTGTCTCTGACATGGTAGTAAATACACACAACAGCACAGAGAACAGATTAAGAAAAATTCATGCCGATAAGTTAAATAAAAGTTTCAGAAATATCACCTAAAAGAGAACCCCAGGCTGTTTCCTATCTAATAAACATGGCGTTATACTGCAATATTTCTCCCATTAAGTGACCATGGACGCGTCTAATTCCGTTTTAACGGCAGTTTAAATACTGTATACCGTTGAGTCATTCTATGTAGGTTTGGAAAGGATGGTTAACCGATGTTCGAAAAAGCACTCAAGTTGCTTGCCTATTCTTCTCTAGCGAAACTGCATGACGAACTGGCCGTAGAGTAAAAAAAGATTGACTCAATCTAAATAATGTATAGCATTTCTGGAATCAATAAATATTTTTAACCGACTTCAAAAAAGGAGGAGGTTAACAATTCGTCGGAATCTTTTTTTTTATGTATGTTACCCGATTACTCGAAGACGCCTGGACCGATTCGAGAAAGTCTTTTTTGTTTCAAAGGGTATACTTCCCAGGTGGTCCCATTGGCAGCAAGTCAGGATCTGATGATGGGATCTCATAAAAATCGAGAGAAACCCTCAAATTTTAAAGGGACACATGATTTGTTTTTTATTGAAGTCGGTGTACTTTTTATGAATAAAAAACTTTTATGTTTTGATTTGATTGGTTGGGGAACCAGAAATTGGGTCTTAGGTTAGTCATAAATACTGATTAAATTGTTTGTACAGTCTATGAAATTAAGCAACCAGTTGTGGAGGAAAATGAACTTAATCGGTTGGAAACTGACTATATTATTGACTGTTAGTTTAAGCTAATTAATTAGCTGGTTTTTTAGCGTCATTTACTACTCTATGCCTTGTATAGTTTTTCTGTTCTACAATTGTGTATGGAATTTAAGTTTGGAAGTATTGTGAATTAATATTATATGTTACGATAAAATACAAAAGACCTACGGCTGAGTTTCTTGGTGCTTCTTCTCAGACCAGTGGGCATTTCCGAAGCACCGGTAGATAAACTTTATGACCTGTAAAAAGTGCCCCTAGTGGCCTAATTTACTAAATAAACGATTTGATTTGATTAATTTCTGTACACGTGAATGTTCAGGTCATGTTTGGTGCTAAAATGAATCAATAATGTATACAGAAAAAAAGTTTTTTTATTCATAAAAAGTACACCGACTTCAATAAAAAACAAATTATGCGTCACTATAAAATTTGAGTGTTGCCCTTGATTTTTCTGAGATCCCATCATCAGATCCTGACTTGGTGCCAATGGGACCACCTGGGAAGTATACCCTTTTAAACAAAAAAAGAATTTCTCGAATCGGTCCAGGCGTCTTCGAGTAATCGGGTAACATACATAAAAAAATAAAGATTCCGACGAATTGTTAACCTCCTCCTTTTTTGAAGTCGGTTAAAAAGCACAGAGCTCGCTTAGTGTTATTCAATACAAGTGATTAGTGATTACATCATGTCTAAGAATGATAAGCTAATTAATACACTGTACTAACTATAATACAATTACCTAACTGTTCTTGGTGCTTCTTCTCAGACCAGTGGGCATTTCCGAAGCACCAGTAGACCTTAACATTATTATGACATGTAAAAAGTGCCCATAGTGGCCTAATTTACAAAATAAATGATTTGATTTGATTTTTTCATTTTCCAATAGAACTTAGATTCTTTGTTAACAAACTGGTCTGGTGGCTTAAAGTTTTGGGTAAATTTTGGGACATTGTGGAAAACTTGGAACAAACTTTTTACAATATGTTTTTACAAAATGCAAAACTAGATATAATAATAATACTAGCCCTGTATTAAACAGTGTCCCAGCGCTGGGCACGGGCCTCCTCTACTAATGAGAGGGGTTAGCCTTAGTCCTAACAAAACTAGGTATGACCTTTCAATATCAAGTTTTGCATTTTATTATATGCAAAATATTCCATAACATTGATGCCATATTACTGACATTGTAAATCTATATTCTGGGTGGTATTACCGATACGTGTAGGTGGGTCTTATAATAAGTAAAAGTTTTTAAATTCATAAAAAGTACACCGACTTCAATAAAAAACAAATTATGCGTCACTATAAAATTTGAGGGTTGCCCTTGATTTTTCTGAGATCCCATCATCAGATCCTGACTTGGTGGCAATGGGACCACCTGGGAAGTATACCCTTTTAAACAAAAAAAGAATTTCTTGAATCGGTCCAGACGTCTTCGAGTAATCGGGGAACATACATAAAAAAAAGATTTCGACGAATTGTTAACCTCCTCCTATTTTTGAAGTCGGTTAAAAAGAGAATGACCCTCTTCATGATCATCATGTAACGAATCATAAGTTAAAACTAGGAGTTCAATTTCAAATGCATTTGCTATTCTTAGTGAAGATTTACCAATTTATATTACGTCATCCAATTTTTATGAAATCTATATTATAATACTGTGTACGGTGATCGTAAATTTGCCAAAGACTGCCTCGGTGGCGCAGTTGTAATTGCGTATGCGTTATGACTGTTGTGCTGGGGTCTCGGATTCGATCCTCGGGTCGTAAAGTGATATTGGGTTTTTCTATACAAAAATTCTCAGTATTAGCCCAGAGTCTGGAACATGTGCCCGATATGGCGATAGGCTCGCCCCCTATCACATTAAGAGACCGAAAAGTAGGTGTACTGGTTACACCTCTGCCTACCCCTTCCTAATAACTTTCCATTAGAAAAAAATATCAGGGCACAAAACTATGTATGAGTATCTAAGGGGAAGCCTGAAAGTAGCACCAATTGTAGAAAAGATGAGGAGTGCTAGGTTAGCTTGGTATGGGCACGTGATGAGGAGGGATGAAAGGCATGTGACAAGACTAGTTGTCAATATGAATGTGGATGGACGAAAGAGTCGTGGGAGACCCAAAAAGAGGTGGATGGATTGCGTGAATGAGGACATGCCCGTGAAAGGAGTGAATGCAGATTTGACGCATGATAGGGCTGCGTGGAGTTCAAACCAATTGTGCCGACCCCACTTAGTGTGGGATAAGTTCAGGTAGATGATGATCAGGACATAAAACTCGAATAGAGAACTCTATTATTGAATTTAAAAATACACATATCGAACCTGTATCCATGCGAACCACACCTAATTCATTATCTGTACATCATTACCTAAATGATTTGGAATTAATC
The DNA here is from genome assembly GCA_905220505.1 of Laothoe populi. Lineage (NCBI taxonomy): Eukaryota > Metazoa > Arthropoda > Insecta > Lepidoptera > Sphingidae > Laothoe > Laothoe populi. The sequence goes on from HG992173.1 coordinate 9,031,837, forward strand.
GTGCCTACAAGTTTATCGCTTTCAACATATTCTCCATCATGATAGCGGAGTGATAACACGGGTATTACCATGTTTTTTGCTATAGCGCTTCATCATTCTGATATACAGATACGTGTCTGTATTCGATTTATAAAATATTTTTAAATTTGGAAAATAAATTAGAATCTCTTTTTAAACAAATATTTTAAAAAACTAGTATAGAGAACTAGCATGGAGGTTTTAAGAGCCGGGCTATTCCTATCACAGTTTTGTCTGTGATAGGAATAGATCTACCGGCGTAGTATCTCTATCTCACAGAAGACCGATGTGTACTGACAGCGTATTGATAAATTTCCAGAGTATAAATTCCCTTGCCTTTCCCAATCGTTTCTCCTTTCCCGAAAGATCTGTAATGAATCCATTATTCTTCTGAATGTTTATATTTATACTAGCTGTTGCTCGCGGCTCCGCCCGCGTGGAGGTCATGTTTGAGACAAAAAGTATACACTACAAAATACCAATTTTCATGCATTTAACTTCAAAAATGAAGGATTTTCATACAAACTTTCTTACCCTATTTAACCCCCTTAGGGATGGAATTTCCAAAAACCCTGAAATATGTATTTTTAATTTTTAACTGTAAGGCCAAATACCAAATTTCAAGCGTTTAACTGCAAAAATGACAGATTTTCAAACAAACTTTCTTCGCCTATTTTACCCCCTTAGGGGTGGTATTTCCAAAAACCCTTCCTTAGTGGATGCCTACGTGATAAAAGGTACCTACTATCAAAATTTCAAGTCCCTAACCCCAGCCGTTTAGGCTGTGCGTTGATCGATCAGTCAGTCAGTCAGTCAGTTTCTTCTTTTATATATACAGACTAGCGGACCCGGCGGACGTCGTCCTGTCCGTAAAAGCAGCGCCTCAGACTGCAGCGCCATCTATCGGGCTGATTTGTGAATCTAAATCATCCAGGGCGCCACCCAAACTCATACAAAAAAAACATTCAAATCGGTCCAGCCGTTTAGGAGGAGTTCAGTGACATACACACGTACAGTAGAATTATATATATAAAGATAATTTGCTTACATATTTGTTTATACAATTTGTTGGGCCCTGCTAAAAACTGGGTCACCGAAAATAAAGTCATTAACACAGTTAATGAACATAATGGTCAGAATTTGCTAACCTTTGACGAAAACAAAGGGGATATTGAAAAGGCGGTTCTAGTGTATATCTTTTAAATTTATTTAGATCCATATGGTTACTTTGTAATCTAATGGAACTGAGATCTAATGATATCATTTATCTTCTAGAATCTCATCAATAGTGATAAACTTAATATGTATATATTTTAGTCTTTTACCGTATCGTATTTAACCATCAACCTTTATACTTACAAAACGCTGCACATCTTTAAAGTACCTATCGTCTACCAAATATAAGCCCTGGGGCTTTTCAATAAAGTCTCATTTGCAAGCAACTGAATAACCTTGGAGTTCCCTATTACAATCCATCAAAAATGGTCATCATGTCTGAAAGCTTGTCAAACTTTGAAGCAGTTCCATGTAGTATGAAAGACTTTTTCACAAGACTGCAGCTCTTAGTTCTGATTCCGTTTGTCGTTGGAGCATAAGTTCATTTGAATAACTTGACCGAGTGCTGGTTAAACATCAAAACTATTAACTTAGGAAACTGGGGAATCATGTATTGAATTTCCTTATAGAAAGTTTGTTATGTATACTTTTTTATATTCTGGCATAGCAAAGTGACCACACTGCACCTGATGGTAAGTGCAGTGCCGTAGCTAAAGTATCAAGTAGCGAGAGGCAATCTATCCCCCGCTACTCAACACAATTATGCCGGCCTGCTGTGTAGCTTCTTCACACCAAAAAGTGTAGAAAAAAAAGCTAAAAGTTCAAAAGTGGTAGAGCCACGCTGTAGACATATTTGTCAACAGCATGAATGGGCCGGCTCGACCGGGGTAGTACCACTGTCTCATAGAAAACCAACGTAAAGTGACAGTTCACTGTCGCGTTTCGTATGGTAATCCGGAGGCCCAGATTCCCCCTTCCCTTCCCTAATCCCTATTCCTGTCCTTTAAGGCCGACAGCGCATACATGATACTTTCGGTATTGTGGATGTTCATGGGCGGTGGATATCACTTAACATCAGGTGATTCACTGGCTCGGACTATGATATAAAATAAAACTACACCTAAAGGACACATGATCATAGGAAGGTACACGGTAGCTGGCAAACTGTTCCACAGCTTGATACTAAACAACATGAGGTCAGTATTGTGGGCAAAAGGCCATCCTTAGCAGAGGTGCTTACAAATCAGTGGGATAGTTAACACTTGTATCATACAGAAGCTAGACACGTAACACAATCCAATTCGATAAACAATTTTCGTAATTAGATTACCATTGAACAAAACGATCAATCGAGATTATCGCTAATGTCGATATTATCCGGTAATGCCGCGATAAGTGCGTTCTATCGCCAAAATTATCGATATATAAATAATAACGATACGAACCAATGTAGTGATTTTATGTATTTTTATAAATGACAAAATTACAAGCGTAATGCGGGATTTATTGACAGATTATGTTGTTTATAGTATTTAGATTATTATATTCTTGTATTGGGGGTGGAAGTATCTGTGTTATCAATAAGACACAGTTAGTTATTAACATAACTAACTGTGTCTTATTGATAACACTTTTTGACTTTTTTGACTTTCATTGACTGCCTCGGTGGCGCAGTTGTAATTGCGCATGCGTTACGATTGCTGTGCTGAGGTCTCGGGTTCGATCCCCGGGTCGGGTAAAGTGATATTGGATTTTTCTACCTAGAAATACTCAGTATTAACCCGGAGTCTGGAATGGTGCCCGGTGTGGCAATAGGCTCGCCCCCTATCACATTATGGGACCGAAATTCGGCGAAAAGTGGGTGTACTGGTTACACCTCTGCCTACCTCTTCGGGGATTACAGGCGTGAGTGTATATGTATGTAGTTATTAACATACATTTTTATGACAGCCTCCATGGCACATCGAGTATCTATGAAACTAGAAGCCTTGGGTTTGATTCCCACATCGAGAAAAATGTTGAGTGACAGACAGATATTTGTACAGAGTCTGGGTGTTGTGGGACCACTACGGTGTTTTTGATACCTGGTGTGTGACTTTTGTGTGTATTTATTATTCATTCATTATGGGTATACATCCCACAAAACGTATAAATTACGTTAATTTTCAAGAAACTCTTAAGAGGTCTGCGCGTAGTTCCTACAACTACAAATAACAAAATATTTTAGGTGCTTAAATAAGAAGTGATAGCCAAGTTGATAATGGTACGGACTGTCGATAGATATATTCGAAACTTCTTTTCTAAAGTTACGTGTGTAGTCATTGTTCTTTTACGGCGAAGGAACAAATCGAAACGAAACCTTAAGTCTACCAACCCTTATTAGGGTAGCGTGGTGGACTAAAGCTTAGTCCTCTCGTTAGTAAAAGAGGCCCGTGCTCAGCAGTAGGACAATGGACAACTGGTGATTCCATAATGCTGGTTTGCAAACTTCTATAAATAGAGAAGTAGATGCTTGGAGTATTTGATTTCAGTGGATAATAATTCATTCACCTATACTGTTAGGAACATCAACAAAACTATGCAAGATGGATATTTAAAAGGCACAAATACAATATTTATAATTTATTAATTGATTTACACGACACTGTTACACATCTCAGTGCTTAATATTAACACACACGCATGTCAGGATTCACTTAAGGCTTCTCTTTATAATTAATCTACCAGCATTACCCTTTAAAACTGAACAACGCCATTGAACTGATTACCATTATGATTAACATTTACACTTACTACACCGAACCACGAATATACTGGCTATCGTCTCGTCTACTACTCAACAAAACTGAACTGAACGAACTGAACTGAACACCCGAGCGCGGAAGGCACTCAGTTTTATATTAAACATTTACTACTCCCACTTTGATTGTCACTATTATCTACCCCCAACTAGTCTCCTAAATACCTCCGTTATACCTTCGGTATTTCTAATAATAGTAAATACCCTAATAATACAGTAATGATTTTCATGTGATCCCCACGTAGAAACGCGTGATAGCATGATGGACTACAATAGTGACGTCATGGACTCGTGGAATGTCGCGTGTTTGTAGCGATGATATGTACATACAAGCATGTGTGCATGGTTCACGGCTCAATTGCATCTGCCGCAAGCACTAGATGTCGTTACTTCATAGTCTTCAAGGTTCACGTAAATTAGTACCATCTAATACGGTCATTTTTTATGTTATTTATATTATAAATTTCCAAAAAATATATTCGATAAGTTAAGAACCTAATTTGTTTAATGGAACGAATAATGGTCCCGTCTTGCTTTATCATGTTAATATTGATAACCTTCTTGGCGTAGTCAGCGAATAGCCGGCTTTGAAAGCAAAGAGTGCGGGTTCGATTCCCGAGCGAAAAAAGTGTTTATACACACACGTCTGTAATCCCGAAGGGGTAGGCAGAGGTGTAACGAGTACACCCACTTCGCCGAATTTCGGTCCCATAATGTGATAGGGGGCGAGCCTATCGCCATACCGGGCACAAATTCCAGACTCCGGGCTAATACTGAGGAATTTCTAGATAGAAGAACCCAATATCACTTTACCCGACCCAGGGATCGAACCCGAGACCTCAGCACAGCAGTCGTAACGCATGCGCAATTACAACTGCGCCACCGAGGCAGTCACAGTCGCAGTGAGACTATTCATAATATTTTTTTATTTTTATTTATTTATACACTTCTTATACAATGTTTATAGGCGGACTTACATTACTTCTATAAATACCTATAAATGAAGCCCTATGGTCAGTTTTTTTTATATATCATAGTCCGACAAACGAGCCAGTGGGTCACCTGATGTTAAGTGATCTCAACCGCCCATGAACATCCACAATACCGAAAGTGTCATGTATGCGCTGTCGGCATTAAGGGACAGGAATAGGGATTAGGGAAGGGAAGGGAAGGAGGAATCTGGGCCTCCGGATATCTCACTTACCATACGAAACGCGACAGTGAACTGTCACTTTACGTTGGTTTTCTGTGAGACAGTGGTACTACCCCGGTCAAGCCGGCCCATTCATGCTGTAGACAAATATGTCTACAGCGTGGCTCTACCACTTTTAAAGTAAGTAAGCTAACAATATAAACACGTGACATAAATTGCAAGCGTATTTAATAAAGACTTATTAATATTAGTAAGTAATTTTGTTTATGAATAATTATTACAATTAAAATAAATTGGGCACAACGCATTCGGGACAACAGGATAAAATAAAATAAAAGAATAAAAGCGCCGTAAAAATGATTCAATTTATTATAAAAGTCACTGGCCGGATCATTAGTCACGCATCCGTCGCGTCCACTGACAATCAGCGTTTAGATTCAAAGGATGCGAACGGCCAATTAGATACGGATGTTTGTTTGTTAATGATGGGGTGGTAGCCCTAACTGGATAGGGCTGGCTAATTAGTAGTGATTTTTAAAAGATTTACCGTATTAACGACTGTTATGGGTTGATAGTTTAGGGTTGACGATAAAGATGTTGAATGATTCCGATTAAGTTTGTGTGATATTAGAATTAAAGGCAGCGATATTTGGAAGTGGTACAGACTGGAAAACGAAAGTCGTCGGTTTCAACCCAACCCAAATTACATGCACCTTTAACTTTTCTAAAGGAGAATGGCCATGGTACTGCTTTATCTCGCGCATCAAGATAAAAATAATATTTAAATTAATTTCTTTATTTTTGAAGTCGTCTGGCAAACAGAATGTCTGTGTTGTATAGGGGATTTCTTTTGAAACTTAATCAGACATATCATTGATTAAGAATGACTACCAGTTTTCATTGACGTAATACTTTATTAATTTTTTTTTATTCGTCCAAAGGACAGGCTATAGTCAATCGACCATGCTACCTAGTCTTACGTTTAAATTTTTATATATCTACAGTCTACACAGAAAAATAAAATTATTGGGTACACAAAAAAACATGGAAACCCGTTCCAATTGCAAAAATGTGAACTTTAGACAGTATCTGGATACTTTATAGACTATTTAAAACAACTTTGGAATTGACGCAAACTTGTACCGTGGTCCATATATTCCTGGTCATACTTCTTTACATGTATATTCATTGTTAATTATCGCTAGCTTTAACGGCGAAGGAAAACTTCGTGAGTAAGCCTACATGCCTGAGATTCCATATATACATATATGTATTTACATGTCCTGACTGACTGATTCATCAATGCAGAACCAAAACCGCTGGGCCTGTAATTTTTTTATCCTGGCACGGCAAAGTGACCACACTGCACCTGATGGTAAGTGCAGTGCGCTCCAGTTAGATTATCAAGTAGCGAGAGAAAATCTATCCCTCGCTACTCAACACAATCATGCCGGCCTGCTGTGTAGCTTCATCACACTACGCCTAAAGGACCCAGGATCATAGGTTAGTTGATGCCTTTTATGTTTTAAGTATCCACTAAGATTTTCGAAAATTTCACCCCTAAGATAAAATAAGGGAAAAACGGTTGTACGAAAGTTCATAATTTACAAAGAAGCATGAAATATACGTGGTTTTGGTTAGAAAAAAATGTACACATGTATGGCCTTTATTTAATTCCTACGTGGGTGAAATTTGGGTTTAAAGTTATCTATATATTACGTTTTAAAGAAACCAATGAACCAATTTTGATTAGATTTAGTTATTTTTTTAATTGTACACGGTCGAAGCCGTGACCAAATGCTTGTTCTAAATAAGAATGTCGAAAGAGTGTTTACCGGCTGAATTAGGCCAGCATGGTGGACAAAGACCTATCCCCTCTTATTAGTAGAGGATGCCCGTGCCTAGCAGTGGGACAGTATACACAGGTCTGATACCATTTGTTACCGATGAACATTTATCACTGTTTTTATGGTAAAAACATCCCGACCGGGAAATCAAACTTTGTAGAATACCAACGATCTTCAACTCACTAACTATGGCAATAATAGGGGTAGCTTGGGGAGGCGTGGCGACCGCCCCTCCACGCCCAAAGGGTAGGCACCCCAATGGGTGTGGCCCAGCGTGGATGGGACAATTGATTTTTGTGTGGAATGTTAAAATTTGTGGTTTTGAAGTTTGTTCCCAACCCAGATATATTATCATTGAATGACTTAATACGGACATTATTCTATAATAGGTTATTTCCGTTTATCTTTTTTTTTATAATTGACTTTATTTCCTCTGCCTCAGTCGCGCAGTTGTAATGAAATGAAAATAAATGAAACATCGTTTATTTAACATATAGACTCATTACTACCTAAAAATGATGTTATACGAATTATAACATCATTTGAGATCTTAGATCCTAAAACTAGTATGCCCAGGGGCACCCACACTAGGCATAGCCTGTATCTTGGTACAATTTACATAATTAGGTACATCTAAGTACAAGATGACTGAGTCTACGTGAATAAAATGAAAATAGCCAGCTTTAAAAATATATAGGTACTTGTTATGCACAAACAAAATCTATCCAAACTAATTGACAGTTTTAATTGCGCATGCGTTACGACTGCTGTATTGTGGTTCGATCCCCGGGTCAGGTAACGTGATAATATCAGCCCTGAGTCAGGAATAATTCCCGGTATGGCGATAGGTTCGCCCCGTATCACATTATGGGACCGTAATAAATTCGGCGAAGAATGGGTGTACTGGTTACACCTTTGTCTACCCCTTCGGGGATTACAGGCGTGAGTGTATATGTATGTATTACTTTATTTCCTGATTATCTAAATAAAGGTTTCTTATAGCTGTACGCCGTGACTGCTAGTAAGGGCAATGCCGTCCAGTTTGAGTATGGAGTAGCGAGAGACAATCTGTCCCCCGCTACTCAATACAATCATGCCGGCCTGCTGTGTAGCTTCTTCACACTACGCCATGGGGCAAGGAAGTGAAGAAGCGTTCGAGGGTCTAGTGTACTCAGAAGGGCAACACGGCCAAACATCGTACGCCAAGTACCTCTCGATTAGTATTATGGTAATTACACTTATAATAAAACTAGACTAAAAAGTAAAAAATAAACTGAGATATAATCTGTAAAATTAGTTCCAAACACATACAATTAAAAGTCTTATGGAGAATTCTCGGACACAGATTCCCTCACGATTCCCTTCACCGATAAAGCAAGCGATTAACAATGACTCCTAACTTGAAAGTCAGGAGTAGGCGATTTAGACCGTTTTGAACCTGTGAATTTCGTCTCGGCATCTCCATACCATCATTGCTATCCAAACTAACCATACTATTCCATACTAATACTATAAATGCGAAAGTATCTCTTTACATTCTTTTTTCAACTCTTCACAACTTTTTACATTCATCATGCGCACGGCTAGAGAGTGGAACTCTTTGCCGGAGTCTATATTTCCCGAAAATTATAACCTGGGTATCTTTCAGTCAAGAGTGAATAGGTATCTTCTAGGCAAGCGTGCTCCACCGTAGACCACATCATCACTTACCATCAGGCGAGATAGTGGTCAAAAGCAAGCCTATTTAGGTTTAAAAAAAAACTCTCTTTGTATGTATTTTGTTTGTTACCTTTTCACGACTAAACGGCTGATCGGATTGTAATGAAAATTGGTAAAACTATAGATTATATCCTGAAGAAGGACATATGCTATCTTTTTCCTCAAAAAACAATCTTGAAAGTGGTTCCTATGTGATAGCAAAATATAGAAAGATGTAATAAGTTAAGAAGTCTCCATGGATTTTATACCTCTTCAAAAATATCACCACACGGGCGAAGCCGCGGGCAAAAGCTAGTAATATATAAGTACATAATGTCACCCTTACACTCCCAAATTACATAGATACAAAGGCTATTCATACCGATAATAGATATTTTACCCACCCTTGCAACCCCATGCAATACAAAATGATTATTGTATAGGCGGGGGTGCAATGCGTTTTATATCTGAAATGAATGCATACAGCTTTATTGCGGTGTTTTATACAAAAGCAAGAACGTATAGTGAACAAATTTATACATACATATACAGTCACGCCTGTAATCCTCGAAGGGCTAGGCAGAGGTGTAACCAGCACACCCACTTTTCGCCAAATTTCGGTCCCATAATCTGAATCTGAGCCTATCGCCATACCGGGCACAGATACCAAACTCTGAGCTAATACTGAGAATTTCTAGATGGAAAACCCAAAATCACTTTACCTGGGGATCGAACCCGAGACTTCAGCACAGCAGTCGTAACGCATGCGCAATTACAACTGCACCAGATATATAGAAAGTATACAATTTTTAATATAACTCACGCCTGTAATCCCCGAAGTGGTAGGCAGAGGTGTAACCAGTAAGTACATCTACTTTTCGCCGAATTTCGGTCCCATAATGTGATAGGGGGCGAGCCTATCGCCATACCGGGCACAGATTCCAGACTCTGAGCTGTTACTGAGAATTTCTAGATAGAACAACCGAATAATGACAATTCCTCTTCAAAAGTAAGTCATTGATGTTGCCAAGTGGTTCGCGTGGGTAGCTTATTCAATAAATAGTATCATTTATATTGAATAACGTAGTATATGTTTTTAACGTAAAATGTTTGTTTTGTGTTCTATTAATCAGTTTATTTATCTGTATATATAAAAGAAGAAACTGACTGACTGATCGATCAACGCACAGCCGAAACGGCTGGGGTTAGAGACTTGAAATTTTGACAGTAAGTACCTTTTATGACGTAGGCATCCACTAAGGAAGGGTTTTTGGAAATACCACCCCTAAGGGGGTAAAATAGGGGATGATAATTTGTATGAAAATCCGTCATTTTTGCCGATAAACGCATGAAAATTGGTATTTTGTATTGTATACTTTTTCTCCCAAACATGACCTCCACGCGGGCGGAGCCGCGAATCAAATCAAATCAAATCATTTATTTTGTAAATTAGGCCACTATGGGCACTTTTTACGTGTCATAATAATGTTAAGGTCTACTGGTGCTTCGGAAATGCCCACTGGTCTGAGAAGAAGCACCAAGAAACTCAGCCGTAGGTCTTTTGTAACAAAGCGAGCAACAGCTAGTTAATAAATATACGGTTGGCGGGTATATGTAGGCTGTAATGTAAAAAAATACCTATATCGGACATTTGTGACCTCCGTAGACTGTATTGGTTAACCTAACAAATCACTGCGGTATTTTCACAATTTTTATCCTGGCACGGCAAAGTGACCACACTGCACCTGATGGTAAGTGCAGTGCCGTCCAGTTAAAGTATCAAGTAGTGAGAGACAGTCTATCCCTCGCTACGCACCACATTCATGCCGGCCTGCTGTATAGCTTCTTCACACTACGCCTAAAGCACCCAGGATCATAGGAAGGAGGGAACACGGTAGCTGGCAAACTGTTCCACAGCTTGATGGTGCGGCAAAAATACGAATTTGCGAACCTCTTGGTTCGGGCCGGGGTAGTAGACACCACGAAGCCGTGGCTCCGCAAGCCAGTACGCGTGGTTCTGGTATGGAAGGGAGAGGATGGGATAAGATCAAACAAATCAAACGGTAGGCAGCGGCTCTGCTGTGCTCTGGCATTGCAGAAGTCTATGGGCGGCGGTGACTACTTACCATCAGGTGGCCCGTCTGCTCGTCTGCCTATCCAGGCACTAAAAAAAAAAAAAAAAAACAATTCTTCAGAGCATTCGCCATGATACAGACGGTAGAACACGCTAAGCAAGGAAATATCCCTACGCAGCTGTAGCGGCTCCAGGCTGTGTGTAATGTGTATCGTCGCTTTAAAATTGGTATAAATTATATGGAAACTATATTTCGGATAGCCGAGTTTGATACACAAATATTTTAGATGATATCTACACAAGATTTCTAGATCTGATTGTTTATAATGGATCAACTCAAAAACAACTCAACCGATTAAAATAATTCTTTCACCTATCGAACGCTACATGATTCCGGAGTAACATAAGCTACTTTTTTCGGAAAATTTTATTCGCGGAGTAGACGTGTCGGGACAAAGATATTTTAGGCGAAACGGTGTTCGCGGGAACAGCTAGTAAAAATTAGGCAAGCTTGTAATCAGTCGAGCGTGTTAAAAATGACAGTAAACCGTTTTTCTTTAACTACAATTAGGCCTATTTTTTAACGGGATAAATTTTTTATACCACATACTTATATACTTATACATTATACTTGATACTTTAATTGGACGGCACTGCACTTACCGTCACGTGCAGCGTGGTCACTTTGCCGTGCCAGTATAAAAAAAACAGTGGTGGCAAACAAGCTTACGGTCCTCTAGATTGTAAGCGGTTACCGTAGCCTATGGACGCTTGCAACACGAAAATGCGCGTAGTATCCATAGATTTTTATTTCATAAAACTACGATGATATATTCGGTGGATGTTATTGTATTGATAGTTGTTAAAATTGTTGACTGAATAAAAATTATAATTGACAAAGTGACCATAGACCAACATGACCATAATGTGTAACATGATACCTACTATATTATGAACGATAAAAATATTTGAAAAATATATTATATTGTTAAACGATCTTCTCCTAAAAGGGCAAATCAGGAGTACCTCCAACCGTCGAAAATGTATGAGAAGATGCATGAATGTGGAAGAGGCGAAAGAAGTGTGTCAGGATCGTAGCTTGTGGCAGTCAATAGTCTCTGACTACGATACGGGCGTGAGTGTATATGTATGTATGTATGTTATATTGTTCTTTTATAGTGTAACAATTGTGTGGTCTACCACAATTGTTACACATACACATAAAGAGAGAAAAAAAAACACTTTTTTGACATATACTCACTTAACGAACATTTTTCGACAGCCTTCGGCAGCGGGCGAGTAGCCGACTGTGAAACGAGAGGCCGTGGGGTCGATTCCCGCACATGGACAGAGTTTATAGTGTGTATTTTATTTTTAACGAATGACTGAGGACGTCGGGTTTAGCAAGTTTGGTATTTATTTAATTCAGTACATTATAATCAGTATAAGGAAACCGATCGCGAAATTCTTGTTAATTGATGGCGGTATACACGTGCAATTACAATACCTATACATAATTCAGGAAAACCGACTTCAAGAGCTCGAAATTGGCATATTACCAATAGTAGTATTTATCTGTCGTAAAAGTATGTTACAAATAATAAAAGAAAACAATTACTGAAAATTTAAATGCATTTAATTTTTTGTTTTATTTATACACTTTATATACATCGTATATAGGCGGACTTAATGCCAAAGGCATTCTCTACCAGTCAACCTTAAGGTGGTGCAGAGATATGCACCTGGCATAAAGTTAACGAATAATAAAAAAAAAACATTAAATCAAATTAGAATGGACATACATTACATAATAAATATAATAATATTGATAAATAAAGATATGTAAATATACACATAACATAAAGGAAGTATAAAATAAATATAATATACTATGAATTAACGAGAAGATTCTGCAATTCCGTTCAGAAGTAATTTACGAACTCTCCACTTGAAAGGAGACCTGGTGGTGCACGACCTGATTTCGAGGGAGAGTGAATTCCAGAGAAGTATAGATTGAATAATTAAATTGAATGCTTAATTTATTAAATAATATATTTATTATCCATAGCCAGTGTCGTAGTAGACGCTATGAAACAAGTGGCCGCGGGATCGAGACAACTTTATTGTGATACACAAAAAATGTTTCGCCTCTGGATGTTGTGAGACGAAATTCTCATATAATTCACAGGATAAACAAATCTTACTTTTGTTTCGTTATCTTTTTATATAAAAGAGAAGGCAAAGGTTCTCCACCATGCAGCCTTGTCTGTCAGATACAAATCTTACTATGCTTACTATGGGGTAAGGTTTATGTGCCTGTTCGGTGTTATTTATTTACTATTATTAGTCAGGCAAACGTCAAAGGCAGACTGGTAGACGTCCTTTTTCCATATTAACAAATCTCGAATCGTAACTCGATAAAAATATAAATATCTGGCAAAAAATAAGAACTATTTAAGTATCGAGTGAAAATACATTACCCCTTTACGATCACATAAGGAACCATAGACTAAATAACATTTTTATTAGAAAAATAATATTCTAATTTATGCTAAATTTATTCATGCGCATATAATTTGACGTAAATATTTTATACTCTCATTAAAGAATTTAAAATAAAGTAGGCAGTTTATTATGTACGGTTGTCAGACGCTTATTTTGATATCCCACCACTCATTTAAAATAAGAATATGTACTCATTTATGATCAATTTACCTAGATTTTATTCAAATAGAAAACAATAAAATCTTGCCGTATTTGAGACGGGATTATATTTAAGTTCAATAAACCGTTTTCTAGCTAATTACTTTGCCTTCTTTATTGTGTGCGTATTAAAAAACTACTTACACTAGCTTTATTGATATTTTTGAAAACCTCTTTGCTACTAAAAACCATATTATATAATCCTGGCCGTTAAAAAAATGTTACATACATATACACTCACGCCTGTAATCCCCGAAGGGGTAGGCGGAGGCGTAACTAGTACACCCACTTTTCGCCGGATTTCGGTCCCATAATGTGATAGGGGGCGAGCCTATCGCCATACCAGGTACAGATTCCAGACTCCGGGCTGATACTAAGAATTTCTCGATAGAAAAACCCAATATCACTTTACCCGACTCGGGGATCGAACCCGAGACACTGCGCCACCGAGGCAGTCAAAAAATGTTACATTAAACTTTATTACAATAGAATAGCACGCATCACAACCTTCGTTCAAAATAAAAAGATGTCTATGATTTATAATACGTATGATAATTAAGTGATTTTTAATAGCGCTAATCTTCGGATATATGCTTGAAGATTTATTTCTAAGTTTGCGGAACAATAAAGGAATTTTGCTAAAATGAAAAATGTCGTGCATTCGAGCTCGCCTTAAGTAAGATTAACTGTGAGAAATATTTAAATAATTGTTATTAATTCAAGGTACGGAGTTAGTATAAAATATTATTGTAAAGAATGCAACATTTTTTTTTTATCATACACGTTTTAAGCCTAGGCCATAAGTTCCATTCTTTATAAATTGCGTTTTTAGAATAACGCACCGATTTTTAAAAGCGATGAAATTTTCATTGAAGCCGTTGATTAATCTTAAAATGTTTTTTCAACTTTTACAAATCGGATTAAGTTGAAATGCGATTGTTCGATCACGTATTTAATCTGTGATTAACATTTTCGATAGTACTTTAATGTTATCTTCATGTATGTTGACATTGCAGATAGGCCTAAAGCAGGTAGCCACAGCACTACACAACTTCCTTGTATTTTTATAGATTAATTACCAACTTCCACGAAAAACAGATAAATCAAGATAAGACAAAATAAATCTACAAACTTTTTAGTGGCCATTTTATTTTGAATTAGGAATTATGTTTTTATTTCTATGAATTTAAAAAGTAAACATTTTTTTTTATTAGCTCGACGCGGGTGGTCTGGTAAAATATGTTTTATCATGATAACATTAAAATGTCCGAATAATGTGGGTAGGGCTATTTTAGTGGCCTACTTCGGTGGTCATTTTCACATAATCTATTATTTCCGAAACAAGTATTACAAAATAACACATAACGAACAAAATGGCTAAATCAGGAATGTGTGTGAAAGGCAGAATGACCATGGCCTAACTTTGGACACATAAAAAAAACTTACCTTATCAACGTAAAAATCCAAACTTAACCAAAAGCACTGGATTACACTTTAAAACGTACGTTACTCACTGCAACACACGACACGACTGCTATATCAATATATCTTATCGGCATTACATTATAATCAGTTTTCAACACTGTCCGTATGAATTTAGGCCTGCGATCACTACGTAATTATCCGATAATGTTCGTTGTACGACGCACAGCTACACACGGGCGCGCGTCTCGTCCGCGACTGCCGTACGCGCGCGCCCCTCGCGTCTCTCGCCCCACCCCGAACAGTTTTCAGGTAAAAAAAAGAAATGTTATCTATTCGGCCAGTGCTTTTTTGTCTATGATCGAGTGTTTGTAAAACATTCATATTTAAATTTGATTTGTTCTAGTATTCGGAAAACTATATATCTGTTACAATATCCACAGATTTATATCTAGTAACAAATTATAAGTTCAATGCTACATATTCTATAAATATACGAAATAAAATTCTTCAATAATTTAATTATATTTATTACATATACACTCATGTCTGTAATCCACGAAGGGGTAGGCAGAGGTATAACCAGTACACCCACTTTTCGCCGAATTTATTACGGTCCCATAATGTGATAGGGGGCGAGCTTATCGCCATACGGGGCCCAATTCTAGACTTCGGGTTGATACTGAGTATTTCTAAAAGGAAAAACTAAATATTTACCCGACCCAGGGATCGAACCCGAGACCTCAGCGCAGCAGTCGTAGCGCATGCGCAATTACGACTGCGTTACCGAGGCTGTTGTTATTTTATTGTCTTTGTTATTTTGTTTATTTTTTAACTATTCATGGCAAAACTGAAAGCTCTTTCTTGAAGCTTTCAAAAGAAAATGATGGCTGTGCCGTTAATTCATAGATATTATGTATCTATGGTAAATTAAATTTACTTTGCTGGGAATAAATAAGGAAAATAATCTTATATTGGATATAGTAGTTAGGCCAAATTGCCAATAGACCACGGTTATCCTTTGAACACCACTATGAATGTAAAACAATAAAATATTTATTAAATTTTTGTTTCATACTTTTTACATACATACATATACACTCACGCCTGTAATCCCCGAAGGAGTAGGCAGAGGTGTAACCAGTACACCCACTTTTCGCCGGCCAATTATTTCGGTCCCATAATGTGATAGGGGGCGAGCCTATCGTATTACCGGGCACTGATTCCAGACTCCAGAGATTTAGCTGGTGGTAGGATTCATATCCGCCCGGATAGCGACCACCGTACACAGGGCGAAAAACCCGCCATAGTGGCACACGCAAGTGTGTCGCGTTCCGGGATCAGCCAGTGTACATCCGGTTTTTGTCGGGGGTCTGGAGTTGGGGTACAATGGCCATTTTGCGCCCTTCTTAGTACTCTGACACTAGACCCTCGACCCCTTCTTCACCTTCTTGCTCATGGCGTAGTGTGAAGAAGCAGGCCGGCATGAGTGTGTTGAGTAGCGGGGATAGATCGTCTCTCGCTACTCAGTACTCTATTTGGACCGCACTGCGCTTACCATCAGGTACAGTGCGGTCACTTTGCCGTGCCAGGATAAAAAAAAAAAAAAAAAATACTCCGAGCTAATACTGAGAGTTTCTAGATAGAAAACCCAATATCACTTTACCCAACCCGGGGATCGAACCCGAGACGTCAGCACAGCAGTCATAACGCATGCGCAATAACAACTGCGCCACCGAGGCAGTCATACTTTTTAGAGCGTGATTTTTCAGTAGTCGGGTTTTAGTTTCTGAATTTATTTCTTGATCCTACAAACTAGGCATTAGGAAGACCTCTCCCGCATAATAATTGTGAGTCGCAATTTTCGACCTTAGCGTGTTGATCTATTAGATTGAAATTACATTATAGATACATTTTGGGTTCTTTTGTAGCGGGGAAAAAGCACCGAACTTGGTGACCGTCACGCTCAGTTTTTTATTTTTGACATACGCCTATGATCTTTTATAGTTTTTTTTATTTCATTCTCTCTATATAATATTTAATATATTATTATTATATAATTGTTTTTTATTTCATTCTCTCTATAAAAGAGAAGGCAAAGGTTTTCCACCATGCAGCCTTGTCTGTCGTTATTTTTCCGAATGTAGGTTAAAATTGAAAATCTTCTTCTTCTCTGGTTTTTATAAGGCCAAAGCCGTGTCTGTAGTTATTATACATTTAAAAGCCGAAGGCATGTCTGAAATAATCACAATTCAAAAGGCCTCAGCTATGTCTGAAATAGTCACAATTCAAAAATCCAAAGCCATGTCTGAAATAATCACAATTTAAAAGGCCAAAGCCATGTCAGAAATAATTCAAACATCACATTCCCGCCATCTTTTTTTTTCTGATCATTTATAATTATTGACTAGCAGTCATAAACAAAAAAAAGTTACTACGCTGTTTAAAAAGAGAACATAGTAATTCCAAAGTTTTGAGTTTTCACTTCTGTCGGTAGTCTCCATGATGGCTTTTTTTCGTTACATAATAGTATTTTTACCCCAAGCCTGGCGCAAGCCAGGAGAGGGTAAGGGTTTCGAATGTGTATGTGTGTGTACATTTTTTTAATTCTGGCACGGCAAATTGACCACACTGCACCAGATGGTCCGCAGTGCCGACCATTTAGAGTATCAAGTAGCGAGAAACAACCTATCCCCCGCTACTCAACACAATTATGCCAGCCTGCTTCTTCAAACTACGTGATGGGAAAGAAAGTGAAGAAGCGGTTGAGGGTCTAGTGTCACAGTACTCAGAAGGCCGCAAAACGGCCAAACATCGTACCTCAACTCTAGACCCCCGATAAGAACAGAATGGCTGCAAATATTATACACTGGCTAATCCAGGAATGCGACACACTTGCGTGTGCCACTATGATGGGTTTTACACCCTGTTTACAGTGGTCGCTATCCTAACACCAGCCAAGGCTGGCCAAGGCATCCAAGGGCTATATAATCGATATATATAGCCATTGGAGATTACCATTTTTAACCGACTACAAAAAAGGAGGAGGTTAACAATTCATCGTTTTTTTTTATGTATGTTACCCGATTACTCGAAGACGCCTGGACCGATTCGAGAAATTCTTTTTTTGTTTAAAAGGGTATACTTCCCAGGTGGTCCCATTGGCACCAAGTCAGGATCTGATGATGGGATCTCAGAAAAATCGAGGGAAACCTTCAAATTTTATAGAGACGCATAATTTGTTTTTCATTGAAGTCGGTGTACTTTTTATGAATTAAAAAAACTTTTTTACATAAACTGAAAATAGTCCTTTTTACGTAAATTTCTCAAAACATTGTTGGACTATCTAAATAAACCCTTCATAAATAACAAGAACTGATAACTGATGATAAAAAGCACGACTATGTAAAAAAACGAAAAGAGAAAAACAATCTAGAGTATATAGTACTTATAGTATAAAGCATTTTTTAAGAAATAATTGTAAGTAGGTACTCTAGGATTTTTTGATACCTATATATATGCTTATAGTATAAATATACATTTAATAATAAATACACCCAACAGTCATACACATAGTTCTGACCCCACACTAGATCAAACCTGTATCTTGGGTATCAAGAAGTACGAGGGACTACGGTCCCACAACACCCAGACCCGAAACAAATATCTGCCTGTCACACAAACGGTAGGCAGCGGCTTTGCTGTGCCCTGGCATTGCAGAAGTCTATGGGCGGCGGTGACTACTTACCATCAGATGGCCCGTGTGCTCGTCTGCCTATCAAGGCACTAAAAAAAAAGGTCTCGGTGCGAGAATCGAACCCACGGCCTCTCGTTTCACAGCCGGCAACTCGCCCGCTGTAATTTGTATTTAGGTGGTTTTTTAATAAATATAGAATAATGTTTCACGGAGGTCGACAGATTATAAAATACAGTAGAAAAGTGGTATAACTTAACAAATAATGATAATTCCTTTTGTCAGGAGTGTTAACAATAATGATCCTTTCTGTGAATGATTGTTGAGCCGTAATCTTTCTCTATTGTTTTATGGGCGCCTGGCGCGTGGCAATTTTACGAACATCCTGTTTAATAGGCAGAAATAATATCCGGGGCTATTTTTCACGACTATTTTTTTTTGTCCTGGCAGGGACCACACTGCACCTGACGGTAAGCGCAGTGCCGTCCAATTAGAGTATCGAGTAGCGAGAGACAATCTATCCCTCGCTACTCAACACAATCATGCCGGTCTGGCACAATCAGTGTGTTTATAAGTGATTTATATGGATTGATTACATTTTTAGACAAATGTACAACTAACTGCCTCGGTGGCGCAGTTGTAATTGCGCATGCGTTACGATTGCTGTGCTGAGGTCTCGGGTTCGATCCCCGGGTCGGGTAAAATATTGGGTTTTTCTATCTAGAAATACTCAGTATTAACCCGGAGTCTGGAATGGTGCCCGGTGTGGCGATAGGCTCGCCCCCTATCACATTATGGGACCGAAATTCGACGAAAAGTGGGTGTACTGGTTACACCTTTGCCTACCTCGGGGATTACAGGCGTGAGTGTATATGTACAATTCACTATAAATTAGTTATTGCTACAAATCGTCGGCCTAGTTATCCAAATTCGATATTTTAAAGCCATCAATGCACATTAACTATTCGAATGGAATAGTATTTATTTCAAAATTGACTATTTCTAAATAATAAAAACACGAGAATGGATTTTTTTGTAGAATAATAAAAGTAAAGTTTATTAGTAGTAAGTACGTAAAGTTTGTTGTAACATATTTGCGGTGTTCCCTGAGCGCTATGACATGTCCTTCTTTAAACGAGGCTTAAGAAGAGTAGTCCTTCAACGGTAGGCAGCGGCTTTGCTGTGCCCTGGCATTGCAGAAGTCTATGGGCGGCGGTGACTACTTACCATCAGGTGGCCCGTGTGCTCGTCTGCCTAAAAAGTCAGTCAGACACTAAAAAAAATCATTACATCATATGAATTTTGATAATTAGGCCAGCGAAATGCAATTGATGTGTAATATACTATCAGACATCTTTACACTGATGAAAAAGATGAGTAATATGTTTTTTAGAAGCCCGGTTAAAAAACGTCGAACCGCTTTCACTGGAATAAGCATAAATATCTCCGTAATACAATCGAAAGTGTAATGCAACTATGACGTTCAGTTTTCCAATGTCAACCTTAGAAGCAAAATGATGTCAACACAGTGGTACCTAGTACATGCCCCTACGAAAACATACTCTAAACACACAGCAAAAACAATTAGAAATGGCATAATAGTAATCTGTATATATAAAAGAAGAAACTGACTGACTGACTGACTGATCGATCAACGCACAGCCAAAACGGCTGGCGTTAGAGACTTGAAATTTTGACAGTAGGTACCTTTTATGACGTAGGCATCCACTAACGAAGGGTTTTTGGAAATACCGCTCCTAAGGGGGTAAAATAGGGGATGAAAGTTTGTATGAAAATCCGTCATTTTTGAAGTGATGAAAATTAGTATTTGGCATTTTAGTTAAAATTACAAAATATGTGTTTCAGGATTTTCGGAAATTCCGCCCTTAAGGGGGTAAAATAGGGGATGAAAGTTTGTATGAAAAATTTTGATGACCTCCACGCGTGCGGAGCCGCGAGCAACAGCTAGCAATCCATATCAAAACTTAAAACCCGACTTCATATATCCACAACTGCACCCGGACCTCTCCTATAAGAGAGGTTCAGCTAGAGTTGCCAACCGTCCCGTTTTCCCAGGACATGTCCTGGTTTTTAGAGTGTCCTGGGACGTCCTGGATAGTTTTTAAGCAGCGTCCTGGGTTTTTAAAGAGTTCTGTATATTAAAATTAGCACACCACTTTTGCAATCCTTGGGTGCGTCTCGGCTCGCAAAAGACGCGTCCTGTTTTTAAATTGAATTGTCTTGGATTTTCTAACTTCAAAAACTAAAAATCCTGGTATTTGAATTTCGGGGTTGGCAACCCTAGGTTAAGCCTTAGTCCAAAACAATGTATACGTTACATATGAAAGGTAAAGGAGTCAAGGTCCTCATTAGATGTAAATGTCGCCTAAAACCATAGACTTAGAGAATGGACTGAGTTCTCTGTATCCTGCTAGAAAATGTGAGAGAGATACATATATATATATATTGTATTGTATTTCACAATATATTGTATTCGGATATATTTATGTATGTACACCTTATTTATATAGAGTT
The DNA here is from genome assembly GCA_905220505.1 of Laothoe populi. Lineage (NCBI taxonomy): Eukaryota > Metazoa > Arthropoda > Insecta > Lepidoptera > Sphingidae > Laothoe > Laothoe populi. Next base: position 9,052,837 of record HG992173.1, read on the forward strand.
TAATTATATTATTTTTTGTTTACCTTCTTCCTGTATATGTTTATGCACCTACCTTGTTCATCTCTGCATCACCCTAAGGTTGACTGGGAGAGAATGCCTTTGGCATTAAGTCCGCCCATATACATTGTATATGAAGTGTATAAATAAATAAAGGTAAAGCGAACGTGGGTCCAGCAGTCGTCTTTTTCTAGAATTTTGTTTGGTCTACAGACTTGCAGGCATTTGCAGGAGCTAAAAGAAATAGGTATTGGCCACACAATCACTTTGTCTCTTTCTACAAAGTGGTCAATTTTGCGAAGATATTGCTCAGTGCATTCTCTATGTTTATAAATGTCCGCCATTTTCACTTCTATCTTTTTTAATCAGCCAAAAAGAGTTGCCATTAGAAATACTTTAAATATTCCATTATTCCACAATCATTGTGAACGTAGATTAAAAGATTATCTTTTCATTCATAAAGATAAAACTTAAATAAGAAAAGGTGTCAACCTTTAAGTGTTTGTTCTGATGTGCATTATCTATGGATTAAAAAACCGCGAATTTCATAGAATGTA